>CM053035.1:204083222-204412627 GCA_028564925.1 Lithobates sylvaticus
GAACGATCTTCTTGCCATGGATGCAGCTCAATATGGCAAAGCAGAGGAAAGAATTAAAATCTGTCTGTATTTAAGCAGCAAATTTCCTCTAGTGCACGATTTTAATACTGAAATGGAAAACCTTATGGTTGCCACCAAAAAATTGGTGCATTGCATTCCCTTATCCTTGTTCTTTAGATGGCTTTTGTATATAGTTAGTAGTTTTGTTCCTTTGTTATTTGTCTTTTGGGGTTTGTTTATGTTCACATTTACTTTGTGCTGTGTTTGCTGTGTTAATAGTTTGCTGTGTTTCACTATAAATAAATATCACTTTAATATATATATCCTTTGTTTGGTTTCAGTTCCCTTGTGTAGCTATGTGTCTGGTCTCCCTATGAAAGACCATGATTTCCTCCTGCAGATTCAAAGTTACAAGATCGGTGCCAACCTGAACACTTTACAAAACGTTTGTGCATTCTCAGAGGTGAGGAACCACCAAAACTTCCTCAACCTCATAGCCTGAGAGATCAAAGAGAAGCACAAGCATAGCCTGGAAAGAAAATCTGAGACAAGAACCATCCAGGAGACATTAGCTGTACTCAGCAACATGTCTATCTGCAGAACCTTGAAGACCTGTACACAAAGTACTGGGGAAAGTGTGTGCTCAACATTCTCTGCCTCGAGACACGTCCTGGTGGTGAGATATGGAAGGTCCGATTTGAAGACGATGAGGGGATTACGTACACTGAAAAAAAACTATTGAAGAAAGGAGTGATAGTGGACACACAATCGGAATTCAGACAACTGAAAGACAAAGTCCTCTGTATAAAACTCACGGGTGATTTCTTTGATGTCAGTTTAGGCAGCAGAGGACACCTCCTTCCAGTTGTCGATGTGCTACGCCTTCATCATAGCAGCAATCCAACATTGCATCTTTTCCATGACCAAGTATAACATATACCATTTGTGCTACCCGGCTAAACCACTCCATGCCTTATACCTTTTAACCCATTAAGGGAGACCACACCATTGTTGGAGTGCTTATTGGCCGTAGCAGCCCCTTTATTAAATAACATCGATAAACATAAACAATAACATAAACAACAAACATCAGATCCTGAAAGTGTAGCGTTGGTCTTCTGCAGGACATGCTGTTGCCTCGAAGTTGCCTTGAAGTTGCCTCGAAGTTGCCTCGAAGTTACCAGGCAAAGTCGTGCCGACTTTGTGGTCGCTGTAGTGTGAACCGGCACTAAGGCTTCTCCTCCCTTCCCCCGGCGCGTCATGATTCTGGTCCCTTCCATGCCGGCTGTGCCTCGCTTGGTCCAGTCTGTACCTTGCTGCCTTGTTCCTGCCTTGCTTCTATTCGAGTACCCTGTTGAGATCCTCCTTTCTTGCAACCTTGCATTCCCTTATCCTTGTTCTTTAGATGGCTTTTGTATATAGTTAGTAGTTTTGTTCCTTTGTTATTTGTCTTTTGGGGTTTGTTTATGTTCACATTTACTTTGTGCTGTGTTTGCTGTGTTAATAGTTTGCTGTGTTTCACTATAAATAAATATCACTTTAATATATATATCCTTTGTTTGGTCTCAGTTCCCTTGTGTAGCTATGTGTCTGGTCTCCCTATGAAAGACCATGATTTCCTCCTGCAGATTCAAAGTTACAAGATCGGTGCCAACCTGAACACTTTACAAAACGTTTGTGCATTCTCAGAGGTGAGGAACCACCAAAACGTTTTCAACCTCATCGCCTGGGAGATCAAAGAGAAGCACAAGCTGAGCCTGGAAAGAAAATCTGAGACAAGAACCATCCAGGAGACATTAGCTGTACTCAGCAACACATCTGACTATCTGCAGATCCTTGAAGACCTGTACACAAGGTACTGGAGAAAGTGTGTGCTCAACATTCTCTCTTCACCTCTTCCAGACCGACCCAACTTACCTGACTACGCTCATTGGACAGATGATGTCTAACCCTCAGAATATGACGACCATTGTAGACAGATTGCTCCACAGTCTGTATAACTACGCTTCCACGCCACAAGAAGAATACTTTTTTTGTGAAATTGATGGAAGCCACTCTTCGTGAGGAAGTGGAGACAAGACTTGATGCCATTGAGGATGTGTTGAATGGGAAATCAATGATTTTAAAGCTAATCGTGAAATTTTACACGCATCAAGCCAACTAAAAGGGCCTAGTGAAGACGCTGACACCAGCAATAATGGAGATACTCAGCGTGACACAAAAAATCTTGCCATCTGTGCAACCACGACTTCCAATCAACACATAGAAACAAGCTATCTCATAGAAAGACTAATAGGAATAACCATTCCTGAGACACCTCCAATTGATGATTTCTTGATATACAACACGGCAGACAAACTTGTAGAGTCCATATTCTCCTCTGTGGACAGAATTCCTTATGGGCTGAGATACCTAACAAAGGTCCTTCAAAAATCTCTGCAAACAAAGTTTCCAGAGGAAACTGAAGATGCTGTGTTGAGGACTGTTAGCCAGTTCCTATCTCAGTACCTCCAGCCAGCCATAGAGAGACCAGATCTCTTTGGTCTCATTGCACCAGACATGTATTTGAATTCAATCCAGAGGAAGAACCTCATATGTGTGTCTAGGATCATCTACCAGGCCATGCAATTCCTCCCTGACAAAACAATTTATGAACCTAAACAGAACATCTATATCTGCAGGACCATTCCAAGGTTCAGGAAATACTTTCATAATGTTCTGAACTTTCCAGAGCCAGAGGAAACATTTCATTTTATCAAGTTCTTTGAGGCTCTACAGGTTCCTGTGGTGAAGATCCCTGCAGAGGACATCATCTATACACATTCACTGCTTTATAGATATGAGAATTTAGTTTTTTGCGACTCCATGGACATCGCCTGCCAAGTGTTCCAGGATATTGGACCAGTCCCTCACGTGAACGATCTTCTTGCCACGGATGCAGCTCAATATGGCAAAGCAGAGGAAAGAATTAAAATCTGTCTGTATTTAAGCAGCAAATTTCCTCTAGTGCACGATTTTAATACTGAAATGGAAAACCTTATGGTTGCCACCAAAAAATTGGTGCATTGCATTCCCTTATCCTTGTTCTTTAGATGGCTTTTGTATATAGTTAGTAGTTTTGTTCCTTTGTTATTTGTCTTTTGGGGTTTGTTTACGTTCACATTTACTTTGTGCTGTGTTTGCTGTGTTAATAGTTTGCTTTGTTTCACTATAAATAAATATCACTTTAATATATATATCCTTTGTTTGGTCTCAGTTCCCTTGTGTAGCTATGTGTCTGGTCTCCCTATGAAAGACCATGATTTCCTCCTGCAGATTCAAAGTTACAAGATCGGTGCCAACCTGAACACTTTACAAAACGTTTGTGCATTCTCAGAGGTGAGGAACCACCAAAACGTTTTCAACCTCATCGCCTGGGAGATCAAAGAGAAGCACAAGCTGAGCCCGGAAAGAAAATCTGAGACAAGAACCATCCAGGAGACATTAGCTGTACTCAGCAACACATCTGACTATCTGCAGATCCTTGAAGACCTGTACACAAGGTACTGGGGAAAGTGTGTGCTCAACATTCTCTCTTCACCTCTTCCTGACCGACCCAACTTACCTGACTAGGCTCATTGGACAGATGATGTCTAACCCTCAGAATATGACGACCATTGTAGACAGATTGCTCCACAGTCTGTATAACTACGCTTCCACGCCACAAGAAGAATACTTTTTTTGTGAAATTGATGGAAGCCACTCTTCGTGAGGAAGTGGAGACAAGACTTGATGCCATTGAGGATGTGTTGAACGGGAAATCAATGATTTTAAAGCTAATCGTGAAATTTTACACGCATCAAGCCAACTAAAAGGGCCTAGTGAAGACGCTGACACCAGCAATAATGGAGATACTCAGCGTCACAAAAAATCTTGCCATCTGTGCAACCACGACTTCCAATCAACACATAGAAACAAGCTATCTCATAGAAAGACTAATATGAATAACCATTCCTGAGACACCTCCAATTGATGATTTCTTGATATACAACACGGCAGACAAACTTGTAGAGTCCATATTCTCCTCTGTGGACAGAATTCCTTATGGGCTGAGATACCTAACAAAGGTCCTTCAAAAATCTCTGCAAACAAAGTTTCCAGAGGAAACTGAAGACGCCGTGTTGAGGACTGTTAGCCAGTTCCTATCTCAGTACCTCCAGCCAGCCATAGAGAGACCAGATCTCTTTGGTCTCATTGCACCAGACATGTATTTGAATTCAATCCAGAGGAAGAACCTCATATGTGTGTCTAGGATCATCTGCCAGGCCATGCAATTCCTCCCTGACAAAACAATTTATGAACCTAAACAGAACATCTATATCTGCAGGACCATTCTAAGGTTCAGGAAATACTTTCATAATGTTCTGAACTTTCCAGAGCCAGAGGAAACATTTCATTTTATCAAGTTCTTTGAGGCTATACAGGTTCCTGTGGTGAAGATTCCTGCAGAGGACATCATCTATACACATTCTCTGCTTTATAGATATGAGAATTTAGTTTTTTGCGACTCCATGGACATCGCCTGCCAAGTGTTCCAGGATATTGGACCAGTCCCTCACGTGAACGATCTTCTTGCCATGGATGCAGCTCAATATGGCAAAGCAGAGGAAAGAATTAAAATCTGTCTGTATTTAAGCAGCAAATTTCCTCTAGTGCACAATTTTAATACTGAAATGGAAAACCTTATGGTTGCCACCAAAAAATTGGTGCATTGCATTCCCTTATCCTTGTTCTTTAGATGGCTTTTGTATATAGTTAGTAGTTTTGTTCCTTTGTTATTTGTCTTTTGGGGTTTGTTTATGTTCACATTTACTTTGTGCTGTGTTTGCTGTGTTAATAGTTTGCTGTGTTTCACTATAAATAAATATCACTTTAATATATATATCCTTTGTTTGGTCTCAGTTCCCTTGTGTAGCTATGTGTCTGGTCTCCCTATGAAAGACCATGATTTCCTCCTGCAGATTCAAAGTTACAAGATCGGTGCCAACCTGAACACTTTACAAAACGTTTGTGCATTCTCAGAGGTGAGGAACCACCAAAACTTCCTCAACCTCATAGCCTGAGAGATCAAAGAGAAGCACAAGCATAGCCTGGAAAGAAAATCTGAGACAAGAACCATCCAGGAGACATTAGCTGTACTCAGCAACATGTCTATCTGCAGAACCTTGAAGACCTGTACACAAAGTACTGGGGAAAGTGTGTGCTCAACATTCTCTGCCTCGAGACACGTCCTGGTGGTGAGATATGGAAGGTCCGATTTGAAGACGATGAGGGGATTACGTACACTGAAAAAAAACTATTGAAGAAAGGAGTGATAGTGGACACACAATCGGAATTCAGACAACTGAAAGACAAAGTCCTCTGTATAAAACTCATGGGTGATTTCTTTGATGTCAGTTTAGGCAGCAGAGGACACCTCCTTCCAGTTGTCGATGTGCTACGCCTTCATCATAGCAGCAATCCAACATTGCATCTTTTCCATGACCAAGTATAACATATACCATTTGTGCTACCCGGCTAAACCACTCCATGCCTTATACCTTTTAACCCATTAAGGGAGACCACACCATTGTTGGAGTGCTTATTGGCCGTAGCAGCCCCTTTATTAAATAACATCGATAAACATAAACAATAACATAAACAACAAACATCAGATCCTGAAAGTGTAGCGTTGGTCTTCTGCAGGACATGCTGTTGCCTCGAAGTTGCCTTGAAGTTGCCTCGAAGTTACCAGGCAAAGTCGTGCCGACTTTGTGGTCGCTGTAGTGTGAACCGGCACTAAGGCTTCTCCTCCCTTCCCCCGGCGCGTCATGATTCTGGTCCCTTCCATGCCGGCTGTGCCTCGCTTGGTCCAGTCTGTACCTTGCTGCCTTGTTCCTGCCTTGCTTCTATTCGAGTACCCTGTTGAGATCCTCCTTTCTTGCAACCTTGCATTCCCTTATCCTTGTTCTTTAGATGGCTTTTGTATATAGTTAGTAGTTTTGTTCCTTTGTTATTTGTCTTTTGGGGTTTGTTTATGTTCACATTTACTTTGTGCTGTGTTTGCTGTGTTAATAGTTTGCTGTGTTTCACTATAAATAAATATCACTTTAATATATATATCCTTTGTTTGGTCTCAGTTCCCTTGTGTAGCTATGTGTCTGGTCTCCCTATGAAAGACCATGATTTCCTCCTGCAGATTCAAAGTTACAAGATCGGTGCCAACCTGAACACTTTACAAAACGTTTGTGCATTCTCAGAGGTGAGGAACCACCAAAACGTTTTCAACCTCATCGCCTGGGAGATCAAAGAGAAGCACAAGCTGAGCCTGGAAAGAAAATCTGAGACAAGAACCATCCAGGAGACATTAGCTGTACTCAGCAACACATCTGACTATCTGCAGATCCTTGAAGACCTGTACACAAGGTACTGGGGAAAGTGTGTGCTCAACATTCTCTCTTCACCTCTTCCAGACCGACCCAACTTACCTGACTAGGCTCATAGGACAGATGATGTCTAACCCTCAGAATATGACAACCATTGTAGACAGATTGCTCCACAGTCTGTATAACTACGCTTCCACGCCACAAGAAGAAGACTTTTTTGTGAAATTGATGGAAGCCACTCTTCGTGAGGAAGAGGAGACAAGACTTGATGCAATTGAGGATGTGTTGAACGGGAAATCAATGATTTTAAAGCTAATCGTGAAATTTTACACGCATCAAGCCAACTAAAAGGGCCTAGTGAAGACGCTGACACCAGCAATAATGGAGATACTCAGCGTCACAAAAAATCTTGCCATCTGTGCAACCACGACTTCCAATCAACACATAGAAACAAGCTATCTCATAGAAAGACTAATATGAATAACCATTCCTGAGACACCTCCAATTGATGATTTCTTGATATACAACACGGCAGACAAACTTGTAGAGTCCATATTCTCCTCTGTGGACAGAATTCCTTATGGGCTGAGATACCTAACAAAGGTCCTTC
Organism: Lithobates sylvaticus; assembly: GCA_028564925.1. Taxonomy (NCBI): domain Eukaryota; kingdom Metazoa; phylum Chordata; class Amphibia; order Anura; family Ranidae; genus Lithobates; species Lithobates sylvaticus. The sequence continues at coordinate 204,090,237 of CM053035.1, forward strand.
AAAAATCTCTGCAAACAAAGTTTCCAGAGGAAACTGAAGATGCTGTGTTGAGGACTGTTAGCCAGTTCCTATCTCAGTACCTCCAGCCAGCCATAGAGAGACCAGATCTCTTTGGTCTCATTGCACCAGACATGTATTTGAATTCAATCCAGAGGAAGAACCTCATATGTGTGTCTAGGATCATCTACCAGGCCATGCAATTCCTCCCTGACAAAACAATTTATGAACCTAAACAGAACATCTATATCTGCAGGACCATTCCAAGGTTCAGGAAATACTTTCATAATGTTCTGAACTTTCCAGAGCCAGAGGAAACATTTCATTTTATCAAGTTCTTTGAGGCTATACAGGTTCCTGTGGTGAAGATCCCTGCAGAGGACATCATCTATACACATTCTCTGCTTTATAGATATGAGAATTTAGTTTTTTGCGACTCCATGGACATCGCCTGCCAAGTGTTCCAGGATATTGGACCAGTCCCTCACGTGAACGATCTTCTTGCCATGGATGCAGCTCAATATGGCAAAGCAGAGGAAAGAATTAAAATCTGTCTGTATTTAAGCAGCAAATTTCCTCTAGTGCACGATTTTAATACTGAAATGGAAAACCTTATGGTTGCCACCAAAAAATTGGTGCATTGCATTCCCTTATCCTTGTTCTTTAGATGGCTTTTGTATATAGTTAGTAGTTTTGTTCCTTTGTTATTTGTCTTTTGGGGTTTGTTTATGTTCAAATTTACTTTGTGCTGTGTTTGCTGTTTTAATAGTTTGCTGTGTTTCACTATTAATAAATATCACTTTAATATATATATCCTTTGTTTGGTCTCAGTTCCCTTGTGTAGCTATGTGTCTGGTCTCCCTATGAAAGACCATGATTTCCTCCTGCAGATTCAAAGTTACAAGATCGGTGCCAACCTGAACACTTTACAAAACGTTTGTGCATTCTCAGAGGTGAGGAACCACCAAAACGTTTTCAACCTCATCGCCTGGGAGATCAAAGAGAAGCACAAGCTGAGCCTGGAAAGAAAATCTCAGACAAGAACCATCCAGGAGACATTAGCTGTACTCAGCAACACATCTGACTATCTGCAGATCCTTGAAGACCTGTACACAAGGTACTAGGGAAAGTGTGTGCTCAACATTCTCTCTTCACCTCTTCCAGACCGACCCAACTTACCTGACTAGGCTCATTGGACAGATGGTGTCTAACCCTCAGAATATGACGACCATTATAGACAGATTGCTCCACAGTCTTTATAACTACGCTTCCACGCCACAAGAAGAAGACTTTTTTGTGAAATTGATGGAAGCCACTCTTCGTGAGGAAGTGGAGACAAGACTTGATGCAATTGAGGATGTGTTGAACGGGAAATCAATGATTTTAAAGCTAATCGTGAAATTTTACACGCATCAAGCCAACTAAAAGGGCCTAGTGAAGACGCTGACACCAGCAATAAGGGAGATACTCAGCGTCACAAAAAATCTTGCCATCTGTGCAACCACGACTTCCAATCAACACATAGAAACAAGCTATCTCATAGAGAGACTAATATGAATAACCATTCCTGAGACACCTCCAATTGATGATTTCTTGATATACAACACAGCAGACAAACTTGTAGAGTCCATATTCTCCTCTGTGGACAGAATTCCTTATGGGCTGAGATACCTAACAAAGGTCCTTCAAAAATCTCTGCAAACAAAGTTTCCAGAGGAAACTGAAGATGCTGTGTTGAGGACTGTTAGCCAGTTCCTATCTCAGTACCTCCAGCCAGTCATAGAGAGACCAGATCTCTTTGGTCTCATTGCACCAGACATGTATTTGAATTCAATCCAGAGGAAGAACCTCATATGTGTGTCTAGGATCATCTGCCAGGCCATGCAATTCCTCCCTGACAAAACAATTTATGAACCTAAACAGAACATCTATATCTGCAGGACCATTCCAAGGTTCAGGAAATACTTTCATAATGTTCTGAACTTTCCAGAGCCAGAGGAAACATTTCATTTCATCAAGTTCTTTGAGGCTATACAGGTTCCTGTGGTGAAGATCCCTGCAGAGGACATCATCTATACACGTTCTCTGCTTTATAGATATGAGAATTTAGTTTTTTTGTGACTCCATGGACATCGCCTGCCAAGTGTTCCAGGATATTGGACCAGTCCCCCACGTGAACGATCTTCTTGCCATGGATGCAGCTCAATATGGCAAAGCAGAGGAAAGAATTAAAATCTGTCTGTGTTTAAGCAGCAAATTTCCTCTAGTGCACGATTTTAATACTGAAATGGAAAACCGTATGGTTGTCACCAAAAAATTGGTGCATTGCATTCCCTTATCCTTGTTCTTTAGATGGCTTTTGTATATAGTTAGTAGTTTTGTTCCTTTGTTATTTGTCTTTTGGGGTTTGTTTATGTTCACATTTACTTTGTGCTGTGTTTGCTGTGTTAATAGTTTGCTGTGTTTCACTATAAATAAATATCACTTTAATATATATATCCTTTGTTTGGTCTCAGTTCCCTTGTGTAGCTATGTGTCTGGTCTCCCTATGAAAGACCATGATTTCCTCCTGCAGATTCAAAGTTACAAGATCGGTGCCAACCTGAACACTTTACAAAACGTTTGTGCATTCTCAGAGGTGAGGAACCACCAAAACTTCCTCAACCTCATAGCCTGAGAGATCAAAGAGAAGCACAAGCATAGCCTGGAAAGAAAATCTGAGACAAGAACCATCCAGGAGACATTAGCTGTACTCAGCAACATGTCTATCTGCAGAACCTTGAAGACCTGTACACAAAGTACTGGGGAAAGTGTGTGCTCAACATTCTCTGCCTCGAGACACGTCCTGGTGGTGAGATATGGAAGGTCCGATTTGAAGACGATGAGGGGATTACGTACACTGAAAAAAAACTATTGAAGAAAGGAGTGATAGTGGACACACAATCGGAATTCAGACAACTGAAAGACAAAGTCCTCTGTATAAAACTCACGGGTGATTTCTTTGATGTCAGTTTAGGCAGCAGAGGACACCTCCTTCCAGTTGTCGATGTGCTACGCCTTCATCATAGCAGCAATCCAACATTGCATCTTTTCCATGACCAAGTATAACATATACCATTTGTGCTACCCGGCTAAACCACTCCATGCCTTATACCTTTTAACCCATTAAGGGAGACCACACCATTGTTGGAGTGCTTATTGGCCGTAGCAGCCCCTTTATTAAATAACATCGATAAACATAAACAATAACATAAACAACAAACATCAGATCCTGAAAGTGTAGCGTTGGTCTTCTGCAGGACATGCTGTTGCCTCGAAGTTGCCTTGAAGTTGCCTCGAAGTTGCCTCGAAGTTACCAGGCAAAGTCGTGCCGACTTTGTGGTCGCTGTAGTGTGAACCGGCACTAAGGCTTCTCCTCCCTTCCCCCGGCGCGTCATGATTCTGGTCCCTTCCATGCCGGCTGTGCCTCGCTTGGTCCAGTCTGTACCTTGCTGCCTTGTTCCTGCCTTGCTTCTATTCGAGTACCCTGTTGAGATCCTCCTTTCTTGCAACCTTGCATTCCCTTATCCTTGTTCTTTAGATGGCTTTTGTATATAGTTAGTAGTTTTGTTCCTTTGTTATTTGTCTTTTGGGGTTTGTTTATGTTCACATTTACTTTGTGCTGTGTTTGCTGTGTTAATAGTTTGCTGTGTTTCACTATAAATAAATATCACTTTAATATATATATCCTTTGTTTGGTCTCAGTTCCCTTGTGTAGCTATGTGTCTGGTCTCCCTATGAAAGACCATGATTTCCTCCTGCAGATTCAAAGTTACAAGATCGGTGCCAACCTGAACACTTTACAAAACGTTTGTGCATTCTCAGAGGTGAGGAACCACCAAAACGTTTTCAACCTCATCGCCTGGGAGATCAAAGAGAAGCACAAGCTGAGCCTGGAAAGAAAATCTGAGACAAGAACCATCCAGGAGACATTAGCTGTACTCAGCAACACATCTGACTAGCTGCAGATCCTTGAAGACCTGTACACAAGGTACTGGAGAAAGTGTGTGCTCAACATTCTCTCTTCACCTATTCCAGACCGACCCAACTTACCTGACTAGGCTCATTGGACAGATGATGTCTAACCCTCAGAATATGACGACCATTGTAGACAGATTGCTCCACAGTCTGTATAACTACGCTTCCACGCCACAAGAAGAATACTTTTTTGTGAAATTGATGGAAGCCACTCTTCGTGAGGAAGTGGAGACAAGACTTGATGCCATTGAGGATGTGTTGAACGGGAAATCAATGATTTTAAAGCTAATCGTGAAATTTTACACGCATCAAGCCAACTAAAAGGGCCTAGTGAAGACGCTGACACCAGCAATAATGGAGATACTCAGCGTCACAAAAAATCTTGCCATCTGTGCAACCACGACTTCCAATCAACACATAGAAACAAGCTATCTCATAGAAAGACTAATATGAATAACCATTCCTGAGACACCTCCAATTGATGATTTCTTGATATACAACACGGCAGACAAACTTGTAGAGTCCATATTCTCCTCTGTGGACAGAATTCCTTATGGGCTGAGATACCTAACAAAGGTCCTTCAAAAATCTCTGCAAACAAAGTTTCCAGAGGAAACTGAAGATGCTGTGTTGAGGACTGTTAGCCAGTTCCTATCTCAGTACCTCCAGCCAGCCATAGAGAGACCAGATCTCTTTGGTCTCATTGCACCAGACATGTATTTGAATTCAATCCAGAGGAAGAACCTCATATGTGTGTCTAGGATCATCTACCAGGCCATGCAATTCCTCCCTGACAAAACAATTTATGAACCTAAACAGAACATCTATATCTGCAGGACCATTCCAAGGTTCAGGAAATACTTTCATAATGTTCTGAACTTTCCAGAGCCAGAGGAAACATTTCATTTTATCAAGTTCTTTGAGGCTATACAGGTTCCTGTGGTGAAGATCCCTGCAGAGGACATCATCTATACACATTCTCTGCTTTATAGATATGAGAATTTAGTTTTTTGCGACTCCATGGACATCGCCTGCCAAGTGTTCCAGGATATTGGACCAGTCCCTCACGTGAACGATCTTCTTGCCATGGATGCAGCTCAATATGGCAAAGCAGAGGAAAGAATTAAAATCTGTCTGTATTTAAGCAGCAAATTTCCTCTAGTGCACGATTTTAATACTGAAATGGAAAACCTTATGGTTGCCACCAAAAAATTGGTGCATTGCATTCCCTTATCCTTGTTCTTTAGATGGCTTTTGTATATAGTTAGTAGTTTTGTTCCTTTGTTATTTGTCTTTTGGGGTTTGTTTATGTTTTTTGGGGTTTGTTTATGTTCACATTTACTTTGTGCTGTGTTTGCTGTGTTAATAGTTTGCTGTGTTTCACTATAAATAAATATCACTTTAATATATATATCCTTTGTTTGGTCTCAGTTCCCTTGTGTAGCTATGTGTCTGGTCTCCCTATGAAAGACCATGATTTCCTCCTGCAGATTCAAAGTTACAAGATCGGTGCCAACCTGAACACTTTACAAAACGTTTGTGCATTCTCAGAGGTGAGGAACCACCAAAACGTTTTCAACCTCATCGCCTGGGAGATCAAAGAGAAGCACAAGCTGAGCCTGGAAAGAAAATCTGAGACAAGAACCATCCAGGAGACATTAGCTGTACTCAGCAACACATCTGACTATCTGCAGATCCTTGAAGACCTGTACACAAGGTACTGGGGAAAGTGTGTGCTCAACATTCTCTCTTCACCTCTTCCAGACCGACCCAACTTACCTGACTAGGCTCATTGGACAGATGATGTCTAACCCTCAGAATATGACGACCATTGTAGACAGATTGCTCCACAGTCTGTATAACTACGCTTCCACGCCACAAGAAGAATACTTTTTTGTGAAATTGATGGAAGCCACTCTTCGTGAGGAAGTGGAGACAAGACTTGATGCCATTGAGGATGTGTTGAACGGGAAATCAATGATTTTAAAGCTAATCGTGAAATTTTACACGCATCAAGCCAACTAAAAGGGCCTAGTGAAGACGCTGACACCAGCAATAATGGAGATACTCAGCGTCACAAAAAATCTTGCCATCTGTGCAACCACGACTTCCAATCAACACATAGAAACAAGCTATCTCATAGAAAGACTAATATGAATAACCATTCCTGAGACACCTCCAATTGATGATTTCTTGATATACAACACGGCAGACAAACTTGTAGAGTCCATATTCTCCTCTGTGGACAGAATTCCTTATGGGCTGAGATACCTAACAAAGGTCCTTCAAAAATCTCTGTAAACAAAGTTTCCAGAGGAAACTGAAGATGCTGTGTTGAGGACTGTTAGCCAGTTCCTATCTCAGTACCTCCAGCCAGCCATAGAGAGACCAGATCTCTTTGGTCTCATTGCACCAGACATGTATTTGAATTCAATCCAGAGGAAGAACCTCATATGTGTGTCTAGGATCATCTGCCAGGCCATGCAATTCCTCCCTGACAAAACAATTTATAAACCTAAACAGAACATCTATATCTGCAGGACCATTCCAAGGTTCAGGAAATACTTTCATAATGTTCTGAACTTTCCAGAGCCAGAGGAAACATTTCATTTTATCAAGTTCTTTGAGGCTATACGGGTTCCTGTGGTGAAGATCCCTGCAGAGGACATCATCTATACACATTCTCTGCTTTATAGATATGAGAATTTAGTTTTTTGCGACTCCATGGACATCGCCTGCCAAGTGTTCCAGGATATTGGACCAGTCCCTCACGTGAACGATCTTCTTGCCATGGATGCAGCTCAATATGGCAAAGCAGAGGAAAGAATTAAAATCTGTCTGTATTTAAGCAGCAAATTTCCTCTAGTGCACGATTTTAATACTGAAATGGAAAACCTTATGGTTGCCACCAAAAAAATGGTGCATTGCATTCCCTTATCCTTGTTCTTTAGATGGCTTTTGTATATAGTTAGTAGTTTTGTTCCTTTGTTATTTGTCTTTTGGGGTTTGTTTATGTTCACATTTACTTTGTGCTGTGTTTGCTGTGTTAATAGTTTGCTGTGTTTCACTATAAATAAATATCACTTTAATATATATATATCCTTTGTTTGGTCTCAGTTCCCTTGTGTAGCTATGTGTCTGGTCTCCCTATGAAAGACCATGATTTCCTCCTGCAGATTCAAAGTTACAAGATCGGTGCCAACCTGAACACTTTACAAAACGTTTGTGCATTCTCAGAGGCGAGGAACCACCAAAACGTTTTCAACCTCATCGCCTGGGAGATCAAAGAGAAGCACAAGCTGAGCCTGGAAAGAAAATCTGAGACAAGAACCATCCAGGAGACATTAGCTGTACTCAGCAACACATCTGACTATCTGCAGATCCTTGAAGACCTGTACACAAGGTACTGGGGAAAGTGTGTGCTCAACATTCTCTCTTCACCTCTTCCAGACCGACCCAACTTACCTGACTAGGCTCATTGGACAGATGATGTCTAACCCTCAGAATATGACGACCATTGTAGACAGATTGCTCCACAGTCTGTATAACTACGCTTCCACGCCACAAGAAGAATACTTTTTTGTGAAATTGATGGAAGCCACTCTTCGTGAGGAAGTGGAGACAAGACTTGATGCCATTGAGGATGTGTTGAACGGGAAATCAATGATTTTAAAGCTAATCGTGAAATTTTACACGCATCAAGCCAACTAAAAGGGCCTAGTGAAGACGCTGACACCAGCAATAATGGAGATACTCAGCGTCACAAAAAATCTTGCCATCTGTGCAACCACGACTTCCAATCAACACATAGAAACAAGCTATCTCATAGAAAGACTAATATGAATAACCATTCCTGAGACACCTCCAATTGATGATTTCTTGATATACAACACGGCAGACAAACTTGTAGAGTCCATATTCTCCTCTGTGGACAGAATTCCTTATGGGCTGAGATACCTAACAAAGGTCCTTCAAAAATCTCTGCAAACAAAGTTTCCAGAGGAAACTGAAGATGCTGTGTTGAGGACTGTTAGCCAGTTCCTATCTCAGTACCTCCAGCCAGCCATAGAGAGACCAGATCTCTTTGGTCTCATTGCACCAGACATGTATTTGAATTCAATCCAGAGGAAGAACCTCATATGTGTGTCTAGGATCATCTGCCAGGCCATGCAATTCCTCCCTGACAAAACAATTTATGAACCTAAACAGAACATCTATATCTGCAGGACCATTCCAAGGTTCAGGAAATACTTTCATAATGTTCTGAACTTTCCAGAGCCAGAGGAAACATTTCATTTTATCAAGTTCTTTGAGGCTATACAGGTTCCTGTGGTGAAGATCCCTGCAGAGGACATCATCTATACACATTCTCTGCTTTATAGATATGAGAATTTAGTTTTTTGCGACTCCATGGACATCGCCTGCCAAGTGTTCCAGGATATTGGACCAGTCCCTCACGTGAACGATCTTCTTGCCATGGATGCAGCTCAATATGGCAAAGCAGAGGAAAGAATTAAAATCTGTCTGTATTTAAGCAGCAAATTTCCTCTAGTGCACGATTTTAATACTGAAATGGAAAACCTTATGGTTGCCACCAAAAAATTGGTGCATTGCATTCCCTTATCCTTGTTCTTTAGATGGCTTTTGTATATAGTTAGTAGTTTTGTTCCTTTGTTATTTGTCTTTTGGGGTTTGTTTATGTTCACATTTACTTTGTGCTGTGTTTGCTGTGTTAATAGTTTGCTGTGTTTCACTATAAATAAATATCACTTTAATATATATATCCTTTGTTTGGTCTCAGTTCCCTTGTGTAGCTATGTGTCTGGTCTCCCTATGAAAGACCATGATTTCCTCCTGCAGATTCAAAGTTACAAGATCGGTGCCAACCTGAACACTTTACAAAACGTTTGTGCATTCTCAGAGGCGAGGAACCACCAAAACGTTCTCAACCTCATCGCCTGGGAGATCAAAGAGAAGCACAAGCTGAGCCTGGAAAGAAAATCTGAGACAAGAACCATCCAGGAGACATTAGCTGTACTCAGCAACACATCTGACTATCTGCAGATCCTTGAAGACCTGTACACAAGGTACTGGGGAAAGTGTGTGCTCAACATTCTCTCTTCACCTCTTCCAGACCGACCCAACTTACCTGACTAGGCTCATTGGACAGATGATGTCTAACCCTCAGAATATGACGACCATTGTAGACAGATTGCTCCACAGTCTGTATAACTACGCTTCCACGCCACAAGAAGAATACTTTTTTGTGAAATTGATGGAAGCCACTCTTCGTGAGGAAGTGGAGACAAGACTTGATGCCATTGAGGATGTGTTGAACGGGAAATCAATGATTTTAAAGCTAATCGTGAAATTTTACACGCATCAAGCCAACTAAAAGGGCCTAGTGAAGACGCTGACACCAGCAATAATGGAGATACTCAGCGTCACAAAAAATCTTGCCATCTGTGCAACCACGACTTCCAATCAACACATAGAAACAAGCTATCTCATAGAAAGACTAATATGAATAACCATTCCTGAGACACCTCCAATTGATGATTTCTTGATATACAACACGGCAGACAAACTTGTAGAGTCCATATTCTCCTCTGTGGACAGAATTCCTTATGGGCTGAGATACCTAACAAAGGTCCTTCAAAAATCTCTGCAAACAAAGTTTCCAGAGGAAACTGAAGATGCTGTGTTGAGGACTGTTAGCCAGTTCCTATCTCAGTACCTCCAGCCAGCCATAGAGAGACCAGATCTCTTTGGTCTCATTGCACCAGACATGTATTTGAATTCAATCCAGAGGAAGAACCTCATATGTGTGTCTAGGATCATCTGCCAGGCCATGCAATTCCTCCCTGACAAAACAATTTATGAACCTAAACAGAACATCTATATCTGCAGGACCATTCCAAGGTTCAGGAAATACTTTCATAATGTTCTGAACTTTCCAGAGCCAGAGGAAACATTTCATTTTATCAAGTTCTTTGAGGCTATACAGGTTCCTGTGGTGAAGATCCCTGCAGAGGACATCATCTATACACATTCTCTGCTTTATAGATATGAGAATTTAGTTTTTTGCGACTCCATGGACATCGCCTGCCAAGTGTTCCAGGATATTGGACCAGTCCCTCACGTGAACGATCTTCTTGCCATGGATGCAGCTCAATATGGCAAAGCAGAGGAAAGAATTAAAATCTGTCTGTATTTAAGCAGCAAATTTCCTCTAGTGCACGATTTTAATACTGAAATGGAAAACCTTATGGTTGCCACCAAAAAATTGGTGCATTGCATTCCCTTATCCTTGTTCTTTAGATGGCTTTTGTATATAGTTAGTAGTTTTGTTCCTTTGTTATTTGTCTTTTGGGGTTTGTTTATGTTCACATTTACTTTGTGCTGTGTTTGCTGTGTTAATAGTTTGCTGTGTTTCACTATAAATAAATATCACTTTAATATATATATCCTTTGTTTGGTCTCAGTTCCCTTGTGTAGCTATGTGTCTGGTCTCCCTATGAAAGACCATGATTTCCTCCTGCAGATTCAAAGTTACAAGATCGGTGCCAACCTGAACACTTTACAAAACGTTTGTGCATTCTCAGAGGCGAGGAACCACCAAAACGTTTTCAACCTCATCGCCTGGGAGATCAAAGAGAAGCACAAGCTGAGCCTGGAAAGAAAATCTGAGACAAGAACCATCCAGGAGACATTAGCTGTACTCAGCAACACATCTGACTATCTGCAGATCCTTGAAGACCTGTACACAAGGTACTGGGGAAAGTGTGTGCTCAACATTCTCTCTTCACCTCTTCCAGACCGACCCAACTTACCTGACTAGGCTCATTGGACAGATGATGTCTAACCCTCAGATTATGACGACCATTGTAGACAGATAGCTCCACAGTCTGTATAACTACGCTTCCACGCCACAAGAAGAATACTTTTTTGTGAAATTGATGGAAGCCACTCTTCGTGAGGAAGTGGAGACAAGACTTGATGCCATTGAGGATGTGTTGAACGGGAAATCAATGATTTTAAAGCTAATCGTGAAATTTTACACGCATCAAGCCAACTAAAAGGGCCTAGTGAAGACGCTGACACCAGCAATAATGGAGATACTCAGCGTCACAAAAAATCTTGCCATCTGTGCAACCGCGACTTCCAATCAACACATAGAAACAAGCTATCTCATAGAAAGACTAATATGAATAACCATTCCTGAGACACCTCCAATTGATGATTTCTTGATATACAACACGGCAGACAAACTTGTAGAGTCCATATTCTCCTCTGTGGACAGAATTCCTTATCTAGTCCCGTCACCAATTGAACGACTTCCCAAAAACTCCGCTGCAGGATTGTGTGTTCTACGGCCAACCATTAGTTTGTATTGGGGCAGTATACATACAAGTGTGTATTTATTGCCATGGTATGGATCCTATAAAGAAGAGGAAACGTCCTTATTTTTCCCCAGTCCAATAGCCACTATAGTTACGGCCTTGTTGCTCAACAATGCTGGATACTTGCAAAAAGGAAAAAAAAATAAATAAAAGGATATATATATATTAGAGCAAGTTCCATTAAATAAAAACTGCCCATCTGCACAAAACTGGATCTTTTAGAACGCGTGAATTACGTTTTGTCTTACTCGTTGGCCATTGTATGGGACTTGGTCCGTCTGATATAGTTTGCATGCAAATATCTGAGTCGGTGACTTCAGCTCCTTATGAGCTCACCAAGACGTAAATCATGCATAAAGATAGTAGAAAAAACGAGAGCAACTAAAAAGCTAGTTTACAAAACCATCCTTCTTCTGAAAAGTGATGTGTAATCAGTGCGGCCATGTTTTTTTTGTGACACATTCGGACCCATGTCCGACCGGATTGCGAGTTGGTTTTGAGCGTACACACGTCCGACAAAGATGTCCGGAAAAATATTCGACGGGACTTACTTAGAGCTAGTAGCCAAATAGCTTTTGGACTTGGTAATGTGATCTGACATGCCTAGCACTTTGTCCCTCGGGGCTGAGATACCTAACAAAGGTCCTTCAAAAATCTCTGTAAACAAAGTTTCCAGAGGAAACTGAAGATGCTGTGTTGAGGACTGTTAGCCAGTTCCTATCTCAGTACCTCCAGCCAGCCATAGAGAGACCAGATCTCTTTGGTCTCATTGCACCAGACATGTATTTGAATTCAATCCAGAGGAAGAACCTCATATGTGTGTCTAGGATCATCTGCCAGGCCATGCAATTCCTCCCTGACAAAACAATTTATAAACCTAAACAGAACATCTATATCTGCAGGACCATTCCAAGGTTCAGGAAATACTTTCATAATGTTCTGAACTTTCCAGAGCCAGAGGAAACATTTCATTTTATCAAGTTCTTTGAGGCTATACGTAGATTCATCCTCAGCATTATTGGAGAATGATCTGAAGCTGTTATTATTATAGCTTTTATTATTCCTAATTTTGTTTCTATTATTTCCTCCAGACTTCTGTGTTCTACCATAATATAGTCTAACCTGGAATACGTTCCATGTACTGATGAATAAAATGTGTAATCTTTTGTATTCGGATGCTGTATTCGCCATGGATCTACTAATTGATGTTCAAAAAAAAAATGTTTTTAACTTCCTGAGTGGTCTTATTTCTTTGTCCGTTGCATTTGAAGTGCTGTCTAATCTATGGTCCATGAAAAAATGTAAATCTCCTGCTAATATCAATTTACCTTGTTTGAATTCCATTAGTTCTTTCAATATCCCCACTAGGTATTTTTTATGCCCCGTACACACGATCGGACTATCCGCCGGACAATCCGACCGTGTGTGGGCTCCGGCAGACTTTTTCTTCCCAAAAGTCCGGTGGACTTAGAAAGAAGTTTTGACTGAAAATTATCCGCCGGAATCGGCAGTCCGGCAGACAATCCGGCCGTCTGTGTGCTAGTCCGCAGGACTTTTTAAATGAACGGACTTGCCGACACACGGAGTAAAGTCCGTTCATTTATTACGTGATTTCAGGTAGACGAGACTAGAGGAGGAAGTCAATGTCTGCCGCCTCTATCAGCGAGAGATTGACACCTTGCTAGCCCCATCACCTGGTATGGATTTAAAGGGGAATCCCTGCGCCGAAAAAACAACGTGGTGGTCCCCACCGAATCCATATCAGACCCTTATCTGAGCACGCAGCACGACCCTCCTGAGCCGTACCAGGCCGCATGCCCTCAACATGGGGGCCCAGCTTCTTCTTCTTCCTTCTTCCTCCTTCGTCTTCCTCCTTCTTCCTTCGTCTTCTTCCTTCGTCTTCTTCCTTCTTCCTTCTTTCTTCTTTCTTCTTCCTTCTTTTTCCTTCTTCTTCCTTTTTCCTTCTTCTTCCTTCTTCCTTCTTTTTCCTTCTTCTTCCTTCTTTCTTCTTCCTTCTTTTTTCTTCCTTCTTATTCCTTTTTCCTTCTTCCTCCTTCTTCCTCCTTCTTCCTTCCTTCCTTCTTCTTCCTTCCTTCTTCTTCCTTCCTTCCTTCTCCTTCTTCCTTCCTTCTTCTTCCCTTCTTCTTTCTTCTCGCAACCAACGGCCAGGGTTGTCGGGAAGAGGCCCTTGTCCTCATCAACATGGGGACAAGGTGCTTTGGGTTGGGTGGGCCACCCATGTTGAGGGCACGTGGCCTGGTACGGCACAGGGGGCACTCACTCGTCCCCATCGCCTCTCCTGACCGGCCGGGCTGTGTGCTCGGATAAGGGTCTGACATGGATATGTTGGGGACCCCCACGCCATTTTTTCCGGCGTAGGGATTCCCCTTTAAATCCATACCAGGTGAGGGGGCTAGCAAGGTGTGAATCTCGCCGATCGAGGCGGCGACGTTGACTGCCTTCGCTAGTCCCGTCTACCTGGAGTCACGTTATAAATGAACGGACTTTACTCCGTGTGTTTGCAAGTCCGTTCATTTCAAAAGTCCCGCGGACTTCTGCCAAAACTCCGGCGGATTGTCCGCCGGAAAAGTCCGGGTGTGTGTGGGCAAGTCCGCACGTTCGGAAAGTACGGCCAACAAGTCTGATCGTGTGTACGTGGCATTAGGGTTTGTATTGGGGCAGTATACATTAGCAAGTGTGTAATTTATGCCTTGTATGGATCCTATAAGGAAGAGGAAACGTCCTTCTGGGTCAACTTTATAAAATAAATATTTTTCCCCAGTCCAATAGCCACTCCTTTTGACCTTCTAATTGGCAAATCTCCATAGAACCATGTTGATATATTTCTTGAGTATATTTTAGTGTTTGAATCTTGAGTAATGTGTGTCTCCTGGAGAAATATTATTTCAGCCTTACTCCTTTCCAATTCTTGTAGCATTATGCATCTCTTCCGTGGTGAGTTTAGTCCTGACATTATAGGACAGATTTTTTTTTTTTTTATTCAACAGCGAGGAGTTTATTCCAAAATTACAGGGTCATAAATTCTGTGTGGCAGTCACTCAGATGAGAACGGTTCCTGCGCCCCGTGTCTGGCCTTGTTGCTCTAACAATGCTGCAAGATGACTTGCAAAAAGGAAAAAAAAATAAATAAAAGGATATATAGATATAGGAGGGTACATAAGAAAAAGTAGCAAGTAAATTTGCGGGAAAAGACAACTTTTGAAAGAATGATAAATATACATAAATTTCCCAGTCTTCATAAAACAAACAAAAAAATTTAAATAAAAAACTTCCCATCTGCACAAAACTGGATCTGTTAGAACGCGTGAATTAGCGTTTCCCCACTCGAGGTCTTCCGGGGACTCGTTGGCCATTGTAGTGGGACCTTGTCCGATCAATTGCCTATAATGTTTATAGTTTGCATGCAAATAGCTGGAGTCGGCGTCTTCAGCGTCCTTATGAGCTCACCAAGACGTAAATCATGCCATAAAGATAGTAGAAAAACGAGAGCAACTAAAAAGCTAGTTTACACCATCCTTCCTTCTGACAGTATGCCAAAATATCTGCATTCATTATAGTGGTGGGATCATACAGGCCGGGTCCGCTCATCACCGGCCGGCTCACATACCTCCAGATATGATACGCCAGTGGCGGCATGTTTAGACTGAGAGTGAGCCGTTCCGCGGCACATAGAAACATGACACAGAAGAACACATGGATGAAATACTCTGGAAGCACAAGCAGATTGAGCGTGTTTAGCCCCATACACACGCTCGGATTATCCGAGGACCAGGTCCGTCGGATTATGTCCGTCGTACTTTGTCCGATGTTGGTTTTGCGTACACACGGTCGGACAAAGTTGTCGGAAAATCCGATCATTCTGAACGTGGTGACGTTTGTTGCGTACGACGGGACTACGTAGAGGCTAGTAGCCAATAGCTTTGGTCTTGTAATGTGATCTGAGCATGCGTAGCACTTTGTCCGTCGGAATTCGCTACACACGATCGGATTTGGTGTGATCGGACTTTGTTGTCAAAAAATCTATCCAGCAGGAGATAGGACTTTGTCCGATGGTGCCTACACACGGTCGGAATTTCCGACAACATTGTCTGATAGGACAGAATCCATCGGAAAATCCGACCGTGTGTATGGGGCTTTACACTGGTCTATAGGATTCTTTTAGTCTGTCTTCAATTCATCAAATGCGATTATATGCCAGATGGCGAAGAAGACGAGGGCGGCGGTGAGAAGAGCAAGCATATAACAGAAGGCCGCGAACGTGAACGCCATGTTCAGTCCGGGGAGCGAGGAGGATAGGACAGAATTTTTACACTGTTCGTATTATCCATTCCTTTCTAATCCCCACACGTCCCCCCAGGACCCCCCCCGGTCCCAAGAAAAGGACCGGGAGGGACCCCACAGGGGGACACGCGGGGGCCTCTTAATTCTAGACCAGGCTGAAGGATCTCTGTATCTTATTGTGCAAGCCAACCTCCCTTTCCCCTCCCCATACCCCATGTTTCCCCCCCCTCTCTCCTCTCCCACCCCCCCTTTGTTGTTGGTGTTTTGACCTCATGGTCACTAGAGCAGAGAAAAAAAATTATTTTGTGGGGCCCTTCCTAGCCCCTACTGCTCTTCTTTAGCAGAGGTGGAAATCTATTTGGCGCACTGGGTCCGCCCCTCCTATATTAAGAGAAGGTGGCCCCCTGGGCGCCGTAAGACCCAACCTCTCCTCCCTGCCTCCAATTATTTTTCCACCCCCATCCCTTCACCTCCTCCCCTTCCCCCCGAAGGGTGGGTAAGCAAAAACGTTTTTTATTATATTTAATCTATTTTCTTGAGCTCAGATTCTTGAGCTCAATTGCCATTGTACTTCATCCTGTGTCATTATTTGTTCTTGTCTTGGAGTTGGGTCTCTAGGGCTTTCTGGTGTTGGAATTTCAAATTTTCTACAAAAATCTGGGATCTCTTCTATAAATCTTAATCTGGCGCTTCTTCCATCTCTTGGTGATCAAGCATGCAGGGAAACCCCAATTGTGTTGTATTTCGTGTTCTTTTTTTTTCTTATATAATCTTTATTTTTGTTGAACACACAAAACAATGTACAATAGGGTCGACGCATCATTAAGGGTGTCAAGTGGCCGTTCTAGCCAAAAACAAACAAAAAAAAAAAAACTGACGTTGTACAGCACCTGAGTTTGAGCAAGGCAAAAAGCAATAACCATGAAAACTGTGGGAACATAGGGAGGGGGTTGGGGGACAGGGTTATCCCGCATGGAGTAGGTTCAGCCCTGGTGAACCCGGGCAGGACCCACACCCTCTCATAACTTTCAGCTCTTATATTGGGGCACATCACCCCCCTGCAGCCAATAGGGTCCCGACAGATACCCCCCCAGGAGAGGGGCTAAAGAGCCTCCACCATATCTCCATCTGGGGGGGGCATCTCTCGGGGCCCCCACCACGGCCTTCTTGGGTGTAGGTCCTACCGTAACCCCAGGGCTCCCTGGTCCGTCCTCCATCTAGTGCAACTGTCAGAGTGCCGAGAAGATAGTGGCTAAAGGTATGAAACATATCAACAAATTACAAAGTGTGTGCTGCACCTTGGAGTTGTTTTCCATTGTAGGCCTTGTGAACCTTTCAGAGGAAAAGAAGGGTACATGTCATTCCACTGCGATTAAGGTTGTTGAGAGACACCATGATCAGGTATGCACATCACTACTCACTGGCCTCCTCAGCTTCAGCGAGGGCTCTGCTAACTCCAGCAGCGCAACATCCAGGCTAGATGGTATTGGGTCCGGGTCGGCAGTATGCTTCCGCCACTGAGCCCAGATACCGTTGAAACGTTCGCTCCTATCCTTGCACCTGTAGTTAGTTTCCTGTGCCCTGGAGTCGATGGAGCTGGAGTGTCCAGATCGCGCTCCCATTCCCGTATAAAAGGTGGTCTGCTGACAGCAGAAGCTGATCCCAAAAGCTGATATAGTTCGGAAATCAGGTGGGGAATGGGCTCCTCTCCTATAAACAAATTTTCAAGCGAGGTAAGAGTGTCTAGTCCTCTCATCGCGGCACCTTGGTTTACAATGAAGTGATGGAGCTGTTTGTATCTCCACCAGTCCATTGGAAATCTTCCATGTCTATCCCTCAAGGCATCTAGGGGTATCAGCTTACCCTTATCTAGGAATTTGCCACAGCTATAGTTACCGCCGGTGACCCTGGACCTAAAAAAGGCTGCCTGCTCCCCAGGAGGGAACCACCTGAACCCCCCTAGTGGTGCCAGCGGAGAGCCTGGGGGTGCAAGGTCATACAAAGCGTTGGTGCGGTCCCACACCCGGAGGGCATGGGTGGTCAGTGGGGAAGTTGTCTGTGATAGTCCTCTGTATTCCCGGGGAAGCCAAGGGGCGTATGACAGGTTGCGACCAGCTAGGCTTTTCTCCAAGGAGACCCACATTTAGGTGCCAGAGGGATGGCTCCAGTTTAGGATGTGTTGAATCGCAATGGCTCTGTAATAGCGGCGGATGTCTGGGAGGCCTAGACCGCCCATCTCCTTAGGTTTCTGTAGTAAAGACATGGCTAGCCTGGGTTTTATATTGTGCCATATGAAGCCAATCATTAGGCTTTGAAGCTGTGTGAAAAAGCTTTTGGGGAGGGGAATAGGTAGCATCTGCAGATAAAATGAATGTCCTCCCTAGGGTACTTTTAAAGTATGTTGATTTTGCCTAGCCACGTGAAGGAGGTTTTGGTCCAATTTTGCAAATCTCTACACACCGTGCCCAGAAGGGAAGGGAAGTTAGCTGAGTATATTGTCTCAAATTGGTCTGTGAGTTGGATTCCCAGGTATTTAATAGAGGCTTTGGCCCATCTGAATGGGAAAGCTTGCTGTAGATTAGCGGCCGTCGTCTCAGGTATAGTAATGGGCGAGACTTCCGATTTTAGTGTAATTAATCTTGAAATTAGATATTTGTCCAAAAATGTCAAGTTCTTTCATAAGATTTGGGAGCGAGACAAGGGGGCTAGTCAGGTGGAAAAGCACATCATCAGCATAAGCTAAGAGTTTGTGCTCTGTGGACCCCACCTTCACCCCTCTGATATCCCTGCTTGCCCTCACTGTTCTAAGGAGAGGCTCCATAGCTAAGGCAAACAGGAGGGGGGGGGGGAGAGGGGGCACCCCTGCCTCGTGCCATTCCATATGGGGAATCCTGAAGACAGGTGGCCGTTGACCTTGACTTTCGCACATACAGAAAACACTCTTGACTTATCCGCTTAAAGTGGGGGGACACCCTAAAAAAACAAAAAAGCATTAATATTCTGGAAAAAAAATGAAAAAAAAGAATTTTTTTTTTTACCTGATCCGAAATCCCTGTTGCTAGGCAGTCTTCCTAATCTGCCTCCTTCCTACGCCGCAGTGATCTTCGTTCTTCTGTCCTCCGCCGCGTTGTCTTCTGGGTAATGGGGTGCGCTGTGTTATGGGAACTGTGTGTTCCCTAACACAGCGCGTCCCATTCACAAAGCGCCGCGCGACTCGCGCATGCGCAGTAGGAAACGGGCAGTGAAGCCGTTGTCTTCGCTGCCTGTTTCCCTTACTGAGGATGGCGGGGCCGGGACCAGAGCACCGAGGGACATCTCGGCCTCCACGACCGACATCGCGGGCGCCCTGGGAGGGTAAGTGTACTTATTAAAAGTCAGCAGCAACTTTTTTTTTTTAGCTGCTGTTTTAAAAAAATTTTTTTAGAAGATCCACCTACCAATCCTTTTTACCTCCTCCTCCTTTAAACCCCACCGAACTGCCTCTGTCGCAGCCCCTATCCTAAAGGAATGCGACGAGTATTTCTGTCCCCCGAGATCCAGCTCAACTAAACACTTCTTAAAGCGGTGTTCCGGCCGAAATTATACTTTTTAAATAAAAATACCCCTATAATACACAAGCCTAATGTATTCTAGTAAAGTTAGTCTGTAAACTAAGGTCCGTTTTGTTAGTTTATAGCAGTAGTTTGTTATTTTATAAACTTACAGCAGGCCGTGGCCATCTTAAGTGTGGGCATCTGAAACCAGACTGTATTTCTTCCTGGATCTCATACATGCTCAGTGCAGCACAAGCAGTGTAATAGGTTTCAGGTCAGGTTTCCATAGCAACGGCAGTGTCAGAGGAAGTTGCCGCCCCTTCCCAGGAGGCATTGCAAACAGGATATGATGCGATGGGCCGCGGCCAGGGAGCAGGAAGTGAACAATTAATACAGCAGATATACAGTAGGTGCTGATAAAAAAAATAAAAAAATATCCAATTCGTTTACAGTGCACACTTTGGTGAGGAATGCTGAAGAGTTGTAAAAGTGGGTGGAACTCCACTTTAAATACCCCTATGAACTGGAAACGTGACAGCGCCTCCCCGTTGTGATGAACTAACAGAGGACCCGCAACAGCCGGCCTCTGCTCCAAGTAAACACTCGTGACTAAGACGGGGCAGAGGTTGGCGTCTGGAATGGCGAAAACCACCACTTCCTTGCCTATACCCTCCTGATCCGTCTTCGATCTCCGCAAATGAAATACCACCCTATCTGTTGAGCACCGTACATCTCTTACTGCCAAACCATCCCCCTTTGTTTTTGAGAAACTAACCAGTTCCCCTATCCGAAACGCCCCAAAGAAGGCCAAAACAAAGGCCGTGCGAAAAAGCCCTACCTCGTATCTGGATGAACAAACCCCTGGCAAACTGTCCACCAGCCTGCCCAATAGCGCAAAAGTAATGGGCCGTCTATCATCCTGGACCCTTGTCCCTTTCCGGTAACCCTTTACCGCCTGTCTTGCCCAGAACTCCTTACTCCAATCTCTCCCCCCACTGAGTTTGAACCAAAAGGCCATAGCCGCCATCACCTTCCCGAGCCTCGACACGGAAATACCCTTTTCCATGTGCCTGGCGACAAAATAAATAAAAAGCAGTCTGAGATCAACCTCACCCTCGGTGGTCTGTTCCTGGAAAATAAGCCATTCATCCCATACTTTCCTGTATGCGCACCATGTCCCCTCGCTCACTGATCGCCGGATCCAATCTGCGACCCTTCCAGGGCAATCCTCCACAGGGCCGATGGACACGGGACCCCACAACGCTCCGCCTCTGGCGCCAGTTCCCGAAATCTTTCCCACTAAAAGCGAGAGAGCATCAGCGATCACGTTGTCCAGCCCTGGCAAGTGCACTGCATGAATAAAGATGTTCCATTGCATGCACCGAAGCACCAAGTGTCTCAACAAACGCACCACCGGCGGAGAAGCCGCTGAGACCTTGTTGATAACCTGGACTACCCCCAAGTTGCCAATGTGGAAGCGAACTTTCCGATCACGGAAGAATTCCCCCCACAATTCAACAGCCAGTACTATCGGGAACAACTCAAGCAAAAGCATGTTCTTGAGCAACCCTTCCCCTTTCCAGCTTTCCGGCCAAGGGCCGGCACTCCATCGCCTTTGAAAAAAGGCCCCGTAACCTGCCGACCCCGCAGCATCTGTGTACAATTACAGGTCGATACTTACCAGCCCGGTCATCCACAAAGCTCTCCCGTTAAAGTTGTCCAAAAACATATGCCACATCCTCAAATCGTCCTTGTGTTCCCTCGAAAGTGTCACATAATGCCTGGGCGATTGCACCCCACCAGTACCTGCCGCTAACCTCCTGCTAAAAACCCTGCCCATAGGGATTATCCTGCATGCAAAGTTGAGCTTGCCCAGCACCGATTGCAGAGCTCTAAGCTGAACCTTGCGCCGACCAACCAGTGCCCGCACTTCTGCCTTCAATGCTTCCAACTTAACCTCTGGCAGCCTACATTCCATACCTATCGAATCGAGGACAATCCCCAGAAAACTGATCACTGTCCTGGGCCCTTCCGTCTTGTCCGGTGCCAGCGGAATGCCAAACTCCCCCGCAATCCTCTCCAGCGTCGTCAGGAGTACCGCGCAGACATTTGAGGCGGCTAGCCCGACACAAAGGAAATCGTCCAAATAGTGAATTAACGAATTCAAACCGGCGACGTCTCTCACCACCCATTCCATGAATGAGCTGAAACACTCGAAGAATGCGCACGAGATAGAGCATCCCATGGGCAAACACTTACCTATGTAGTAATCCCCCTGCCACCTGCAACCCAATAGATAAAAGCTATCAGGGTGAACAGGAAGCAAATGAAACGCCGCCTCAATGTCCGTCTTCACCATTTGCACTCCCTTACCGTACTTCCGCTTCCAGAACACCGCCGCATCAAACGACGTGTATGAGACCGCACACATCTTGGGATCAATGGCATCATTCACCGACCCCCCTTTGGGATATGACAGGTGGTGAATAAGCCGGAATTTGTTTGGTTCCTTCTTAGGTATAACCCCCAAGGGAGAAACCACCAGTTCGGGAATGGGTTTGTCGGAAAAGGGGCCTGCCATCCTGCCCAGCGACACCTCCTTTTGCAACTTGTCCGAGACCACCTCATGGTGTTTCAAAGCGGACCGCAAATTTTCCGCAATTGGAGGAGCTGTACCCAATGCAGCAGGAATCCTAAAACCTTCCGAAAACCCCTACCCCAACAACCGCGCTGCCTGCACGTTTGGGTACCTATCTAGAAAAGGACGCATTCTTCCCACTTTCACCGGCGTCCTCCCCCTTGTTAGCAGACTCGCTGGCCTTTCCTTTTCCCTGTTTGAAACACCGAGATCCAGGGTGCGTGCCTCCGCACCCCGAGCACTCGTGTTTATACTTACAGCCGTTGCCGAACTTACAACTTCCCTCGTTGTATTGCCAGCAGACTCCCTTCTTTTTTGTGGCCAATTGACCTGAAGCCCCTGATCCACCGGCCCTCCCTGAAAAAACTGACCCGTTGACTTTGCCGATGACATCAAGCGCATCCACAGACTGATGTCTTTATGATCCCAACGAAGAGCCGGTCTCACTGCCCTCCTCTGACGAAACTGTTCATCATAACGAAGCCATGACAGTCCCCCGTAGGTCCGGTGAGCCTCCCCTATGGCGTCTAAGTAACAGAAGAGGGCCGAGCAGTGCACCGGCTCTTTCTCGCCTATCACGCTCGCCAAAATGGCGAACGCTTGCAACCAATTTTGGAATGTGCGCGGTATCAATCTATACCTCCTCTTCTCTTCGTCTTCCTTCTTATTATCCTCAGGCTTCACTCGATCCAAGTTAAATTTTTCCAGGGGAAGCAGAGAAAATATCTCCACATATTCCCCCTTCCAAATCTTTTCCCTGACTTCTTGTTTCAAATGAGCCCCTAGTGGCCCCTCAAAACACACGTATACTTCGCAACGTGCCGAATCTGCCAACCTCACAATGTCTTGTTTTTTGGTCTTATCCCCCCCCTTCTCGCCCTCGACCACAGAGGACACCGCGGGCGGACACGCCACCACCAAGTCCCCTGTACCTGCCTCGCTCCCCCCTGGGGCCACCGCGGGCGGATCCGCCACCGCCGCTTCCCCGCCTTGCACCGACGCCCCCCCCCTGTACCTTGGATCACCCGCCCCCCCAGCTACCCCCCCGCGGAACCCAGGCCCTGGCCGGCCCCGGGGGGCCTGCTGGTGTAGGCTTAAACCTGCCCACCAGTTCTTTAAGGCCCGCCAAAAAGCCCCTGAGGCCCCCTTCCTCGGATGAGGGTTCGGGAACCCTGCTCACAGAAAAGGCAAAATCATCCTGCCACCCCCCTCTCTGCCCCCCATACCTGCCCCACTCCTCCTCCCCTCCCCCCGACCCCTCGTCCCCCCCAAAAACCCCATGACAAGAACAAGACTAACCGGGCTGCCTGGAAGAAATCCCACCAGCCGATGGTCCCGCCTCCACCGCCGCCGACCGTCCTTCATCGACCTCGTCCTTGGACCTTGATAGCTCTCCTTCGGACAGCCCCGCCACTTCACCCGCTTTAGACGTAGCCTGCCCTCCAGGGGATTCGCCCCCAGATGCCGACGAGCTCCGCTCCCGTTGGCTCCTTCTCCTCCCTTTAGCTGTCTTGGCGGTACACTTTTTAGGGCCCTTGACGCCGATCACTGCCGCTTCCTGCTCTAGTGTCCTGGGGTTAGGCCGGTCGCCTCTGTAACCCTGCGGTGACCTCCCGGGCCTGGGCAGAACGCCCCTGCCGGCTGCACTCCCTGCTCGATGGCCTCTCGGCTCCTCCCCCTTGCCTGCGCCTGGGCAGGCCGACCGCCTTCGCCCCTCTGGATGGCAATCCTGTTGCAGGGCCGACTCACACTGGCCCCTAGTGCTGCTGACCTCAGACTAGGCCGACCGCCTCCTGTCTCAGCCATCCTCCTTCCCCCAGCAGGCGGGCCGCCCTCCTGGGTCTCTGTTTGGGTCCCCCCAGGTGCTCTCATCATGCTCTGGCCATTCCTCCCTCTTCCCCCAGCAGGCGGGCCGCCATCCTGGGTCACTGTGTGGGTCCCCCCAGTTGTTCCCCTTGTTTTCTGGCCATTTTTTACTGATCCCCCGCTCCTCTGAGGCCCCGCCCCCCCGCGTCACGGGGTAGGCCTGAGGCCTGTGTTTTCCTCCACATGGCGCCGGCGCCATCGCGCCGGTTTCTGGGCCCCCCTCTCCCCCCCACAGTCAGCGGTGATTGCTCGGTCCTGCACACTCCCCTCGCCGACCGCTTCGCCGGCGGTTCGGCGCCTGACACTTGTGCCCTGTCCCCCTGGCTTTCCGCGGCCCTGTGTGCCTCAGGAGAGTACCGATCCGGCGGGCGGGAGCGCCGCGCCTGGCCTGTGTTACTGGGACCCCCCCCCGGACCCACCACCACCCCCCAGTGCCTTCTCTACCTGTGCCCGCATCCAATCTTCCCCATTAGCTGTCGCCGCCGCCCTGATATTATCCATGAGTTCCTCCATGGTGCTGGTGACCGCTCTCAACTTTCCTCCTTCAGCACTGACGCGGGGGAGGGCTGAACTTGCCTTTACTTTCCCCAAGCTCCACCCACTTTCTTAAAAGGCCATGCACCAAAGTGGCCTGTTTAACTTAATCATGCCAGCCCTGCGCCTATTTCTTTTGGGCTTTTGCTGCGGGCTGTTCTGTAATGTGTTAAATGAGTGTTTTTTAACACGTTTCTTAAATATTGCCTAAGATACCCATGTGGCATCGGTTCATTGACTGGATGAGAGAATAACCTAAACATGGCATGTGCCATGCTATGTTTAGTGTATTTTCTCCTTCCAGTCTACCTCTATGACCCTTGAGCCTGGTTCACACCTATGGCATTTTTAGTGCTTTTTGCATTATGCAGATTTGCACTACAGTCCATTTTTACATGGTTTCCAATGGAGCACAAGCACATTCTGTAGTGCAAATATGCAAAAAGCAATAAAGATGCATAGGTGTCAATCAGGCCTAAAGTGTATGGTCTCAGAGGCGTATCTAGGAAAAAATGGCGCCTATGGCAAGCACTGAAACTGCGCCACTGTCAAAACATTTTAAGTGTACAGGGCCGTCTTTTCAGTGCATGAGATGCACACAGATAAACATCCATGGGCAGGCAGGCCAATTCAAATCAATTGGGACGCAGCAGCTGCATGAACACAGCCCCTGCTTTCACCTTGATATCCGTTTGGGTGCAGGAACATGCCCCTGATCACAGAGTGTGTGCATTCAAGGACATGCACCCACACAAAAATGGATATCAAATTGGGAACAATAACCCTCCCTTACTCCATCCAACAACTCTAGCTGTACTTGAAGTATGAAGGAGACCTGCCTCTGCCCCAGGAAAGGCACCCTCCATGACAGGTACCTGAGCAGGGTTTGGAGATCTCAAATAGCAAAGTGCCAGGTTCCCGATTCTAGAAGTGAGTGAAATCAATGCCGAATCCATTCTCCTCACATCTAATCTGATGACCGTGACAAGTGATGTTAATGACACACAGCGCCTAGCACAGGCCCATGACAGGTCTCCTACCAGTAACTCACTGTGACCCGGCTCAGGCCTAGAATATGCTCCGGGCTCAGCTCCTTCAGGCCTAAGACCCCTTTCACACCGAGGCGCTTTACAGGCGCTACTACGCTAAAAATAATGCGTGCATAGTGCCGCTCTTGTCTCTCCAGTGTGAAAGCCCAAGTACTTTCACACTGGGGCGGTGCGCTTGCAGGACCCTAAAAAAACTCCTGCAAGCAGCATCTTTGGAGCGGTGAAGGAGCGCTGTATTCACCGCTCCTGCCCATTGAAATGAATGGGCACCACTGCCGAACCGCCGGCAAAGCACCGCTTCAGCGGCACTTTGCGGGCTCTTTTAACCCTTTGTTGGCCACTAGCGGGGGTTAAAACCGCCCTGCTAGCGGCCGGAAACCCCTGAAAAAAATAGCGGCGCTTTACTGCTGACGGCGCCGATGTCCCAGTGTGAAAGGGGCCTAACAATTCCTATTCGGTGACCACCGGCACTCACCAGAGCTCCCCATTGCGGCACGTGCCTTTATGCCAGTCAAAATTAACTGAAAGCGGCAGTATCGCAACAAGGCTGCCAGTTGGTCCCTCTGGAATCACTCCCATCACTAGTGATGAAGACTATGTAGTATTCAGGGAGGAAGCAATTCCATAGAGGCAGGTGGAAGGTTCTTTGCCAGAGAAGCTTTGTCACTAGCAACAAATTCTCCCACCTGACATCAGCCTGATAGGAAGGAGCTTCTCTGAAAAATTATACTTAAGCCCCATACACACGGTCGGATTTTCCGATGGATTCTGTCCTATCGAACAATGTTGTCGGAAATTCCGACCGTGTGTAGGCACCATCGGACAGTTTCCATCGGATTGTCCGACGGACAAAGTCCTATCTCCTGCTGGATAGATTTTTTGACAACAAAGTCCGATCACACCAAATCTGATCGTGTGTAGCGAATTTCGACGGACAAAGTGCTACGCATGCTCAGATCACATTAAAAGACCAAAGCTATCGGCTACTAGCCTCTACGTAGTCCCGTCGTACGCAACGAACGTCACTACGTTCAGAATGATCGGATTTTCCGACAACTTTGTCCGACCGTGTGTACGCAAAACCAACATCGGACAAAGTACGACGGACATGATCCGACGGACCTGGTCCTCGGATAATCCGAGCGTGTGTATGGGGCTTAATACTTAAATTATACAATAATAGTGTGACAAAACAAGAATGCATTTATACAGACTTGTGTGGTGACTGGGAGGTAGAATGTAAGCTTTACTCCTCTTTTCTGACCCCATCACTGGGTACCTGAGTCTCTATCCCTCTCTGTCCTCAGCTCAGGACCTCCAGCCAGTCTCTGCCTGGGTCAGTCATATCTGTGGGGGGATCTTTCTATGCACACACAGGACTTTAAAGCTCACCAATGCACAGAGCAGCCTCAGCCGTGGAGGGGGTAAGGGGAGTGATAAGCAGGCACATCTACAGGGATCCCGGGGATGCCAAGCTCCATATAAACTGAGTGTTGTCACTGTGATTTGTGCTGGGATGTCAGACCCCGGCTTTATTACCTTCCCCTCGTTCCTCCGATCCCAGCCTCCCTGCACTCTCAGCTCCTACAACTTTGGACGAGCAGCCCTGAGCCAGGACACAACTGCAGACTGACAGTCTCTGCACATGCAGCCACGCTCTCCTCCTTCTGTTTCTGTAAGAAGCATTGCCGCCTCACATCTCAGCACCTGAGGACAGTAGCAGGGCATCGAATCACTCCGCTAGTCTGGACTTACTGAGTAGCGGGGCAGAGAGATGTACATGCGACCCGAAAATTAAGAAAAAGTCCCTCCTTTACGCTCCACTCCTGGGCCCCTATGTTGACCTGATGGGGCCCAGGAAAATGTAATTGCACCCCCCATTAACAAGTAGGAACGGGGAGAAGCTTAGAAAGCTCTACTTCTTTAATTCAGTAAAAAACTGTAATGCTGGCATCCCTGCTCAGGAGCGCCCCCTTCACATGGCGCCCATGGCTCTTGCCATATGTGCCATACCCTGGATACGCCACTGTATGGTCTATACACAAACTGATTAAGCTAGTTTTGTTGACGATTACCTGTAGTAACCCTTCTAGGCAGTGAATTGATGCGTGTAAGTTGCATTTTATGGGTAGTTTTGGAATATGTAAACATATGTGTATTTCATATCAGTGAGAGTACATTGCACTTTTAAGTAGTGAATTGATGTGTGTAACCTGCATCTGTTTGAATTGGATGTTGATAACTTTGTTTTAAGTATAATAAAAATCCAACTTATTAAGAAATTTTGTATGCATATTTTTTTACTTAAATCTAAAATGTACTCTTCTGACAATGTGTTTTGGTGTGTGCATTGCACAAAGGGAATATGTGTGCGCATGCATTTATTCTATTTTGCTCCCTGCATAAGATTACTACTGACTTAAACATAGGTATATATAATACTCGTTGTGGGAGAGTTCAGTGTATGTCAGTTAGCCAGGTCAGTGTAGTTAATGTATGCCAGGTAGCCGGTAAGGTGAGGTCAGTATGTATGTCTCTACTGTCCGTCACTGTATGTATGTCAGGTAGGTGAGGTCAGTGTGTCAGGTGGGTGAGGTCAGTGTGTCAGGTAGGTGAGTCATTGATGCATCATTGATGGGCAGCACTAGTAAGCCAGGCACTGACCAACAACCAACGCTACAGCCTGAAAGGGAACCTCTTAATGGCACCTCCACACCCGCAGGGCCGCCTAAATCCCCTCCTGTAGCCCCAAAGACCATAAGTCAATACCCACATCTGTTAAATGTACTCCATCCCGCCTCAGATACATCCCCACGTTTACTTCCAACTCCCGGTGGCAAATTACTAAACCACCTTGCCAGGCTATAAACCGCCCCACCACTTTGTTTATCCTGATCCAGGCTTTGTTAAGCCTGTACACGGATCTAGCCTTGCGCCAATTCGTCCTTGCCACCATGTCGGACCATATCAACATCGTCCCAGGAAAAATGGCACGGAGGAACACATCAAATCAGCCTTAATGTCCGCTATTAAGTCCCTCACCATCCTTACACCCAAGTCATTACCGCCGGCATGAATGACCAGCACATCAGGTGGTCGGTCCAACCAGGCGTACCTCTCTACCTCCGGGACCACCCTGCCCCACATCATACCCGGCCTACCCAACCACTGGATAACTGCCTCCCTCCTGGAAATGCCCAGCTGTCTCCCACCTGGTCTCACGTCCCCCCTCCTGGCACCCCAGCACACATACGAATGCCCGAGGATCCATACGAGGAGTTGCCGCCCTGCATCTGAAACAACAAGCACAGCATTACCAAACACGGCCCAACATACTAACATACCCAAACATCATACTGCAGCCCGCACAGTAACCAAACCCCCCCGTTTTTTTTTTTTTTTTTTATTTATTCACAAACCAACTGTGGCCGAATGTAGCTACGGAATGGCTGAGATTCCCATCTCCCTAACTTTTGCACATCCACCTCATCCAACCCGCGCCTGGCGGCCTCTGTAGCCGCCCCAATGCGGAAGGAGTGTGAGGCGTAGGCGTGACTATCCAATCCCAGCCTCCCCAAACACCTTCTCAAAACTGCCACGAATTGAAATCTGGACAAGTACGTTCTGTCTGGATGTAATAACAACGGACCATCCCCCCCGGTCTTACCCCCAAAAAACTTGCCACTGCTAGTACCGGGCAAACCCCACATCCTTCTATCGCATACAAACTCACCTGAATCCCCTTGCCTCTTAGATCCGTTTTTGATTTTCGCAACCTGACATTAACCCTGTCTTCCCCCAATTCCACATCCTGAGCCATCAAACCTCCCGCCACCTCTTTTGAGGGGCTGACCAACTCCCCAATCCTAAACGCCCCAAAAAATGCTAGCGAAAATGCCGCTAAAAACAACCTCTCCTCATACCCAGATTTGCACACCCACGTAAGCTGCCCCCCCATGGCTACCAAATTCCCAAATGTGATCGGGCGCGGCTTGTCCTTGCTCCTACGTGACTTCCTGTAGCCCTTTATTGCCTGCTTCACCCAGAAGTCCTTTGTCAAATCCTCCCTTCTCCGCAATTTAAACCAAAACGCAAGCCACGCCATCCTCTTCTCAATCGCTGACACTGACTTGCCTTCTTCCATATCTCTAGACACCAGATCAAGCAGCAATAACCTGGCCCCCGGATCATCCCCCCCCCCCCGGCCTCCTCCTTTGACTGTAGGTCAGTCCATTCCTTCCACACCTTGGAATATGCTGACCACGTCGACTCTTTTACAGACCTCTGTATCCAGCCTGCCGCGGCTCCAATGCTAACTCCCAAATCCAGCCCGGGCATGGGACACCCTCCTCTTGTGCTTCTGTTGCCATCTCCCTGAACTTGTCCCACTGGAAGCGAGACAAGGCGTCAGCTAACGTGTTCTCCACGCCAGGGATATGCACAGCATATAGAAAGATGTTCAACTGCATTCAACCCAAAACCAACTTTCACATCAGTCGTATGACCGGTGGAGAAGCTGCAGACATGCTGTTGATCACCTGCACAACCCCCATGTTGTCGCAGTTCAACCTCAACTTGAAGTTCCTGCAAGACTGCCCCCACAATTCCAACGCTAGCACCACTGGAAACAGTTCCAGGAGCACCAGGTTCTTACGAAAACCTGCCTCCACCCACGACTGGTTCCGCGCTCCACTGACCCTGGAAGAACGCCCCATATCCTGTCGATCCTGCGGTGTCCGTCACCAACTCTACGTCGAAATTGCTCACTGGTCCCGACATCCAGACCGCCCTGCCATTGTACTCAGCCAGGAAATGATCCCATACTTGCAGGTCATCCCTGTGCTCCTTTGTCAACCTAATATAATGTTTGGGGGCCCTCACCCCCGCCGTCGCTGCCGAAAACCTTCGACAAAAAATCCTCCCCATGGGAATGATCCTACACGCAAAATTCAACTTCCCTAACAGTGATTGTAATGTGCGTAACTGCACCTTCTTACAACCATGGATCTCCCGAACTACCCTTTTTAGATCCCCAAGCTTCTCTTCAGGTAACCTACATTCCATAGCCATGGAATCTATTATTATACCCAAGAAGCTCAACTCTGTCCGTGGACCCTCCGTTTTTTCGGCAGCCAAAGGCACCCGAAATCTCTTCGTAATGTGCTGCAAAGTAGACAAAAGTATCGCACACACATTAGAAGAAGGAGGACCCACGCACAGGAAATCATCCAAGTAATGGATGACGGAATCAATCCCCGTGACATCTCTCACCACCCATTCTAGAAAAGAACTAAACGCTTCAAACATAGCGCAGGCAGTAGAACACCCCATCGGCAAACACATATCTACATAAAATTGTTCCTGCCAACAACCCAATAACCGAAAACTGTCAGGGTGCACCGGCAACAGTCTAAATGCTGCTTCCACATCAGATTTTGCCATCAGTGCCCCTTTTCCATACCGCCTAACGCAACGAACCGCGGCATCAAAAGACGTGTATGACACCGTGCACGCTTCTGGATCTATAAAATCATTTACCGAACCCCCTTTGGGAAATGATAAGTGATGGATCAGCCAAAATTTATTCAGCTCCTTTTTGGGGACCACCCCTAATGGGGAAACTACTAAATCCCCAAATGGTTTGGCATCAAACGGGCCCGCCATCCTACCCAAAGCCACCTCCTTGGACAGTTTCTCTGACACCACCGTATGGTGTTGTAGAGCTGATTTCAAATTTTTAGCTAGCGGGGGAACCACGGTCAGTGTGCATGGAATCTTGAAACCATACCTGAAACCCGTGCTAAGCAGTCCCGCCGCTGCCCTATCTGGGTATCTACTTAGGAAAGGCTGCATCCTTTCCCACATCACCGGAGTCGTCCCTCTTGTGCGCAAAATCTCCGGCACGCTTGCCCTTCTTGAAGCATCTGGCGAGTGTGTGACCTCCCCCGCACCCGGAACATTCGTGTTTAAATTTACATGTTCCACCAAATTTACAGGCCCCTTCATTAAATTGCCAACACACTCCCCACTTCTTTCCGGCCGAAGATCCCAAGGTGTGGCTACCTCCGGCCCCCCCTTGAAATGTCTGCGCTGGTGTCTTAGCTGAAGCCATCAGCCTCATCCAGAGGCTGATATCTTTATGATCCCACCTCAACGCCGGCCGAACAGCCCTCCGCTGGGGGAACTGTTCGTCGTACCGCAGCCAAGCTGTTCCACCATAAACCCGATAGGCCTCCACGATTGCATCCATATAACAGAACAACGCCGAACAATGTTCGGGGTTCTTCTCACCGATCACCTCTGCTAATATGGCGAATGCCTGGAGCCAATTAGCAAAGGTCCGGGGGATCAGACGATACCTTCTTTTTTTCTCATTGTCCTTTTTGGTGTCATCTGGCTTCACCCTATCCAGGTTGAAATTTTCAAGGGGCAACAAGGAGAAAATCTCCACATATTCCCCCTTCCAAATCTTCTCCCTAATTTCCTGTTTCAAATGAGCCCCCAGAGGTCCCTCGAAGCAAACGTAAACCTCGCATTTCACCGCATCAGCCATCCTCACGATGTCGGCCCTTGCCGTCTGCTCCTTAGACCCCTTCTCTGCCTCACTCACCTTGTCTGCTCCGCCATCCACCGTTGTGCTCGGACCATCTGACGCGGCACCTGCCGCCACTTCCCCTCCAACTGACCCCACCACAACCCCATCTGTTCCGCAGCTACCAGTACTCACCCCTACCGCCAGGGATGAACCCTGTCCCCCAAACCGGTCTACCAGCACCTGTAGACCCTCCAGCAATTCCTGCATCTAACTCCCTGACCCACTTTCTGTGATCCCGCTCGCCGCCCGCGGTTCGTCTGTAACCGCCAACAACGGTGCGGGAGGTAACCCTGAACTCTCCCCACTGGAAGCTGTTTCTAACAATTTCTGCAATGCATTTGTAAAAGAAACATTATCAGTGGACTTACCAGGCTGACCGGGCGCCTTCCCCACAGCCGCTGCTCGGACCTCCACCGGCAGGATAGGGCGACTGAGCTCCTTGAATCTTCCTCTTGTGCAAACAACAAGGGACGCTCCCTCGGAGAGGGGCTCCTGGAATTAACGTGCCTCCTTCCTCCCGCACCTGCTTCTTGCCTCCTGGCTGTACTGGCCTCCCCCTTTCTGGAGCAGGCGGGCCGGTCCGGGCTGCTGATATACCCTCCTGCGGTGATGGCTGGTGGCGTCCCCCCACCCCTTGTACCCGTAGCTGCGTTGACCCCATGCCTCCCCCTGGACGATGCTCCTCTGACCCTTCTGTCCCCCCCGACAAGTGCAGAGCCGCAGGGGGATCTGATGCTGTGGCACGTCTGGGAGCTGACACCCCCTCCTAGCCGTAGCCCGAGTGGCCCGTAGATCCCCACCCCCTTGCTCGTGTAAAGCTGCTGGGGGGGACGTAGTCCCAGAGGAGCCTGCTGTACCGGCCATCCTCTTGTCTCTCGCGGCCCTCCACGCCCCCCTCCCCCCACTGTTCCGACTTCCCCCCACCTCGTGCAGAGCTGCAGGGGCAGGTGAGGCTGTATTAGCACTGCAGATTGAGCTTGGGGATCCCCCACTGACTAGGCCCACGGCATGTATTCCTCCTGGGCCCTCCAGCGCTGTCCCTCAGGCTCCTCTTCGCAGGGGGGGTGGACCGCTCCCCCCCTGGACTCCTCACTAACCTCGATGGGCCCGCCGTGGCCCCGGGCGAATACCGGACCGGAGGCCTAGACACGCGGCCTCGCGGCGCCGAGCAGCCATCTTCAGACTGTTCCCCCTCTGACCGATCATCCGTCCTTCCCTGTGCCTCGGACAGCACCGCCGCCATCTGTGCCTTTAACCACTCAGGCCCCTGCTCCGCCGCCCGCAACATGGAGATATAATCCCGGCCGTCGGCCATCTTGAAAGTGGCAAAACAAAGAGCAGTGAAAAAACTGCCTCCTCGAGCTCTGTCTCTTCCCGCACTGAGTCCCGTGACTCCGCCCCCTTTTGTATGGCCACTCCCCTTACCCAGTCCAGTGTCACTTGACACACTGTCATGTGCGGCCCTACATTACCATTCCCCTGCAGTGCATTTTATTCCGGTCCTTTCTTTCACAATATGTATGGTTACAGCTTGCATATTGAACCCTTCCAGAGTAAAATCAATCTAATGTTATCTTTGCAGGTTTTTGCATATGACCCTCGGGTCATTGTCTCTGTATGACTTATCTAAAGCAGTTGATCTGCTCTATATTTTATGTGTCTCTTTTTAAATATTCCTTCCTTTTTGATGTTGTGTCTCCCACATCCGGTCTGTACGGAAGCCCAGGGCACACTTGATCTCACATTGATCTTGCTCTAGTTGTGTCCAGAGCTTGGACCCTTGGTGGTGGCACCAGTCTATGAGTCTTCCTAAGTGTGTCGCTCGGTGGTATGTGCGGATGTCCGGTAACGCAAGTCCGCCGTGGTGTTTGGGTAGAATCAGTAATTTGTGTGAAAGTCGTGGTCTTTTCTTTGCCCATATGAACTCTGTGAACACGGCTTGTACTTGTTTAAAGTAGGATGCGGGTATGTGGATGGGTAGTGCTTGCATAAGGTAGAGGAATTTCGGGAGGATCGTCATTTTTAGAATATTGCAACGTCCAACCCAAGAGTGTAGGCCCGTGTGCCAGTCGTTTAGTAGTGTTCTGATAGTTTTCAAAAGGGGGGGGGAAATTAAGCTCATATAGTTGTGAGAGCTTGTGGGGAATGTGAGTGCCCAAATATTTCAGGGCATTTGTTGTCCATTTCAATTTGAAGCTAGATTGTAGGTTTTGGAGTTGTGTTTGCGGTATTCCCACCCCCATCGCCTCTGACTTAGCAAAATTTATTTTTAAGTTAGAGAGAGCTCCGTATGTCGCAAATTCTCGCAGGAGGTTGGGGAGTGAAATCGAGGGGGTGGTGAGAGTGAACATAAGGTCGTCGGCGTAAGCCGACGCCTTATGTTGGGTTTGATTGACCGGCACGCCTGAGATGTTGAGGTTTAGGTGTATGTGGCACAGGAATGGCTCTAGGGTGAGTGCAAAAAGAACGGGGGATAGCGGGCAACCCTGTCTTGTCCCGTTGGTAATCGGAAAGGGGTCCGAGGTCACATCGTTATCCCTCACCCTGGCCGACGGAGTTTCGTACGTCGCAGATATCCAGTTCAACATGTTGCTCCCCAGACCTATGTGGCGTAGCGTCTGGAGCATAAAGGCCCAATCGACCCGATCAAACGCTTTTTCAGTGTCGGTGCTTATAAAGATACTGGGTGTTTTGGTGTGGGTAGCTGTACCTAGGGGGCCAGTCGGGGTCTGTTTGTGTCTGGTTTCCAGAGCTTGGAGTTTGCTAAGAAGAGTGGCTAGTTGGGCTGTCTTCTCTTTTTTGAGTCTCGCACCGTGTTTAATAAAGTATTCCCTGTATAACAGCCTTATGGGCCTCCCATACTAGGCCCTCGTCACTGTCGTTGTTAGTTCGAAAATAGTCGGCTATTTCTCTAGTTACTTCTGCTAAAACGTCGGGGTTCTGCAGGAGACTTTCGTTAAGCCTCCACGGTTTCCGTTGGTTACTGTGTATGTCTGTCAGAGCATAGCGTAGCCGGGGCGTGGTCTGACCAGGTGATAGACCCTAGTGTGGTGTTTTTAACGGCGTGGAGTTGGTTATGGGGTATTAGGAAGTAGTCTATTCGGGAGTATACATTGTGGGGACGTGAGTAGAACGTATAGTCTCGTTCGCCGGGATGGAAGAGTCGCCAAATGTCTATTAGTTGTAATGTTTGGAGTGCCAGGTGAGTGGCTTTCCGTGCACCCCTGGGGATAGATGAGCGTCCCGTGGAGGTGTCTTGGTTTGGTTTTGAATCAATATCCCGATCTAGGTGCTGCCTTTCAGAGTAATTCAGCATGCATTTATATTTGGAGTGTTTTTTATTTTTCAGTCCTTTAATCAGATTGGTCCCCATCTGGTACACACGGAACATCTAGTATTCACCCTTTGGGCACCAATTAAAAACCTGCCCTCCATTAACTCAGGGCAAAGCCATTACCAAGCTTTGGAACGCAATTTGCGTTGCCTGATTGTGCCGCCATCCCGATCTCTCGAACTCAGGGCAAAGTGATTACCAAGATGGCCGCTGGAGAGTGTACGCAACTTGCGTCATTCAACTGCGCCGCCACCCTGTCTTGTCCCGTTGGTAATCGGAAAGGGGTTCGAGGTCACATCGTTAGCCCTCACCCTGGCCGACGGAGTTTTGTACGTCACAGATATCCAGTTCAACATGTTTCTCCCCAGACCTATGTGGCGTAGCGTCTCGAGCATAAAGGCCCAATTGACCCGATCGAACGCTTTTTCAGCGTTGGTGCTTATAAAGATACTGGGTGTTTTGGTGTGGGTAGCTGTATAGAGCAGGTTTAGGACCTTGGTGGTGTTATCCCGTGCTTCCCTTGCTGGGACGAAGCCTACCTGGTCCAAGTGTATCAGGTGGGGTAGGTGTGTTTGTAGTCTGGTGGCTAGGATTTTGGTGAAAAGTTTGAG
Source organism: Lithobates sylvaticus (assembly GCA_028564925.1). Taxonomy (NCBI): domain Eukaryota; kingdom Metazoa; phylum Chordata; class Amphibia; order Anura; family Ranidae; genus Lithobates; species Lithobates sylvaticus. The sequence continues at coordinate 204,126,116 of CM053035.1, forward strand.
ATCCGTGTTGAGCAGGGATATGGGTCGGTAACTCCCGCAATTGGTCGGATCTTTACCTTCTTTTTTTTTTTTTTTTTTCCATAGGAACAGGGCCCACAAGGGCCAACAGGTAACATAGTAAATTATTGTACAGTACATACAAAAATCAAACAACCGAGAGTCTAAAATTATAACATATCAGTCCACCGAGTACATCCCCTATGCGTGGATGGGTCTTGTCTTCCGTATTAATGTGTCGAGTTTTAATATTTTGCCCTCCTCCGCAATTTGCCTATCTTGTGTTTTGGATGTGGTGTATTGGGGTTTCCATAGTGAATTCTGGAGTCAAAATTCAAGTCTCTCACTGTATGTAACCTGAGATCTCTGGTACTGTAGACTAGCTATGTGCTTATTTGCGGCCTCGCGGGACCCGTCCTTCGTTTTCCTTTGTCTTCTATACACATATGCATACCTGCACATGTATATACACACATCTACATATGTACAAAGCCCTTCCCCCGACATTCCCCCAACCCGGGTCCCCCTAAAAAAGGGGGTGGTCCCACGGCTAGGGGTGCCGGGGGAGGAGGGTAGAGATAGAGTAGAGGGAAAGGAAGTTTAGAGAAAGTAGAGATTAGGATAGTAGGAGATAGAGGGAGTAAGAGGGGGAGGGATGTGGAGGAAGGGGAGGGGGAGCCCATGCAGGCATGGATCAGCCTTCAATCATGTAACATACAATACATACTGCTTGGTATGTTACCCTATCCATAATGTGGTCTCGTCAATTATTATATCATACCATGACCTGATGCTTAGATGTCTGTTGGGTGACCCCTCAGGGCCTGGTCTTCTACCGAGTATATGAACATAGTCCATAATTGCCAGCAGGGGCGTCGCCAGGGGGTGGCTAGGGGGACTGGAGCCCCGAATGGGTCCCCGAAAAGCCCAGAGTCTCTGAAATGTGTTTTACTATTAATAGCCCCGAGTCCCCACGGTGCCGCACTGCGCATGAGCAAGATGAGTGAGAAGAAAGAGCGAGTGGCGGGACATGTGACGTGGTGAGTCACGTGCAACGGGCGTCACGCACCGTTGCACGGCATGCTGGGGCCGCCTTTAAAAAGCGTAAGGGGCGGCGGCGGGAGAGAAAGCGCGCGCATTCACCTGACGACGAGACAGTGAGTTACACCACACCACACTAGGCAGCGCGTGCGCCGGGCGGTCTGGAGCTGGAGCTAGCTGGAGCCTGGAGGACTGGAGAGTGGACATCACGTCTGGACAGACAGACACACACAGACTGTTCTGCTCAGCTCACTGCTGGAAGAACAAGAACAACCTGACTGACTCTCAGTCTCGAGGCGATTCAGTTCGCAGTTGCAGCGCTATACAAATCATTCATTCATTCATTCATTTATTCACATATTCCGATTTTGACAGCCCATTCATTTCAATGGGCTGTCAAATGTACTGGAATGCATAAATAATTAGTGTAGTTTGATAGCTGCACCGTCCGTAATGGATTCCAACTTTGGGGTTCCATTAACAGTTGGCACTCGCACGATTAATCGCTAAGAATCAATTGCAATATTTTTTCCCTCTCGATCTTCAAAACAGCATGTCTTTTTTTTTTTTAACATAAAGTTTATTTATTTTGAACAAACAAACAAATTATACAACAGAATGTAGTATGTTTAGACAGATAGCGTACATGGGAAAGTCATACATCTTAGCAACAAGAAAGTGCAAAAACAGTGAACTTCATCTTCATACATCAACTGGTACTTATTGGCTAGGTGTTATCGGCCTACCCAGCGCACCAATACTAATCCCTACGAAACAACAAGAGTGTGGAAAGGGGGGGAACAGTCATTCATTATAGCCTTTCCGGACCCACCACCCTCGGAATTGGTCCCCCTACAGGTATTGATGGGGCTCAATGTGAGACATGATGAAAGGATCATCCATACTGGCCTGGCAAGCACCCGCGGGTTCTTTAAGAGCATTATTCAAGAGTTAAATGTCCAGCCTCCACCCAGGCAGCCCATATTTTGTCAAATTTCTGTGGGCAATTCCTTCCCATGTATGTTAATTTGTAGAGAGGTAGTGCTGTGTTAATAAGAGAGAGCCATTGTTGCCTACTTGGGGGTTGAGTCTGGTTCCACTGGAGGAGGATTGCTTTCCTAGCGTACATCATGGAGTAGAACACAAATAGCTTTTTCCTATGAGGGGCCTCTAGATTATAGCATATACCCAGGAGCAAGGGGACAGGACTGTTCGGAACATTTAACTTCCCTATAGAGTTTATGTCACAGAGGACCTCCCTCCAAAAGTCTCTTATTTTGGGGCAAGACCACACAGTGTGGAAGAAGTCTGCTCCCTCCGAACCGCACTTGGGACAATTAGTGTTCCTGCTTGGATAGATCTTTGCCAGGCGCACCGGAGAGTAGTAGGCCCTGTGTAGAAACTTTAGTTGCATAAATCTATCCCTAGAGGAGATAGTCAGTGCCAAGAATTGCTGAATCCCCTCCTCCCAATCATCATCCGCCAGATCAGGGATATCATTTTTCCAGCAAGAGAACAGGCTAGAAACCTTGGACGTGTCCAACAGTGCCACTTTATTGTATATGTTTGATAGCGTTTTGGTACTACCCGGGGATCTCAATTCGGTTTCCAAGTCTGACATCCGTAGGGTAACCTGGACGGGGAATTGGGAGCAGAAAGCGTGCCTTAATTGAAGGTACCTAAAAAACATTTGGTTTGGGAGGTTTTTATTGCTTTTCAATGCATCAAACGATAGGAGTTGGTCCTGGGACATTATATCCCCTAAAGTCGTGATCCCGTGTCTAGCCCACAATACAGGGTCCGGGATAGAAAGGAATTGCGGGAGTTTCGGGTTGCCCCATAGTGGCGTCACCGGGGACCATGTCCCGGGTTCCCTAAATTTCTTGTGTACTATATCCCATACTTTAAGCGTCGTTCTCATAGGAGTGGTTATCCTAGGATTGGACTGGGGACCTCTATGTATAAGGTTCCTTAATTCTGAATAAGAACCTAGCAACGCGGCCTCAGCATTGGACGCCGGGTTGGCAGGCTTGTCCGCCAGCCACCACTTCAATGTCACCAGAACTGCAGCCCAGTAATATTTCTGCAAACACGGAAGTGCCAGGCCCCCAAGCGTGACCGGGAGCTGTAGAGTTGTTTTAGCTACCCTAGGGATCTTGCCGTTCCAGAGAAAGGAGACAATGATGCTATCTATTTTCCTAAAGAATGCATTTGGTATGTGAACCGGTGTTTGCCTAAATAGGTAACTGAATTTAGGAAGGATTGACATCTTGACAAGATTCACCCGGCCAACTAGGGTCAGAGGAAGCGTTTTCCACACTGCGCATTTTTGGGTTACCTGTGACACTACTGGGGACAAATTGAGGTCAATGAACCTGCGGAGGTCCCTATGAATCTCCACTCCAAGATACCTGAACTGAGACACTTGTTGGAGTTGCTCACCAACGGTGGTAGGGGCATTCCCTGAGTGGAGTGGGAAGAGAACGGACTTTACCCAATTTATACGTATTCCCGAGTATCTCCCGTATCTATCTATGATCTCCAGAGCCTGCTGCAGAGAGATGCCATCGTCCCTAAGATAAAGGAGAGTGTCATCCGCGTATAATGACACTCTTTCCTGGAGAGGACCTAACACTATGCCAGTTATTTGGGAGGTAAACCTAAGTAGAATGGCCATGGGTTCTATTGCAAGTGCAAATAGCCCCGGCGACAGAGGGCAGCCCTGCCTCGTTCCCCTCCGCAAAGGGAAGGGTGTGGACAGGGTGTTGCCCGTACGAACCCTGGCCGTCGGAGATCTGTACACGGCCTCAACCCAGGAGATGAAGACGGGGCCAAAGCCAAACCTGCGGAGGACCTCCCACAGATTTTTCTGTGCCCCCAGTGCAGCCAGCCTGTGCCTGTGTCCCCACTGCAGCCTGTGCTTGTGTCTCCACTGCAGCCTGTGCTTGTGTCCCCACTGCGTCCCCAGTGCAGCCAGCCTGTGTCCCCACTGCAGCCAACCTGTGTCCCCAGTGTGTTCCCACTGCAGCCAGCCTGTGTCAGCCTGTGTCCCCAGCTGGCTGGGTGGGGGTGGGCCTTGTCTGGACTAGTCTCAGAGTCGTCTCATCAATCGCACCTGCTGCCAGTGGTGGACACGGTCATCATGCTTCTGCTTCATGAGATGGGCGCAATAGCGCAATAGCGCACTACAGGTAACTATATGCAACTGCATGCATGGAGAAAATGCTGATGTCTGATCAAATTTATGCTAAAACAAAATCCTATGCTATAGGTAAATTTAAATCTCAGACTGTTTATTAAAATAATTTTGTAATTAAAAGTCTTTATAGTCTGAAATAAATTAGAACATTACGTACCTAGATTAGTCATACGGTATCCTTACTTACCTTACCCATTTAATATATACTTAAATATATAATTCCACAAAGGGAATGGGGACAACTTGGCAAGCGACATTGTTTTGTATGGTAAACAGAAATTAAATGTGGGTGTCCTTTGCGCTGTTTACGAACTAGAAACTATGTTAGAGTGAATAGATGAATGAATAAACAACAAATCAAAAAACCCCAAATGGTGCCAGCACAAGTGCTGTATGTGGAAAAATTCCTAAAACAAGCAGCAAAATCTAAGGTTGAACACAAACCCGTGAGAACAAATGATAGTATATGGTGATTTTGCGCTAAAGTGCACCAGAATAATAGTGGTGTGAGAAATATAAGTGAGTGTCATAAATTAGTGGTCACTGTCCCGTGACTCATATAAAAATCAACCTACACTGAGCGTGATAAAATGGATCAATCACAAAAATGAATCACATAAATGAATTATGACATATGGGTGACTGAAAGTGCAACTCGTGCTAAAAAGAAAAAGGAGGAGAGACGCTCTAAAAATCACAACAATGAATAAAACAAAGGCAATCAAAAATCCATAAATATATAAAAATATATAAATATATAAAAGTGCAAAATGTAAACCACAGATAGGTAAAAATAAGTAAATATAAGTCCACAGGTAAAGTTAATGAAAAAGATGTGTGATAGTAGTGATGACACCCAATGGAATAAGGCTCTATAAGTCTCTTAAATTGTAACAAGCGGTGGTTTTCCTCTCTCCAAGAGTGGGGGGTGTTGGGTGGTGAGGACCTGCTCCTAGATGGTGCTCCCTAGCCTCTCACCTCTCAGACGGTAAATATGGGCATCAAGACCGGCACATGTAGTCAGCTCCAAATCTGCATTTCCACTTGGATGGCTCCCAACCAGACCTGCTTCTATTAGATAGGTTCCTTAATCGGTGTCTTCCCTCCCTGTAAGCCGTGGACCCAGGGATATCCCTCCAATTGCTTGTCTGCGGTAATGACTGCGATCCCGCAGTGGTGGCTCGCTCCCGGTTATAGTGGGGATATAGGCAAAGACAAAAAAAGGGGGGGACCCGATCGTGAAGTAGGTTTGAATAAGAAGCTTTTTAATAGAAAATAAATGCTTACATAAAAGCGATGTACAAACAGCCAGAGAGATGATGGTATAGTCTCCGTTTTACAGCACTTCCGGTATCCTACGTCCGGCCAATCCCTACGCATTGCGTCACGTGACCTCGTGACTTCATCAGGGGATTCTGATTGGCTGTGTTGGACTGTCGTTTATTTATGAAAAACGGAAGTGAGGTGGCGGCCATTTTGCCGCGGTCCGATTAAGTAAACAAAGCGCGGCCATTTTCTAATGGTCTTTCAGTGCTCTGTAAAGCAGACATCTTTAAAATGTTGTTGTTAGCAGAGACTAATCAGTATCGATGTATTGTTTCGTTGCTAAGTGTTTAGCTTTACATTTTACCCAACTCTATTAGCTGAGTGTGTGTAGGACAGTGAGTTTTGTCACTTCATATATATATATATATATAAAGCATAAATATATATAAAGATGTCTGCTTTACAGAGCGCTGAAAGACCATTAGAAAATGGCCGTGCTTTGTTTACTTAATCGGACCGCGGCAAAATGGCCGCCACCTCACTTCCGTTTTTCATAAATAAAAGACAGTCAAACACAGCCAATCAGAATCCCCTGATGAAGTCACAAGGTCACGTGACGCAACGCGTAGGCATTGGCCGGACGTAGGATACCGGAAGTGCTGTAAAACGGAGACTATACCATCATCTCTCTGGCTGTTTGTACATCGCTTTTATGTAAGCATTTATTTTCTATTAAAAAGCTTCTTATTCAAACATACTTCACGATCGGGTCCCCCCCTTTTTTGTCTTTGCCTATATCCCCACTATAACCGGGAGCGAGCCACCACTGCGGGTTCGCAGTCATTACCGCAGACAAGCAATTGGAGGGATATCCCTGGGTCCACGGCTTACAGGGAGGGAAGACACCGATTAAGGAACCTATCTAATAGAAGCAGGTCTGGTTGGGAGCCATCCAAGTGGGAATGCAGATTTGGAGCTGACTACATGTGCCGGTCTTGATGCCCATATTTACCGTCTGAGAGGTGAGAGGCTAGGGAGCACCATCTAGGAGCAGGTCCTCACCACCCAACACCCCCCACTCTTGGAGAGAGGAAAACCACCGCTTGTTACAATTTAAGAGACTTATAGAGCCTTATTCCATTGGGTGTCATCACTACTATCACACATCTTTTTCATTAACTTTACCTGTGGGCTTATATTTACTTATTTTTACCTATCTGTGGTTTACATTTTGCACTTTTATATATTTATATATTTTTATATATTTATGGATTTTTGATTGCCTTTGTTTTATTCATTGTTGTGATTTTTAGAGCGTCTCCCCTTCTTTTTCTTTTTAGCACGAGTTGCACTTTCAGTCACCCATATGTCATAATTCATTTATGTGATTCATTTTTGTGATTGATCCATTTTATCACGCTCAGTGTAGGTTGATTTTTATATGAGTCACGGGACAGTGACCACTAATTTATGACACTCACTTATATTTCTCACACCATTGTTTTGTATGTATTAATCACAATTTAATGCTTGGAAATGCTGACAACCATAAAATATTCTTTTTTTATTGCTTTTGTCTTTTTCTTTTTTTTTTTATCCATATATCTTTATTAGATTTTTTACACTTACATCAAAAATAGACCGTCTGGTACATCTTAGATACATATTTAAATACTATCACAAACATCTTCCTTACATTAAGGTGTGAGAGAAGAATGCATAGGGTATTTCTAAAAAAACTTATTCCCCTCACACTTCACATTCATCTCCCCTCCATGCATCTTCTTACTCTTCCACTCCTTATAGCACTTAGCGTCCTAATCCTCACATAATTGTTGTATAGTTAGTATTACTATATCCAAATTCGCTCCAACCACATTTTCCATATCGTCTGAAATTTGGTAAGGTTTCCCTGTTTTATGTATGTCGTTTTTTCCATAAGAATCACTCTCTCCATATTCTGTTCCCATTCATAGCTAGATGGTGGAGTTGGGGATTGCCATTTTTGAGCGATCAATTTTCTGGCCTAAAAAAGGCAACGAATAATTGCCAGCTGGATCTCTCTTGACCTACTGTTAGGTACCTGGGTGGAGAGCCTGACTTTGCTGGGAGGAGGCCTCTCTTACGGCTCTGGTTCAGGGGCCACTGGAATGGGAACAGTGGACCCGAGAGCGCAGCGGGGTAGGAGTGCCTGGGCTGGATGCAGTAGCAGGTGCTGAGGGTAGGCAGAAGTCCTCTGGCAGCAGGAACAGCAGAACTTGGTAGGTAGGTACCCAGCACCCGGATGCGGGATGATCCCCAGATGGCAGCAGCAGCTCTGGAAGCACACAGCATGTGTGGAATCAGGCAGAGAGTAGTCAGGCAGGCTGGGTCTGGTACACGGGCAGGCAGGTAAGAGGGAGCAGGCAGAAGCAGGGTCAACAAGCCAGGATCAGCGTTCAGAGGTCAGCAAGAGCAGAGTCAGACGAGCCGGGATCAGGATTGGGGAAGGCAGCAGAGTCAGGAAGCCGGGTCAGTAGATCAGGGATACACAGATTTGCAGAACAGGTTACAGTCAGGGTACAGCTGCAGACGGACAGCACCGCTCAGGTGCAACTGCCATTTCTTAAAAGAGCCCACTGGCGCCAAACAGCGCCAGCGCGCTCACGTGTGCGCCCGCGATGCGCGCGCCCGCCGCGCGCGCGCGCGCACCTGTGCCTCCTGCCGGCGCGCACACCTGTGCTGATGCCTGAGTCTCCCCGCGGCGCCCGTGCGCATGCGCACATGCCGATTGGCCCGCGCCGTGCGGGTAAAGCCCTGACATTGCCCCCCCACAAGGGGCAACCTCCGGGTGCCCAACTGATCATCTTTCTCAGGGTGAGAAGTGAAGAAGGCCCGGATCAGCCTTCGGGCATGTAAATTGCCTTCAGGTTCCCAGGAGTTACTCTCCGGGCCATAACCCTTCCACTTGATAAGGAATTGTCTCTGCCCTTGTCGCCTTCTGCAGTCTAACACGGCTTCAACCTCGTATTCCTCGTTCCCATCTATGAGAACAGGCGCCGGGGGTCCGGTCTCCCTATCAGGGAAGGGGTTGGGTACCAAAGGTTTTAACAATGAAACGTGGAAAACAGGGTGCACCTTCATGGAGTCAGGCAGGGACAGTTCGTAAGACACTTCATTAATTTTCCTTTTAACAGGGAAGGGACCCAAGAACTTGGGTGCCAACTTCTTAGAGGGACAGGCCAACTTTAAATTAGAAGATGAAAGCCATACCTGATCCCCGATTTGCAAGTTTAGTTCTCCCCTCCTCTTAAGGTCAAAGAATTTCTTACTGTCCACCTGGGCTCTTGTTATGGCTTCCTGGAGGATCTGACTGTTGCGGCTGAGAAAAGTCACCGTATCCTGGACTGCTGGGACGGAGGATTCTGCAAGAAAGTCTGGGAGAAATGTTAGGTGAAAACCATAGTTAGCAAAAAACGGGGACTGTCCTGTGGTGGAGTGGCTGGCATTGTTGTAAGCAAATTCCGCTAAGGGCAGCAGAGACACCCAGTTGTCTTGCACGAAAGAGGTAAAACACCTGATGTACTGTTCGAGGGTTTGATTCGTGCGCTCCGTCTGCCCATTAGTCTGGGGGTGGTAGGCTGAGGATAGGGCCAGTTCAATCTTCAGACTCTCGCATAGGGCCCTCCAGAATCGGGAGGTGAATTGGACTCCCCTATCCGAAACTATGTTAGCGGGTATCCCATGTAACCTGACAATTTCTCTAATGAACACACGGGCTGTCTCTGCTGCGGATGGGGTTCCCTTGAGGGGCAGAAAGTGGGCCATCTTCGAAAGCCGATCCACGACTACAAAGATGGCCGTGTGGCCTTCAGAGGGAGGAAGCTCCACTATGAAATCCATAGTAATCATACGCCAGGGCCGGTCAGGCGCAGGGAGGGGTTTTAATAGACCCCAGGCCCGGCCCCTAGTGGTCTTGCTTCTGGAGCATACTGAACAGGAATTAACGTATCTGGTGCAGAACTCTTTCAGTCCAGGCCACCAGAAGGTGCGCCGCACCAGTTCCAAAGTCTTGCGGGCCCCAAAGTGTCCTGCTAGTGGGTGGTCGTGCAGAAGGGCTAGTACTCTGACCCGGATGGGCTCGGGGACAAATACCTGGCTACCCTTCCATAGGAGCCCCTCTCTGGGGGTTAAGGAAATCCCTGGGGGAAGGAGCGGGTTCACAGATGCCTCTCTGATCCGGGACAGTAGATCCGAGTGTAACAGAAGAAAACTGCCTGCAGGTAGGATAGTGTCCGGAGGTGTGCAGTCCTTAGCAGAGTCATACATGCGGGAAAGCGCATCAGGTTTCACATTCTTGGATCCCGGGCGATACGTGATGTGGAAATTGAAGCGTGAGAAAAACAGGGCCCAGCGGGCTTGACGGGGTTTCAATCGTTTTGCTGTTCTCAGATATTCAAGGTTTTTGTGATCTGTGTAAATCAGCACGGGGTGGACTGCACCCTCTAGCAAGTATCTCCACTCTTCCAAAGCTGATTTGATGGCTAACAGTTCTCGGTCACCGACATCGTAGTTTCTCTCCGCAGGGGAGAGTTTTCGGGAGAAGAAGCCCACCGGGTGCAGTAAGTCGTTGTTGCCCTGACGCTGGGACACCACAGCTCCCACCGCTACCTCCGAGGCATCTACCTCTAAGAGGTACGGCAGGGATGGGTCAGGGTGACTAAGGATGGGTGCGGAGGTGAAACGCGCCTTGAGCTTAGAGAATGCTTCCTGAGCCTCCGGGCCCCAGTGGAACCGCACGTTCTGCCTAGTTAGCTGAGTGATTGGTGCGATAATAGCAGAAAACCCCCTGATGAATTTCCTATAAAAGTTCGCAAACCCCACAAAACGCTGCACACCCCTTTTGTCGGAGGGTGCCGGCCAGTCCAGAACGGCCGTAACCTTCTGTGGGTCCATCTTAATGCCTGCTGGAGAGATTTCCAGACCTAAGAATTGGATGTTCCGCTGCTCAAAGATGCATTTTTCTGCTTTAGCATAGAGTCCGTGTTGGCGGAGGCGGAGAAGAACTCGGCCCACATGCCCCCGGTGCTGCTCCAGCGATCTGGAAAAGATCAAGATGTCATCTAGATAGACGATGACAAAGATGTCCAGAAAGTCCCTGAAGACCTCATTTATGAGATGCTGGAATGTGGCTGGGGCGTTACAGAGGCCAAAGGGCATGACCATGTACTCATAATGCCCGAAGCGAGTACGAAAAGCCGTCTTCCACTCGTCCCCTGATCGGATGCGAACTAAATTGTAGGCCCCTCTTAAGTCCAATTTAGAGAAAATAGTAGCGGTTCTCAACTTCTGGAACAGTTCTGGTATCAGGGGAAGGGGGTAACGGTTCTTAACCGTGATTTTGTTTAATTCCCGGTAGTCCACGCAGGGCCGGAGAGATTGATCCTTTTTGGTTACGAAAAAGATGCCGGCGCCTGCGGGTGAGGTAGAGTGTCGTATGAACCCCTTCTTCAAGTTCTCTGAAATGTAAACCTTCAGGGCCTCCTGCTCTTTCTCGGAAAGGGGGAAAATACGCCCAAAAGGAATCTCGGCCCCTGGCAACAGTTCAATGGGGCAGTCGTAGGGCCGGTGTGGAGGCAGTGAGTCGGCCCCCCGTTTACTGAAGACGTCCAGAAACTCGTGATAAGGTTCTGGCACCATTTGGTCAAGGTTTAGATCAGAGTCCAGGCAGAAAAGCGTGGAGGGGGGTGCCGAGGTCTCCCGAAGGCAATGTTCCAGGCAATAAGAGGATTGAAACTTTACCTCCCCTGTGGACCAGTTGATGGTGGGATCGTGGGCCTGCAGCCAGGGAATGCCCAGGATCACGGGAAACAGGGGAGATGAGATCACATCCAGGGTTAACAGTTCTTTATGATGAGGCGAGGCGGTGGTGAGCAGGGGAAGGGTTTCCTGAGTAACTTGGCCTGACCTGATACGAGAGCCGTCAGCGAGAAACACAGATAGCTCGTGGGTCTTCTTCCGGAGGGGGATGTGGTGCAGGCTGGCAAAGGTGGCGTCAATGAAGCAGGTACAGGCTCCTGAATCAAGGATAGCGCTGGTGTGAACCGTCCTTCCCAGGAACTGAAACGACAGAGAGAGAGCGATGTGGGTGGCATGGACCGGCAAGGGTACAGGACTGGTTGAGACAGAGGAAAGGCACTTACGTGTCTTCACCGGGCATCTGCTCACGAAGTGCCCAGAGCCACCGCAGTACAGGCATAAGTTCAACTGCCGGCGTCGGGCACGCTCCTCCGGGGACAGGGTAGGTCGCATAAGGCCCAGTTGCATGGGTTCACCAGCATCAGGAGTGGGATGACTAGGGCCTACCGGATGGTTAGGTAGGTAGCGGGTAGCAGGTAGTGGAGCTCTTGCAGTCATCCAAGCTGGCCGATGAACTTGAGCAGACCTCTCCATTCGGCGTTCCCGGAGCCGACGGTCGATCTGGATGCTCAGGGTAATTAAATCCTCCAGGGTATCCGGGGTACCCACCCGAGCGAGCTCGTCCTTTAGTCCATCGGAGAGGCCCATGCGGAATTGGTGCCTGAGTGCAGCATCATTCCACTGGGTATCTGCGCTCCAGCGTCTGAAGTCCGATACATAGTCCTCGGCCGACCTGCGGCCCTGCTGGAGCGCATACAAGGCAGATTCAGCTGTAGTGGTCAACTGGGGGTCCTCGTACAGTTGTGCCATGGCTTCGAAAAAGGACGAGAGGGACTGGACCAGTATGCTCCCCCCCTCCAGCAGTCGGTGTGCCCAGATCTGGGGTTCACCCTGAAGCAATGAGACCACGAACCCCACCTTGGTAGCTTCAAGGGAAAAAGTTCTCGGTTGTAGGGCAAAGTAAAGTTGGCAGGCATTGCGGAAGACCCGGAACTTGGAACGGTCCCCTGCGAATTTATCTGGGATGGGCACCCTTGGTTCAGGCGGTAACATTACCACTGCTGGGGGAGTGGCAGGCTGTGCAGGAGGCTGAGGTGGTGCAGGAGCCGCAGCGTTGGCAGCGCTAGTGCCGGTAAGTTGCTGTACTTGTCCTTCCAGTCTTGTGTACCCATCTTGGAGGGATTGCACCGCCTGGGTGAGGGCTGCGAGGTGTGAGCAAATGTCCTTCAAAGGAGAGGCTTCTCCCGCAGGCTCAGTCATGGCTGTCCGTACTGTTAGGTACCTGGGTGGAGAGCCTGACTTTGCTGGGAGGAGGCCTCTCTTACGGCTCTGGTTCAGGGGCCACTGGAATGGGAACAGTGGACCCGAGAGCGCAGCGGGGTAGGAGTGCCTGGGCTGGATGCAGTAGCAGGTGCTGAGGGTAGGCAGAAGTCCTCTGGCAGCAGGAACAGCAGAACTTGGTAGGTAGGTACCCAGCACCCGGATGCAGGATGATCCCCAGATGGCAGCAGCAGCTCTGGAAGCACACAGCATGTGTGGAATCAGGCAGAGAGTAGTCAGGCAGGCTGGGTCTGGTACACGGGCAGGCAGGTAAGAGGGAGCAGGCAGAAGCAGGGTCAACAAGCCAGGATCAGCGTTCAGAGGTCAGCAAGAGCAGAGTCAGACGAGCCGGGATCAGGATTGGGGAAGGCAGCAGAGTCAGGAAGCCGGGTCAGTAGATCAGGGATACACAGATTTGCAGAACAGGTTACAGTCAGGGTACAGCTGCAGACGGACAGCACCGCTCAGGTGCAACTGCCATTTCTTAAAAGAGCCCACTGGCGCCAAACAGCGCCAGCGCGCTCACGTGTGCGCCCGCGATGCGCGCGCCCGCGCCCGCCGCGCGCGCGCGCACCTGTGCCTCCTGCCGGCGCGCACACCTGTGCTGATGCCTGAGTCTCCCCGCGGCGCCCGTGCGCATGCGCACATGCCGATTGGCCCGCGCCGTGCGGGTAAAGCCCTGACACCTACCCTCACACTCCAGTCCCCCGAGTACACACAGGGTGGGGTCCAGGTCAAGATTGGTATTGAATACCTGAGCAATCCTATCCACCACCTCCTTCCAGTATCGATGAAGTTTTGGACACCTCCAAAACATATGAATGAGGTTGCCTCCCGGTCTCCTGCATCTAGGACATGTGTCATCTTGTCTACGGCCAAACCTAAAGAGTTTTGCTGGAGTAAAGTAAGCTCTATCTAATAAAAAGAGGTGTGACATCCTCTGAGGAGAGGAGAGGGAGACCCAAGGAGCAAGTGCTAGAATCCTTTCCCATTGTATAGCGGATATAGTTCCCACATCTCCTTCCCACTTAGCTTTTTGAAGTCCTATTTGATGACCTTCCCTGTTCCCCTTATGAATTTGTGAATATAGTTTAGATATCATCCCTTTTCGGGTATCAGATTCAGCTACGCTCAGTAGTACCGGAATATTAATCCTTTCGAATACCGTCCCTTTGAACTGTTCGGTCAGGGCGTGTCGTATCTGCAAGTACCTAAAAAAGGACCGCTTAGGCAACGCGAATTGTTCTCTTAACTCCTGAAAGCTTCTAAGCCTCCCCTCCCGGTAAATCTGAGTAATAAATTTCAGACCCAGTCTTTCCCATTCTCTAATAATCCCCATTTTTTGTATCTCAACCAGATTATTGTTTTCCCACAAGGGGGAGTAGTCAGTGAAGCCACTGTATCCCAATATTTTTTTGACTGTGTCCCATACTCTTGCTATCAAGACCTGAGTGGGTAACCCCTTCCGAAAAGAGCCGGCCTCTAAAACTTCAATCAGAGAATTATGAGTTGAGTTATAGAGCAGAGTCTTCCACTCTCGCCCCTCTTTTGTAGCCTCACATCCCCCAATATGTTGGAGCTGGGCTGCCAAGAAGTAACTCCAGGGGTGCGGGAGAGCTACACCACCGGCATCCCTTGAAGATTGCAGTGTACTGATGCAGATACGTGGTATGCCCCCTTTCCAAATTAAATCTCTAAATAGGGTATCCATCTTTTTAAACCATTTTTTATAGATCCATATTGGAGAATTATGGAGTAAGTAATTGTGCAGCCGACAGGGGAAGTTTTTTCCAAATTTGGATTTTGCCTTTAAATTTATTCATAAGTGGCACTAGGTTATCAGGGATAAATTGTTTAGGATCTCTTGATATGTTTATGCCTAGGTATTTAAACTGATGAACAACTTGCAGCTGCACTGCCTTATGAGGTAGGGGAGCATCCAGTGGGTCGATAGGGAGCAGGACTGATTTATCCCAGTTAATCCTAAGACCTGACAGACACCCAAAATTTTCAATTCTGCCCATGGTCTCCCGTAGTGAACCCTGTGTATCATTGAGCAGTATCAAAAGGTCGTCTGCATACAGAATCACCTTTTCTTCTATTTCGCCTCTTTTGAGGCCTTTCATTTCTGGGGATGCTCTAAGGGAAAGAGCCAAAGGTTCGATTGCGAGGGCGAAAAGGAGGGGGGACAGCGGGCACCCCTGCCTTGTCCCCCTCCGCAATCGAAACCTGGTAGAATATTCGTTATTTACTTTTACTCTAGCCCCAGGCGCTCCATATAGTAGTCTCACCCAGTTAACGAAATTCGGCCCAATCTGGAATTGTGTTAATGTTCTCCATAGATACTCCCACTCCAATGTATCAAAGGCCTTGGCAGCATCCAAGGAGAGCACGGCCCTATTTCCACATTCTTCCGCTGGAGTTTGCAAGTTTAGAAAGAGCCGCCTAATATTTAAACTGGCGGACCTTCCTGGGAATAAATCCCGATTGGTCCGGGTGCACCAGTTTACAGATAACTTTGTTAAGTCTAGCTGCCAGGACCTTTGCCAAGACCTTCGTATCTGAGTTCAGGAGCGAGATAGGCCTATATGAGGCCGGGGATAGGGGGTTCTTGTTCTCCTTGGGAATTATGATTATAGTTGACTCCATCATCGATAGGGGGAGCTCGCCCTCCGCCATCGATGAGTTGAATACCTTCAGGAGCTCGGGGAGAAGTACCTCCCCGTAACGGCGATATATTTCTATGGGTAGTCCGTCCGGTCCCGGGGACTTTTGTCTTGCCATTTCCTGGACGGTCCGCCTTATCTCCTCCAGGGTGACAGGGCCGTCAAGGACAGCCCTGTCCTCCTCCGAGAGATGGGGGACCGCCGATCCCTCAAAAAATTTATCCAGCTTTTCTATTATGTCATCCTGGCTGGAATGATATAGGCTCTCGTAATAAGCTCTAAAAGTGTCCACTATCTCTGGCGTATATGTAGATGTCTTTCCGGCTCTTATATCTATCATCGGGACCATAGATGAGGGGGAGTTGGACCTGACGAGGTGGACAAGCATCCTACTTATTCCTTCCCCTTCCCCAAAAGCGGATTGCTTCTGGAAAATATATTTTTGTTCTGCTTTACTTAACACAGTTAGTCGATATTCCTTTTGTGCTTCTACCCATTCTTTAAAGTTCATCGGTAGTGGATTATTTATGCATTTCGCTTCTGCAGATACTTTTCTCGCTGCATTTTCTTTCCCATCCCTTGACTGTTTTTTTATTCTTGAAATTTGCTGGATCAGCAAGCCCCGGAGAATAGCCTTAGTTGTGTCCCAGATTACCCCCTGGGGGGCTGAGCCAGCGTTCATATCCATGCTTTCTCTCAGGGCCTGTATGACCTCTTTTGGATCACCCATTAATTCCAGCCAGGAAGGGTTAATTCTCCATTCCCGGTACGTGTTCCTCACCCCCACCCCCACCTCCAGTGAAGCTGTCAGGGGGGAGTGATCAGAGAGACTTCTAGGCCTATACCTTATATTATCTAAGAGAGACGTCGACTCGTCATTGCAAAGCAGCATGTCGATCCTCGACAGTGTGGAATGCGTGCTGGAGAAACACGAGTACCCCCTAATCCCAGGATTCCGCAATCTCCATATGTCTTTCAGGCCCAGTTCCCCCAGGAAGCGTGAGAAACGGCTATCCGCTAGCCCTCCCCTCTGGCTCCCCCGGGGGAGCCTATCGAGTGCCGAATCCAGGACAACATTAAAATCTCCAAAAATCATAACCGGGAGACCCGGCCTGTCCAGCACAAACGCCACAAGGTCCATAAGGACCTCAGTATCAAAGGGGGGCGGGATATACACGTTAGACATGTGCACAACAAAAAAATTTGTTTATATTCGTTTCGTTTTTTTCGTTTCTTAAAAAAATTTTTTTTTTTTCGTTTCCTTTTTTTCGTTTCCGTTGATTTGTAACGATTCGTACGTTCGTAAGTCGTCGGTGTTCGTATTCGTAACGATTCGTACATTCGTAAGAGTTATTTTTTCGTTGATTCGTTTTTTCGTTAGTCTAATTTTCGGACGCATTCGTATTTATTCGTACATTCGTAATCGGAGCATAATTCATAATTTCATGTAATGTGTATGCTATTATTACATTTTAATAATTTACGAATCGAAAAAAAAGTTACGAATGTACGAATGTTTTTGTTCAATAGAGACACGGAAAATTACAAATCGAAAAAAAAAAAAAGTTACGAATTGAAAAAAAAGAGAATAGGGGGGAGTTTGGACTTTAAATGAAGCACTATTGAGTGCCTCCATCCCGGTAGTTACTGGATACAAAAAAGGGAGATTGGGACTTTGAATGAAGCACTATCAGTATCATATTCTTTTATAACATGGTTCATTACTTTTCTATATACATTCCTTAGGAATTCATGGTCGCATCAGCTCCTGATGAGTGGAGAAACATCCACGAAACGCGTCGAGCTTTGATTTGATGCCCCAGCTACATTGCATATGGAACCATGATTATTTTAGTATCATTTGATCTTTTAACTATATGAAAAAACTTTTTTCTACTTAATATATGTATATCTACCATGTGGGTACATCTGTCTCTATTAGGCATGCAGTGATTGATATTACTATGCTATATCATTCAGTTTATTTACTTTTAGAACCATGCATTATTGTATGTGTACTTTTTTACTACGATTTTGTCATGTGCATGCCCTTACATGTATATATGAAAAATATTATCTCTATTGTCTGTATACTTCATAAATTAATAAACATTCCATGGTGAAATTCAAACATGGTTTACTTTACCTCCACTATCCAAGTGCTTCATTCAAAGTCCCAATCTCCCTTTTTTGTATCCAATTGAAAAAAAAGTTACGAATCCAAAAAAAGTTATGAATGTACGAATTTTTTTGTTCAATAGAGACACGGAAAATTACAAATCGAAAAAAAAAAAAAAAAAAGTTACGAATTGAAAAAAAAGTTACGAATCGAAAAAAAAAAGTTACGAATCCCAAAAAAGTTATGAATGTACGAATTTTTTTGTTCAATAGAGACACGGAAAATTACAAATCGAAAAAAAAAAAAAAAAAGTTACGAATTGAAAAAAAAGTTACGAATCCAAAAAAAGTTATGGATGTACGAATTTTTTTGTTCAATAGAGACACGGAAAATTACAAATCGAAAAAAAATAAAAAAAAAGTTATGAATCGAAAAAAAAAGTTACGAATCGAAAAAAAAGTTACGGATATACAAATTTTTTTGTTCAATCCATTCGAAGCACGTTTAGCAGCACCATTGTAAGGGACACGGAAAATTACCAATTCAACAAAAAAAAAAAAGTTACGAATGTATGAATATTTTCGTTCGTTTTCGTTTTTCGGATTTTCTTCATTAGTACATTCGTTGCAGGGACTACTTTGAAGTGGTACTAATATGAATGTACTAATATGAATGTCTGTCATTGGAAATCATGGGGAATGACTTGTCATGCTACTTTGCAGTCCAAAATCGTGGGACCCTGCCCCTCATGATGTCACAGTCCCAGCATCCCCCGGGACTGTGACATCATAAGGGGTGGGGTCACCATGTGACATCAGCCGGTGACCCTGCCCCTTGTCCCTATATAAGTGGCTGTGCAACGCGTCCTGGCCATTACAAGCGGGAAGAGCGTCGTGTCAACATCGGGAGAAGAAGAAGCAGAAGGCGGTGGCGACAACAACAGCGACGAACCAGAAGACCGGGCCAATGCTAGTAAAAGATCTGCAAGAAGATAGCGGAGGCTTGGCAGAAGAAACGAAGAGCGGGACAAGACCCCCAAAGTTGGAAGAAGACCCCCGGAGCTGTCTAGAAAAGTACTTTAAAAACCTGTCTTGTGTTTTTTTTTTTTCCTTAGGTGAATGGGTAGGGGTACCCCATACTCATTCACATAGGGTGGGGGGCTCTTCCGATAAGCCCCCCACCCGCAGACCCCAACAACCAACGGCCAGGGTTGTGGGGAAGAGGCCCTTGTCCTCATCAACATGGGGACAAGGTGCATTTTTTCGGCGTAGGGATTCCCCTTTAAATCCATACCAGGTGACGGGGCTAGCAAGGTGTCAATCTCACCGATGGAAGCTGCGACATTGGCTTCCTTCGCTAGTCCCGTCTACCTGGAGTCACGTTCAAAATGAACGGACTTTACTCCGTGTGTGGGCAAGTCCGTTCATTTCAAAAGTCCGGCAGACTAGCACACAGACGGCTGGATAATTTTGAGTCAAGACTTCTTTCCAAGTCCGCCGGACTTTTGGGAAGAAAAAGTCCGCCAGAGCCCACACACGGGCGAATTGTGCGGCGGACCAAGTCCGCCTGATAGTCCGATCGTGTGTACGCGGCATAAATGACACTATATTACCAAAAGTATTGGGACACCTGAATATAACAGCTTCAACTCTTCTGGGAAGGCTTCCAGAAGCGCATTTGTGAGGTCAGGCACTGATGTTGGACAAAAAAGGCCTGACTCGCAGTCTCCACTCTAATTCATCCCAAAGGTGTTCTATCGGGTTGAGGTCAGGACTCTGTGCAGGCCAGTCAAGTTCCTCCAGCCCAAACTCGATCATACATGTATTTATGGACCTTGCTTTGAGCACTGGTGGGCAGTCATGTTGGAACAGGAAGGGGTCATCCCCAAACTGTTCCCACAAAGTTGGGAGCCTGAAATTCTCCAAAATGTCTTGGTATGCTGATGCCTTAAGAGTTCCCTTCGCTGGAACTAAGGGGCCAAGGGGACGTTTCCCGTCCCACCTGTCTGCACTAGGTATATGTAAAAAAAACAACATAAAATGTATTTATGTCCACTAAACGATTTATCGGCCATTACATGGTGGCACTATTGTTTGCGCTCGCGGCCGAACGTTCGTTTTTCGAAAATTGGGTTTGGCCGATATTTTGTATAGTGTATGGCCAGCATTATTCAGCAGGCATTTATATTTGGA
Organism: Lithobates sylvaticus; assembly: GCA_028564925.1. NCBI lineage: Eukaryota > Metazoa > Chordata > Amphibia > Anura > Ranidae > Lithobates > Lithobates sylvaticus. Next base: position 204,145,814 of record CM053035.1, read on the forward strand.
GTGTTTTTTTATTTTTCAGTCCTTTAATCAGATTGGTCCCCATCTGGTACACACGGAACATCTAGTGTTCCTGTCACTCAGGACAGGAATACGGCTTCTCCCCAGTGTGAGATCTCAGATGTCTAGAAAGACTGGACTGCTCTGAATAACATTTCCCACACTCAGGACAGGAATACGGCTTCTCCCCAGTGTGAGATCTCAGATGTCTAGAAAGATGGGACTGCTCTGAATAACCTTTCCCACACTCAGGACAGGAATACACCTTCTCCCCAGTGTGAGATCTCAGATGTCTAGAAAGATGGGACTGCTCTGAAAAACCTTTCCCACACTCAGGACAGGAATACACCTTCTCCCCAGTGTGAGATCTCAGATGTCTAGAAAGATGGGACTGCTCTGAAAAACCTTTCCCACACTCAGGACAGGAATACGGCTTCTCCCCAGTGTGAGATCTCAGATGTCTAGAAAGATGGGACTGCTCTGAATAACCTTTCCCACACTCAGGACAGGAATACAGCTTCTCCCCAGTGTGAGATCTCAGATGTCTAGAAAGATGGGACTGCTCTGAAAAACCTTTCCCACAATTAGGACAGGAATACGGCTTCTCCCCTGTGTGAGATCTCAGATGTCTAGAAAGATGGGACTACTCTGAAAAACCTTTCCCACAATTAGGACAGGAATACGGCTTCTCCCCTGTGTGAGATCTCAGATGTCTAGAAAGATGGGACTGCTCTGAAAAACCTTTCCCACACTCAGGACAGGAATACGCCTTCTCACCAGTGTGAGATCTCAGATGTCTAGAAAGATGGGACTACTCTGAAAAAACCTTTCCCACACTCAGGACAGGAATACGACTTCTCCCCTGTGTGAGATCTCAGATGTCTAGAAAGATGGGACTACTCTGAAAAAACCTTTCCCACACTCAGGACAGGAATACGCCTTCTCACCAGTCTGAGATCTCAGATGTCTAGAAAGACTGGACTGCTCTGAATAACCTTTCCCACACTCAGGACAGGAATACGGCTTCTCCCCAGTGTGAGATCTCAGATGTGAGGAAAGGTTACAAGACAAAAGCCGTATTCCTGTTGGAGGTCCAGCACTGTCCCGCACAGTCTGAGGTTCCTCAGGATAAGAGGAAGACGATGGTCCATCTACACTGTGTGGTGCCGGGTGGACATTTGAGGTAGTCGGGTTTTCTCCTGGACTATACTGTGTGATGTCCTCATCTTCTACTTCACAGTCCGGAGACAAAGTGAGACAATCCTCTGAGGTTTTCCTCATCTCCCGTCCATCTCCTAAAATAGAAGTAAAAAGATTATTACTAGACATGAGCAGATTGGTTCCCCTAAACCAGGACTCCGCCCACATCAGGAAGCTTTGTCTCTGAGGATCTTACAATTACCCCCTCAAGATAGTTGGGTCCTTTGATCTCCTACCAGTTAACTTCTTTATTCATGGACCTCAGTCAGAGAGTGAGGAAACAACGAGAACCATCATTTATAGGATTGACAATAATGAGGGGATTATAGGACAAGTATCCCCACCCCCCCATCACTCATTACCATCTTCCCAACACAAGAAGTACTGCACTCCCTAATTTAGTCCATGATTCAGTCATGAATAACAACGGGGCTGAGCCCCACCAGAGGTCAGAGAGTGAGGATGGGGGGAGAACAACCATGATGAAGACTGGACTCATCCTGAAGACCCCCATCATTGGGTTATTGGCTCCTCCCTCATTATCACTTTTTGTTTAAGGTTCCAACGTTTGAGGATGTTATCACATTATTATCAACATATAAAAGTCTGTGCTCCAATCCCATCATCTGATATAAAATTAAAACACTATAATCTGATTCCACCCTCAAATGATATAAGTAATCAGGAAGCTGCTCACATAATACCCAGATATGAGGTATAACAGAATTCCTCCAAAATATGCTGAGCTGTCCCTTTAAGTCATATACCAAAAAAGCTCACCACAGATGAGGTCATCAGGGGCTGGATCACTGATTCCCACCCCCCGGATCTGATGATGTCAGCGCTTTGGGCACTCTAACATAATCGAATCTAAACGCAGCTGAGCCAATACACTGTGCCTTTCTACCGATGTGTGTGACAGATATTTGTATGTAATAAAGTGAGAGAAGTTAATGTTATAGATCTATACAGGCAGTCCCCGAGTTACGAACATCCGACTTGCGAACCACTCCTACTTATGAACGGGAGGCGGCCACTTTCGACGGTGGGCACTTTCGACAGCACTTCGACGGCGGGCGCTTTCGACAGAACATCGGAAAATTACGTCTCTGACGTTCTGCGCATGCTGTTCCGACTTACAAACATATTCGACTTAAGAACAAACCTACAGTCCCTAACCCGTTCGTAACTCGGGGACTTCCTGTACTATGTGGAGAGTTCTTCTTGTCATGGGTTATGAGACTATACAGACATATTAAAGGTGAAGGGCGGGGCATGAAATGTCCCCGCCCCCACCACCTGTGGGATCATGTCAGACAAGAACATTTTTAAATAGAATTAAAGTTGTTATAATTTAAAAAAAAAAAAATAATAAAAAAAAAAAAATATATATATATATATACTTACCAGAGATTGGTTGAAAAAATGACAGTTGCTCCAAAAAACGGTCCTCTTGCACGAGCCTCAGCCTATATAAAGAAAGGTGATGCGTCACTAGTGGAGCAGAAGACGGCGAAGATCAGAAGAGAAGCTCATCCCGCCCTCCCTCCCTGTCGTGGCCTGATTGATGAGGTTTTAATCCTTTCTTTGTAAGGGGATATTATATTTGATGTTATGAATATAGCTTGAGCTTAAATGGCTAAGCTATTTAGATATATATTTATATATGGTTATATGTTTGCAAAAATATCTTAAAATACATGCTAAATGTATTTATTGTTTTAAAGTATATTTAAAGTTATTATTTATACCTATAAATAAAAGGCCACGGCCAATTGAAACCACAGGTATTCATTAAAGTGGAGGGCCGGGCAAAAAAAAAAATTAAAAGTCAGCAGCTACAAATACTGCAGCTGCTGACTTTTAATAATCGGACACTTACCTGTCCCGGGGTCCAGCAATGCGGGGGAATGAGACCCCCCCCCTCGTTCCCCGCTCCGCTCACGACGCCGGCATTCTTAATGTGGGAACCCGGCTGGGCTTCACAGCCGGGCACCCACTGCGCATGCGCGAGCGGCGCCGTGCGCCGTGATTCGACGCTCACTCATCTGGGACACATGACATGTCCCAGATGACTGTGCGTTGCCTACAGGAAGTGACTTTTAGCCCGGGCAATGAAGGTGGCAGACTTCGAGGGACCCCCTAGCAACAGGCATTTAGTTAAAATTTTTTCCAATTATTTTTTTTTAATTTTTTTTATGATTTTTAAGCCCCTTTTTGTTTTTTGGTTGCAACCCCACTTTAAAGTATTTGTATTCTTTATTTATTTAACTAATGGAATGTTTTAAATATCAATTTGTTACTAAGTTCTGACTATGATCCCATCCTCCACCCGGCACTGCCAGCAAACAGAACTAGTAACCCCGGGAGATTATGGACCAATCAAGTGCAAGCATTTTTTTTTTTATTCTTTTATTTAAAATTTCACAGATAAAATACATCGAAAACATAGATCAAAAAGTATATGTACAAATAAAAATAAACAACATTTGTACAAAAACAACAGAAATACATTTTCAACAAAATTTTACAATATTTACATAAACCCACCCACTCCCTCCCAAAGACCCACCCACAAAACCCAACCCCAAGACAATCATAACAATAGTAAAGCATAACAATAAATTTTCATAACAACAAAAAATAAGATAACAGCAAAATACAAAATAACAAAAAAAGTTTTTCCATATCAAAAAGTATCAAAGGTTCATTTCAAAATAACAATACAATAAACAAAATATTTACAAAAACACCCCTTCCACCCCTCACAGCAACATAATTTCAAACTATCCCTAATATAAACTGTCCCTCCACCCTATCCCTACACAAACAAAATCACTCCTAAACACTTTCTCCACACTATCCCTTTATCACCGGCTGCACTCACCCTGAAAAACAAAAATAACACGTTAAACATCAAACAACAAAAAATAACATCAATAACATCAATAACATAATCCCACACTACACGCTATATACATTATATACACCATTGCTTCCACTCCTCCAGTTTCCACACCCTCCTTGCATCACCCTCACCTAATTTTTTAAAATCATAATATACATAATTAAAAATCTTCCCTCGGACCATGGCCACACATTCCCTCACCTTCACAATCTCCTGTCTAAAAATCAAAATATTCCGCACATCCCACAAAAATTCCTTAACACAATTCACCACTATCCACAACAACCTCTCCTCATTCCTCCCTAAATCACACAAACCATATAGCACCATCTCATACGTTACCCTGTCAACACCAGTCAAACCCTTAACCATTTTCTCCATCCTCATCCATATCTTCTTAGCATACCGACACTCCCAAAACACATGAATCACCCTCTCAATCCCCCCACACCCCCCCTCGGACACACCTCACTATCCACAAACCTCCTCCCCCTCTGAAACTCCCTTGTAGGCAAACACCCATGCACCCCCATCCACGCAACATCCTTCTGCCTATTATCCAAACCCTTACAACACACATTCTTCCAAACTTTCTTACATTCAGCTACTCTCAAACCACCTATCCCTTCCACTTCCTCCCTTCCTTTCAACAACAACATAATCTTCTTACTCTCACACCACTTATCCCGCGTCACCTCTTGCAAACCATACCTCCTCATACACCTATCAATCCTCACATAAAACCACGGCGCAACAAAACATACAGGCTTCCTCAAATCAACATCAACCAACTTATATTTCCGCAACACACTCCCACTTGCATATCTCGTCATACACCCTGCAATACTCTCCTTCTCACTCAATCTCACACACATACTTACATACTTTACCACCAAGAACTTCTCAATACTCACCATACCTTTCCCACCATTCAACACACCTTTCATCACTTTCTCCCTCTTCAACTTCTCCATCCTCGACGACCAAAAAAAACAAAAACACACTCTCACAATCTGCTTCAACACTCTATCCGGAGCCGGAAAAACATAAAACAAAAATAACAAAACAGGCATCACAACAGCTTTCACAACCAACACCTTCCCATCCAACGATAAAGTCCTTAACGACCAAAAATCCACTTTCTTCTTCACTCTCGCCAAAACATCCTGCCAACTTTCTCTCCCATACAAATCTACATCAAACTTAACACCCAGAATCCTCAATCCTCCAACACAAAGCTTCCAACCACATTGTCCAGTCCCTCCCCATACCCCAAACAACTTGCACTCACTTTTCCCCATATTTACACAGAATCCACTCGCCATGCAAAAAATCTCAATCAACAATTTCACCCTTTTCAAACTCATCACATCCTTACAAACAACAGTGACATCATCCATATACCCGATCACTTTCAAAAATCTACCACCACTCCCAGGCACCTCCACCCCTCTCACACACTTATCTTTTACCAACATCCTCAACAACGGTTCAATCACACAAACAAATAACACAGGCGATAACGGGCATCCCTGTCTCACTCCCGACCCAATCCTTATCCCCGACGTCATCCACCCATTCACCAACACTTTACTCACCATACCCTTATACAAACACTTAATCCATCCAATCAAAACCTCAGGTATCCCCATTTTCCTCAACACTTTAAACATAAACTCATGCGACACTCTATCATACGCTTTCTCAAAATCCACAGCCAACACCACCACCTTCTGCTTCCTCTCCTTACAAACCCACAGTACATCCCTCAGGCACACCAAACTTTCCGCAATAGACCTCCCAGGCACCGCACACACTTGCTCCTCTCCCACCAATTTCTCCACCACCGCACGCAACCTATTTGCCAACACTTTCGCCACCAACTTATAATCCACATTCAACAATGATATAGGCCTCCAATTCCTCAAATCACACTTGTCCCCCTTTTTATAAATTAACACAATCACACTTTCCAACATTGACTCAGGCATCCTCCCTTCTTCCAAAACTTTCATCACCATTTCATACACACAATCACCAATCACATCCCAAAACGTACAATAAAACTCAACTGGCAACCCATCACATCCAGGCGTCTTACCCTTCCTCATACTTCCAAGACATTCATCAATCTCACCTTTATTCACTTTCTCCCCTAACATACTCTTATCCTCCCCATCCAAACACATCTCCACCTGCTCCAACACATCCTTCTCAACCCTCTCATCTCTCTTTCTCTCTGTATACAGTTTTGAATAAAATTTCCCAATTTCCTCTCCCACCCTCTCCTTCCCATTCACTACCAGCCCATTCTCATCCAACACACTCGACAATTCCACCCTCCCACCATACACCTTTTTAAAGAAAAACCGCGTGCACTTCTCATCCTTCTCTTTCACCACCATCCTCGCCTGCAAAATAATCTCTCTCCCCCTCCGCTCCATAAACACTCTCAACTTTCTTCTTGCTTCCACCAACTCACATCCCACATTCTCTCCCCATTCCCTCAGTTCTTCCAAATACAACAACCTCTTCAGCCACCATTCATACACCTCACGCTCCTTCCTCGCAATCTCACAACCCTTCCTCACAAAAAACCTCTTAGTCTGCACTTTCACCCATTCCCACCATTCAATTACACTCAAAAAATCATTCCTCCTCCTCTTAAGCCTCCCAAACAACTCAGCATACTCACACCTTACACCCTCATCTTCCAACAACTCCACATTCAACTTCCACACACCTTTACCATACATTACCTCAGGACCCATACTCACAACACATTCGATCCGGCCATGGTCCGAGAACGGCTCCCGACTGATGGCAAAGAAATCCGGCTGCAAATTTTTAGAAATAAAACAAAAATCAATACGTGATTTAACAGTACCCTTGTCACTAAAATAAGTAAAACCACCACCTTCACCCACATCCCTCAACCCAAACAAACGCAAAACCTCCCCCAACTCCTTCCCAGACTTATCCACCTCCCCACCACCACCTCCACCCCCACACCTATCCCCACTACGTAAAATACAATTAAAATCACCCAACACAACAACAGGATCCCTCCCCCCTAAAAACAACTTCATTTTCTCAAACAATTCCACCCTCCCCTTCTTATCCACCGGTGCATAAACACAAAATAATTTAAAAACAACACCCCCAAACTCCAAAAAAAACAACAAGCATCGCCCCACCTCCACCTCCACCTTCCTTAAAACCTTAACCCTACCATTTTTTATCAACACACACACACCACTACTCCTACACCGACCAAACGACCACACCGCATCCCCGTGGGGCCACCTTGCGGTATACGGTTCTTCCCTCAAATTGCAGTCTTGCAGGCACAGGATGTCGGCAGCACATCCGGCCAAGGTCTTAAAAATAGCTGCCCGCCTGCCAGCAGTCCCAATACTCCTGCAATTGAGGGAAGACACCCGTAAGTCCATAGAAAATTAGGAAGGGATCGAGTTCCTTCTTACCGGCTTTAGTACTGGCCCTAGTCTTGACCTTCGTCCCCACCCCCGCCCCGGGACTGACTCCCGTTTTCCCCTTAGCCTTCTCCACCTTACCATCTGGCACCCTGCAGTACCCCATTACCTCCTGCAGGTCGGAGACCTGGCCAGTGCTCACATAGGAAGGGGCCAGTGAGGAGTCAGAGTCGACCGCCGCATCAGAAAGCCCAGGTGTTCCAGGGTCAGAGGAGTCCGGGAAGGAGCCTATAACCTGGGAGGGAGGAGGAGACTCGGCAACCTCCATCTTCCTTTTAAGGGAAGGCTGCCCCACCTCCATCCCCTCCTCCTCCTCCTCCTGATGTTCCTCACCGCTGCTATCCGACTCCCCCTCAGCCATGAGATGACCCGGGACACTCTCCTCCAGTACAGGAGAGGTCCCCACGGCGACAACAGGGGGGGGGCCTGGCTCACCCTCCATAGGTGGGCAGGCATCAGCCCGCACCACCACTTCCTCAGGTAGCACTACGGCCTGCCCCTCGGAGCTCACAGCGGTGGTTGTTACAGGCCCCCTAGCCACATCCGCATAGGACAGCACCTTCTTAACCTCCGCTGCTACAGTTGGTACAACACTCACAGGGGGCCCAGAGGTTCGGTCAGATGTTTTTGCTACCTCCGGGCACTGCCTCGCAAGGTGTGTCCTACTGCCGCAGATGTGGCAGCTCTTGCTCTCCGGACATTGACCGGCTCCATGACCCTGCTTGTAGCAGTTGCGGCAAGTCAGACCCGCCCCACACTGGTCCTTGGTATGCCCGAACGTGAAGCACTGGCGGCAGAAGAGGGGCTGGCCAGGGTACCAAATGTAGCCACGGTTCCTACCGATGGAGAAGGACTGAGGGGGGTGCCGGACTCCCCCTATACCATCCGAATCAGGCCGAAAGGTTACCCAGAATTTACGCTGCCCGTTAAAGGTACCGAGAACATTTGTCAATTTCACCCCGGCCGAAACCGACTCGCAGTACCTGAATAAGAAGGCAGCGATCTCCTCATCCTGTACAAACGGATTGTACATATGCACAGTGATGGGGAGCCGCACTTTCGTCTCGCTACACAAGAATAGTATCCCTTCCAGCATTTCGTCACCTTCTTTCTCGCCCTTCCAAAGCATACATGTCTGCAGGTTTTCCTTTTTCCAGAAAGTAACGTCATACATCCTGGTGGTAGGAAAACACTGCATGCAAAAGATCGTTTCTCTCGGCATCCCAAAAAAGTCTTCAATCAGCTGCTTCTGAATGAAGTGCAGACCAACGTCGTTCCTCCTAGGCTCGGTCACGACCAGCCTCAAAGTGTTGGGTGCGCTCGGTGGCCCCACCATCACTCACGCCCACCTAACCCACAGCCACATCAAAAATGGTAGGGTAAGGCGATCGCAACCCGTTCACTCCCGGTGGCGTCCCCCCCAATAGCAGCACACCCGCGCACCGGTCGTTACCTTAAGGCCCAGACCAAGACTGGACTGCTCTGAATAACATTTCCCACACTCAGGACAGGAATACGGCTTCTCCCCTGTGTGAGATCTCAGATGTCTAGAAAGCTTGGACTGCTCTGAATAACCTTTCCCACACTCAGGACAGGAATACGCCTTCTCCCCAGTGTGAGATCTCAGATGTCAGGAATACGCCTTCTCACCAGTGTGAGATCTCAGATGTCTAGACTGCTCTGAAAAACCTTTCCCACACTCAGGACAGGAATACGGCTTCTCTCCTGTGTGAGATCTCAGATGTCTAGAAAGATGGGACTGCTCTGAATAACATTTCCCACACTCAGGACAGGAATACGGCTTCTCCCCAGTGTGAGATCTCAGATGTGAGGAAAGGTTACAGGACAAAAGCCGTATTCCTGTTGGAGGTCCAGCACTGTCCCGCACAGTCTGAGGTTCCTCAGGATAAGAGGAAGACGATGGTCCATCTACACTGTGTGGTGCCGGGTGGACATTTGAGGTAGTCGGGTTTTATCCTGGACTATACTGTGTGATGTCCTCATCTTCTACTTCACAGTCCGGAGACAAAGTGAGACAATCCTCTGAGGTTTTCCTCATCTCCGGTCCATCTCCTAAAATAGAAGTAAAAAGATTATTACTAGACATGAGCAGATTGGTTCCCCTAAACCAGGACTCCGCCCACATCAGGAAGCTTTGTCTCTGAGGATCTTACAATTACCCCCTCAAGATAGTTGGGTCCTTTGATCTCCTACCAGTTAACTTCTTTATTCATGGACCTCAGTCAGAGAGTGAGGAAACAACGAGAACCATCTTTTATAGGATTGACAATAATGAGGAGATTATAGGACAAGTATCCCCACCCCCCCCCCATCACTCATTACCATCTTCCCAACACAAGAAGTACTGCACTCCCTAATTTAGTCCATGATTCAGTCATGAATAACAACGGGGCTGAGCCCCACCAGAGGTCAGAGAGTGAGGATGGGGGGAGAACAACCATGATGAAGACTGGACTCATCCTGAAGACCACCATCATTGGGTTATTGGCTCCTCCCTCATTATCACTTTTTGTTTAAGGTTCCAACGTTTGAGGATGTTATCACATTATTATCAACATATAAAAGTCTGTGCTCCAATCCCATCATCTGATATAAAATTAAAACACTATAATCTGATTCCACCCTCAAATGAAATAAGTAATCAGGAAGCTGCTCACATAATACCCAGATATGAGGTATAACAGAATTCCTCCAAAATATGCTGAGCTGTCCCTTTAAGTCATATACCAAAAAAGCTCACCACAGATGAGGTCATCAGGGGCTGGATCACTGATCCCACCCCCCTGATCTGATGATGTCAGCGCTTTGGGCACTCTAACGTAATCACGCCCATTGCAGCTGAGCCGAGCGCTGAGGAGATACACTGTGCATTTCTACCGATGTGTGTGACCGATATTTCTATGTAATAAAGTGAGAGAAGTTATAGATCTATACAGGCAGTCCCCGAGTTATGAACATCCGACTTGCGAACGACTCCTACTTACGAACGGGAGGCGGGCACTTTTCGACGGCTGACACTTTCGACAGCGGGCTCTTTCGACAGAACATCGGAAAACTACGTCTCTGCCGTTCTGCGCATGCTGTTCCGACTTACGAACATATTCGACTTAAGAACAAACCTACAGTCCCTAACCCGTTCGTAACTCGGGGACTTCCTGTACTATGTGGAGAGTTCTTCTTGTCATGGGTCTGAGACTATACAGACATATTAAAGGTGAAGGGCGGGGCATGAAATGTCCCCGCCCCCACCACCTGTGGGATCATGTCAGACAAGAACATTTTTAAATAGAATTAAAGTTGTTATAATTAAAAAAAAAAAAAATATATATATATATATATATATATATATACTTACCAGAGATTGGTTGAAAAAATGACAGTTGCTCCAAAAAACGGTCCTCTTGCACGAGCCTCAGCCTATATAAAGAAAGGTGATGCGTCACTAGTGGAGCAGAAGACGGCGAAGATCAGAAGAGAAGCTCATCCCGCCCTCCCTCCCTGTCGTGGCCTGATTGATGAGGTTTTAATCCCTTCTTTGTAAGGGGATATTATATTTGATGTTATGAATATAGCTTGAGCTTAAATGGCTAAGCTATTTAGATATATATTTATATATGGTTATATGTTTGCAAAAATATCATAAAATACATGCTAAATGTATTTATTGTTTTAAAGTATATTTAGTTATTATTTATACCTATAAATAAAAGGCCACGGCCAATTGAAACCACAGGTATTCATTAAAGTATTTGTATTCTTTATTTATTTAACTAATGGAATGTTTTAAATATCAATTTGTTAATAAGTTCTGACTATGATCCCATCCTCCACCCGGCACTGCCAGCAAACAGAACTAGTAACCCCGGGAGAATTCCTCTGTCAGACATCTCACTAGATCCGGGTATGGGACAGAAGATCTAAGGCACATGCCCCAGATGCCTAAGACAAGCAATGCCCATGGTGAAACTGAACATTTTGCTGCCAGCTGAACCCCCAGAATCTCCATAAATCCAGTCTAGATACATGAACTGTGTCTGCAGCACAGAGAAGGAAGATTATCCAAGAGAAATACAGGAATACAGGACTGGGAACACAGCTCAGGAAAGTGACCAGGGGATTACAGGCTGATATCACCCAGTCCCCGCCCTACTCTGGACCAATCAGTGAGCAGTATGGGTGGAGGAATGTATTTAGTGTTATTGACCCACCTGTGCTGATCTCTGTAGGAGTGTCCTCCTCTATAAAGGTCCCCGTTATTCCATCCTTCTCCATTGACTGCTAATGATCCCCGAGGTTTCCACTCTGAAAGATATAATAAAACATTAATTATAACAAACATACTTGTGTATAAATCACAACTACCAATAATTATCAATCATCTCCCTGATCATGGTGGGGGATGGTGTGACTTTCCTGTGTGGAATCCCGGGAATACAGAGGACGGGGACATCTCTCTGGTGGGTTGCCATTACTGGATCCATCTGTAAGAAACACACACACTGAATACATTGTTTCTATGTGTTTATCAGATGATGGGGGATCTAGGTGGACCCGCCGTACTGTTCTCTCCTTTACAATAAAGTCTCTTCTTACTCGGTGATGTGAGGGGCGGCTGATTGTCCATCATGACGTCCTTGTAGAGATCCTTGTGTCCTTCTAAATACTCCCACTCCTCCATGGAGAAATAGACATCCTGACACCTTATAGGAACCTGACACACACAATGATACAGTTACCATCCAGACACATCCCTTGTCTGTTACTGGATAATGTCCCAGAATTCCCGGCACCGCTCACCTCTCCTGTCAGCAGCTCCATCATCTTCTTGGTGACTTCTAGAATCTTCTGCATGTTAAGATTCCAGAAGTCACCAAGAAGTTCAGTCTGACACCCCGCAACACCGATCTAGGTAAAGTGTCTGTGACGGAGACTCTTTACCATGTGATCAGCCGTGTCCAATCACGGCTGATCACGGTGTAAATAGGAAGAGCCAGTGATCGGCTTTTCCTCACTTGCGTCTGCCAGTCGCGAGTAGAGGAGAGCCTATCGGCGGCTCTCCTGACAGGGGGGGTCTGTGCTGATTGTTTATCAGATTCAGATCCGCGCTGTGGCCATCATTTGGCCATATCACGGATGTCAAGTGGTTAAGGTTCCAAAGTTTGAGGATGTTATCACATTATTATCAACATGTAAAAGTCTGTGCTCCAATCCCATCATCAGATAGATTATAGTGTTTTCATTTTATGCTTCCACCCTCAAATGATATAAGTAATCAGGAAGCTGCTCACATAATACCCAGATATGAGGTATAACAGAATTCCTCCAAAATATGCTGAGCTGTCCCTTTAAGACATATACAAAAAAACCTCACCACAGATGAGGTCATCAGGGGCTGGATCACTGATCCCACCCCCCGATCTGATGATGTCAGCGCTTTGGGCACTCTAACGTAATCACGCCCATTGCAGCTGAGCCGAGCGCTGAGGAGATACACTGTGCATTTCTACCGATGTGTGTGACCGATATTTCTATGTAATAAAGTGAGAGAAGTTATAGATCTATACAGGCAGTCCCCGAGTTACGAACATCCGACTTGCCAACGACTCCTACTTACGAACGGGAGGCGGCCACTTTTCGACAGCGGGCTCTTTCGACAGAACATCGGAAAACTATGTCTCTGCCGTTCTGCGCATGCTGTTCCGACTTACGAACATATTCGACTTAAGAACAAACCTACAGTCCCTAACCCGTTCGTAACTCGGGGACTTCCTGTACTATGTGGAGAGTTCTTATTGTCATGGGTCTGAGACTATACAGACATATTAAAGGTGAAGGGCGGGGCATGAAATGTCCCCGCCCCCACCACCTGTGGGATCATGTCAGACAAGAACATTTTTAAATAAAATTAAAGTTGTTTTAATTTAAAATATATATATATATATATATATATATATATATATATATATATATATATATATATATATATATATATATATATATACTTACCAGAAATTGGTTGAAAAAATGACAGTTGCTCCAAAAACCGGTCCTCTTGCACGAGCCTCAGCCTATATAAAGAAAGGTGATGCGTCACTAGTGGGGCAGAAGACGGCGAAGATCAGAAGAGAAGCTCAAAACCGCCCTCCCTCCCTGTCGTGGCCTGATTGATGAGGTTTTAATCCCTTCTTTGTAAGGGGATATTATATTTGATGTTATGAATATAGCTTGAGCTTAACCGCTTCCCGACCGCCTAACGCCGATATACGTCGGCAAAATGGCACGGGCAGGCAAAATCACGTACCTTCTCTCCCCTGCCCCCTCTCTCCCTCCCCCTCTCACCCCTGCCCCCTCTTCTCCCTACCTACCCCCTACGCTCCCCTCCCTCTTTCTTCTGCCCTCTCCCTCCCCCTTCTCTCTCCCCTCCTACCTTCTCTCCCCTGCCCCCTCTCTCCCCCCTGCCCCCTCTTCTTCCTATCTACCCCCTACGCTCCCCTCCCCCTTTCTTCTGCCCTCTCCCTCCCCCTTCTCTCTCCCCTCCCCCCTCTCTCCCTCCCCCCCTCTCACCCCTGCCCCCTCTTCTCCCTACCTACCCCCTACGCTCCCCTCCCTCTTTCTCCTGCCCTCTCCCTCCCCCTTTCTCTCTCCCCTGCCCCCTCTTCCCTTCCCTAAGGTGACAGGCTGCAACCACCACCCCCCCAGGTGATGAGCTGCATGCCCCCAACCCAAGGTGATAAGCTGCATCCTACACTTGAGGTGACAGGCTGCAACCACTACACCCCCCTAGGTGATAAGCTGCATCCCCCCCCCAGGTAACAGGCTGCAACCACCCCCCCTGGCTATGATGAGTCAACAGAGCAGAGATGATCCTCCAGTGAAGTAATAGCACCACTATTGCCTTCCCTCTCTGTGGTCACAAAGAAGGAGTAGAGGAGGGGGGAGAGCCAGGCCGGGTACAGGATCTCATAGCGCTGTGAGACTCAGGCTGCAGCACCCCCCCCCCCCCAAGGGGACAGGCTGCAAAGAACCCCTTCCCTAAGGTGACAGGCTGCAACCACCCCCCCAGGTGAAAGTCTGCAATCACTACACAGGTGATAAGCTGCATGATCACAATCCAGAACAGGAGATTGTGGAGTGAAATATAGGTGACAGGAGATCAAGAGGTCAATGAAGACTGGCAGTGGATCCCACCAGAGGTCTGAGAGTCCACATGGTGCCTTCAAAAGAGGACAGATGGTACGGGTGAGAGGCGCTACCTTTGTAGGAACGGCACAGCGCTGGAAGACAGCCGTTCAGGAAAGAACATAGTTGATGGTGTTGTTGTTTCCCAAAAAGCTTGGTCACTAGAAATAAAAACATGCCAGCATCAACGTCATAATGGAAAAGATTCAACGTTGGATCGCTGCTATGATGAAGGCGCAGCACATCGACCACTGGAAGGACGACACCTTTGCTGCCTAAACTGACATTAAAGAAATCACCCGCGAGTTTTATACAGAGGACTTCATCATTCAGTTGCCTGAATTCCCCCCGTGTGCCCACTATCACTCCTTTCTTCAGTAGTTTTTTTGCAGTGTATGTAATCCCCTCATCATCTTCAAATCGGACTTTCCGTATCTCATCATAGCCAGGACATGACTCGCGGCAGAGAATGTTGTCCACGCACTTTTCCCGGTTCCTCTTGTACAGGTCTTTGAGGTTCTGCAGATAGTCTACCTGCTGGTAGAGTACATCTAATGTCTCCTTGACCTGTGTAGCCTAGATAATACCATAAGCTAAATATCCCCCTATATCATACCAGCCCCTAAAATAAGAGACCACAACTTTAATTGGAGTTAACTGGCCTCAAGGCCGTACTTTATTAACCAAACCAAAATAAACTCCAATTTTATTTAAATATAAATTACGTATAAATTAACCGATATAAATAACCAATATAAATACACAATAACATAATTTGAAACAACATGTTTCAACCCACCCTGTTGGTCAGTGACGGAGCTACTTGCATATAGCAAACACCCATGATATGGATAGATATCCAAAACTACCACCAGGGGGCACTGCGGGATTTTACCGAACCCACGTAGGTCTATTTCTGTACCGCCCTGAGACCATTACCTTACCCGCAGTGCAACAACCAGAGTAAACATCAACAACGTTTGACGTACTCAAAAGGAGGGGCCATATATTGATGAGCCCCCCACCCACTTCAACCAGAGTAATCATCAACACCGATTGATGTACTACAAAGGAGGGGCCATCTACTGATGAGCCCCCCACCCACTTACCACCTGTATACATGCTTCCGCCACTGACCAACAATCAACACGCCACCCACACATGCTGCTGTGATGACCACAATGCCAAAACGATCCTGAAACGACAAGAAAATGAGTACCTCCAAAGATATACATAAAAAAACTTCCATAACTAATACCCATAACAAAAAACGGAGGGTGGGTGGGGAAAAACGGAGGGTGGGTGGGGAAAAACCTGCCTCCTCGTGTTCTCCTTCCTGCAAACTGATCTTCCTTTGCTACTCTTGACCTGTGTAGCCTAGATAATACCATAAGCTAAATATCCCCCTATATCATACCAGCCCCTAAAATAAGAGACCACAACTTTAATTGGAGTTAACTGGCCGCAAGGCCGTACTTTATTAACCAAACCAAAATAAACTCCAATTTTATTTAAATATAAATAACGTATAAATTAACCAATATAAATAACCAATATAAATACACAATAACATAATTTGAAACAACATGTTTCAACCCACCCTGTTGGTCAGTGACGGAGCTACTTGCATATAGCAAACACCCATGATATGGATAGATATCCAAAACTACCACCAGGGGGCACTGCGGGATTTTACCGAACCCACGTAGGTCTATTTCTGTACCGCCCTGAGACCATTACCTTACCCGCAGTGCAACAACCAGAGTAAACATCAACAACGTTTGACGTACTCAAAAGGAGGGGCCATATATTGATGAGCCCCCCACCCACTTCAACCAGAGTAATCATCAACACCGATTGATGTACTACAAAGGAGGGGCCATCTACTGATGAGCCCCCCACCCACTTACCACCTGTATACATGCTTCCGCCACTGACCAACAATCAACACGCCACCCACACATGCTGCTGTGATGACCACAATGCCAAAACGATCCTGAAACGACAAGAAAATTAGTACCTCCAAAGATTACATAAAAAAACTTCCATAACTAATACCCATAACAAAAAACGGAGGGTGGGTGGGGAAAAACCTGCCTCCTCGTGTTCTCCTTCCTGCAAACTGATCTTCCTTTGCTCCCCCCCCACCTTTATACAGCCACTCCCCTGTGCTTGCTCAGCCCTCCCCTAGCAAACCACAACCCCCATTTAACCCTGCATATAGTAAACTATACACACAGTCATGTCCAGCCCTGCATTACCATTCCCCTGTGGTGCATTCTCATTACAGGCTTCTCTTGACCTGTGTAGCCTAGATAATACCATAAGCTAAATATCCCCCTATATCATACCAGCCCCTAAAATAATACCATGAGCTAAATATCCCCCTATATCATACCAGCCCCTAAAATAAGAGACCACAACTTTAATTGGAGTTAACTGGCCGCAAGGCCGTACTTTATTAACCAAACCAAAATAAACTCCAATTTTATTTAAATATAAATAACGTATAAATTAACCAATATAAATAACCAACATAAATACACAATAACATAATTTGAAACAACATGTTTCAACCCACCCTGTTGGTCAGTGACGGAGCTACTTGCATATAGCAAACACCCATGATATGGATAGATATCCAAAACTACCACCAGGGGGCACTGCGGGATTTTACCGAACCCACGTAGGTCTATTTCTGTACCGCCCTGAGACCATTACCTTACCCACAGTGCAACAACCAGAGTAAACATCAACAACGTTTGATGTACTCAAAGGAGGGGCCATATATTGATGAGCCCCCCACCCACTTCAACCAGAGTAATCATCAACACCGTTTGATGTACTACAAAGGAGGGGCCATCTACTGATGAGCCCCCCACCCACTTACCACCTGTATACATGCTTCCGCCACTGACCAACAATCAACACGCCACAGCCTGAAAGGGGGAACACCTCACCCTTGATGGCACCTCCACACCCGCAGGGCCGCCTGAATCCCCTCCTGAAGCCCCAACGACCACAGGTCAATGCCCACGTCCGTCAGATGCACCCCATCCGGCCGCAGGTAAAGACCCACATTGGTCTCCAATTCCCTATGGCGGATGATCAAACCACCTTGCCAGGCCAAAAACCTTCCCATCACCTTATTAACCCGAATCCTGGCCTTATTAATCCTGTACACCGAACGTGCCATACGCCACCTAGTCCTGGCCACCATGTCTGACCATACCAATATCGTGCCCGGAAACCTTGCACTCAGGTATACCAGATCCCTCTTTATTTCTGAGATCAGATCCCTGACCGTCTTAACCCCTAGGTCATTACCCCCTGCGTGTATGACCAGAACCTGCGGCGGTCCATGCAGCCACGCAAATCTCTCCACGTCAGGAACCACCCTCTCCCAACGCATACCCGGCCTACCCAGCCACCTGATCGCCACCTCACTCCTAGGAATGCCCAGCTGTCTCCCACCTGGTCTCGCGTCCCCTCTCCTTCCCCCCCTAACAAACATAAGAATGCCCGAGGATCCAGACGAGGCGTGGAAGCCCTCTCTCTGAAACGACAAGCAGAACATCAAAATCAAATCAACCAAACATTAATGTTCTCCCAACCTGCATCCCCGATACAATAGGGAACCCTACCACCACCCTGTAAGCTTCACCCCATATTCCTTTTTTTTTTTTTTTTTTATATTATATTTATATATATATATATATATATATATATATATATATATTATATTACCCCTTCATTCGCAAACCAACCTTGGCCGAATGTAAGTGCGGAATCGCTTCGACTCCCATCTACCCAACCTACGCACATCTGCATCATCCAGCCCGCGCCTGGCAGCCTCGGTGGCCACCCCAATGCGGAAGGAGTGTGACGCATAGGCGTGTGAATCAAACCCCAATAGACCCAGACATTTCCGTAACACTGTCACAAATTGAAACTTTGATAAGGCATCACCATTCTCATGTATTAAAAGGGGGCCTCCCACCCCCGGCCTTACTGCAGCAAAATTTCCCACTGTTCGTACAGGGCACGCCCTGCAGTCCTGTAAAGCGTATAAACTCACCTGCACTCCTCTGCCTCGTTGATCAGTTTTTGACTTCCGTACACACACAGAAACTCTGTCCCTGAACAGTTCCACATCTTCCCACATCAACCCCCCCGCCACCTTCTTGGAAGGGCTAACCAGTTCCCCGATTCTAAACACACCAAAAAAGGCCAATGAAAATGCTGCCGAAAACAACAACACTTCAAATGAGGAGATACAAACCCCCCCAACTGTGCAATCAATGCCACTAGATTCCCAAACGTAATCGGCCGCCGTGTGTCCTTGCTCTTACACCCTTTCCTGTACCCTTTCACAGCCTGCCTAACCCAGAAGCCCTTGGTAAAGTCCTCTATTCTGCGCAACTTAAACCAAAATGCTAAACCCGCCAACTTTTTTTCAATGGCAGAGACCGACTTACCCTCTTCCATACTCCTGGACACGAAATATAATAACAATAACCTGACCTCCGGCTCCTCCCACTTGACCTCCATCTCTGACCCCAGATCCTCCCACTCCTTCCATACCTTCTCATAGGCCAACCACGTAGACATGCTCACCGACTGCCGTATCCATCCCCCGGCGGTCCTGATGCCAGCTCCCAAATCCAACCTGGACACGGAACCCATCCCTTCCTCGCTCCTGGAGCCAGCTCCCTGAACTTGTCCCACTGAAAGCGAGACAAAGCATCAGCCAGAGTGTTGTCTACCCCTGGAATATGCACAGCATATAGCAAAATGTTCAATTGCATGCAGCGCAACACCAACTGTCGCATCAACCGTATGACAGGAGGCGAAGAGGCCGACATGCTATTGATCACCTGTACAACACCCATGTTGTCGCAATTAAGCCGCAATTTCAAGTTCCTGCACGAATGGCCCCATAACTCCACTGCCAGCACCACCGGAAACAGTTCCAGGAGCACCAAGTTTTTTACGAAACCTGCCTCAATCCATGATTGGGGCCACGGTTCCGCACTCCATTGACCCTGGAAAAAGGCCCCATAGCCCGTAGACCCCGCGGCGTCCGTCACCAACTCCACATCAAAGTTACTCACCGGTCCCTCCATCCAAACCGACCTGCCATTGAACTCCTCCAAGAACCGATACCATACCTGCAAGTCCTCCTTGTGCTCCATGCGTAACCTGATGAAATGAGTGGGTGCCTTCACCCCCGCTGTTGCAGCCGACAGCCGTCGACAGAATATCCTACCCATGGGGATGATCCTGCACGCAAAGTTCAACTTCCCCAGAAGAGACTGCAATGTGCGCAGCTGCACCTTCCTACAACCCTGGATCATCCGTATCTCATCCTGCAAATCTCTGAGCTTCCCTTCTGGCAACCTGCACTCCATAGCCATGGAATCGATTATAATACCTAGAAAGCTCAGCTCCGTCCATGGACCCTCCGTCTTATCAGCTGCCAATGGCACCCGAAATCTCTCCGCAATGTGCTGCAACGTGGCCAACAGGATCGCACACACATTGGAAGAAGGAGGGCCCACGCAGAGAAAATCATCCAAGTAATGGATGACGGAATCTAAACCTGTGACGTCCCTTACCACCCATTCTAAAAATGAACTAAACGCCTCGAACATGGCGCACAAAATCGAACACCCCATCGGCAAGCATTTATCAACATAAAATTCGTCTTGCCAACAACAACCTAACAAATGGAAACTGTCCGGGTATACCGGTAATAACCTAAACGCAGATTCAACATCCGATTTTGCCATCAGTGCCCCCTTCCCATACCGCCTAACCCTTCTAACCGCGGCATCAAAGGATGTGTACGACACTGTACAAGCCTGGGGGTCGATGAAGTCATTCACCGAGCCCCCTTTTGGAAATGAAAGGTGATGAATCAGCCGAAATTTATTCGGCTCCTTTTTGGGGACCACCCCCAAGGGGGATACCACAAGATTCCCCAACGGTTTACTACTAAAGGGGCCCGCCATCCTGCCCAAAACCACCTCCTTCGCCAACTTCTCAGACACCACCTCCGGTTGCTGAAAAGCAGACTTTAAATTCTTGGCTAAGGGAGGTATAACGGTCAGGGTACATGGAATATGAAAACCATGCCTAAAACCAGCACTGAGTAAACTCGCAGCTGCCCTGTCCGGATACCTATTTAGAAAAGGTTGCATCCTTTCCCACATCACCGGCGTCGTCCCTCTTGTGCCCAAACTCTCCAGCACGCTTTCCCTTTTTGAAACACCGCGCGAGTGTGTGGTTACCCCCACACCCGGAGCATTCGTGCCTAAACTTACAATTCCCCCCAAATTTGCAGGCACCCTCGTTAAATTGCCAGCACACTCCCCACTTCTTACGGGCCGGAGATCCCGATGCCTGGCTGCCTCCGCCCCCCCCCCCGTGAAATGTCTGCCCAGGAGCCTTGGCCGACGCCATCAGTCTCATCCAGAGACTGATGCCTTTATGGTCCCACCTCAGCTCCGGACGGACCGCTCGCCTCTGCCTGAACTGTTCATCATAGCGCAGCTACGCCGTGCCCCCATAAACCCGGTACGCCTCACCCACCGCATCCATGTAACAAAATAACGCCAAGCAGTACTCAGGGTTACGTTCACCTATCACCCCAGCTAGAATTGCAAACGCTTGTAACTAGTTTGCAAAAGTGCGTGGGATCAAGCGGTACCTCCGCTTCTCCACGTCATCCTTCTTTGTGCTATCAGGCTTCACCCTGTCTAAATTAAATTTTTCCAGGGGCAACAAGGAAAAATCTCCACGTATTCCCCTTTCCAAATTTTTTCCCTTACCTCCTGCTTTAAATGTGCTCCCAGTGGTCCCTCGAAGCACACGTATACCTCGCACTTCGCCGCATCCGCTATCCTCACTATATCAGACCGCACCACTTGTTCCTCAGCCCCGCCATCCACCGAACTCACCTTGTCCACCGCCTTCTCCGCAGGAACCCCAGCTACTGTTGCCACCGCCTCCCCGAGGTGACCCCAACTTCCGCTACCCCCTGAAAACCTGAACTCCCCCCAAATCGGCCCACCAGCACCCTTAATCCTTCCAGCAACTCGTGCATTTGACTCCCGGCCCCTGAACCTGCTGGCACGCTGCCCACCCGCGGCTGGTCAGGCACCGCCACCGACGGCGTGGGAGGTGTAGCCCCCTTCCCCCCGCGAGCCACATCACCCAACAAGTTAGATAAAGCATTAACGAAAACTGCGTTGTCAAGTGACTTACTGGGCTGCCTGGGCGCCGACCCACAGCCGCTGTCCTGACCTCCACCCCCGGGACTGGACGATTGGGTTCCTCCTCCTCCGATAATTCCCCTTCCGACCTGCCGACATCCACCTGTTGGAACAAAACCGGACGCACCCCCGGAGAGGGGCTCCTGGATGCGATGCGACTCCGTGCAGGCGGGCCGGATAGGGCACCGCTCCTGCCTTGCGACTCCTCTCTGGCTCTGCCTGGTGGCGTCAGCCCACCCCTAATTCTCTGGGAAGGACTGTATGCAAGTCCCACTCCCGCTGCGGCCCCCCTTCTCCTGCTGTCCATCCTTCCCCGCACGTGCAGTGCGACTGAAGGCGCTGCAGTCGCAGACTCTCTGGGACCTGGACCTCCCCTCCTGGTGGTGCTGTGACCCGACCGAACGGTGCCCTCACCCCGCTGGCGCAGAGACGTGCGGGTAGGTGTCGCTGCAGAGGCGCCTGCTGTCCCGGCCATCCTCCCATCCCGACAACGATCCGCGGTGACCCCGGGCCCCCGGACCGAGCCCCGACCCCCCCCGCTCGTGCAGAGCCGCTGGGGGTGCTGGCGTACCCTGAGCCCTCCTCCTCCCGACCGAGGCTGTAGGGGCCTGCACAGATGATCTTGCTGCAGTTGGGGGTGAAGTGAAGTCCTGAGTCCCATTGGCTCCGCCCCCCGCGCTAGGACCGCGCTGTGTAGGCCGACTGGGGCCTGCTGCGCCCTCCATCAGACTTCTCTTCGCTGGGGGGGTGGACCGCTCCCCCCTGGGGCTCCTTGCAACCCTGGATGGACCTGCCACTGCCCCTGGGGAATACCTTACAGGTGGCTTGGACACCGTGCCACGCGGCGCCATGGTCCCTCCGGTCCTCCGCCATGGTCCCTCCGTCCATCCGGTCCTCGTCCGACTCCCGCTCCGCCATCCGGTCCTCAGGGGCTCCCCGATCTTCTGTCCGTCCCTCCACATCTGCAGCCATCGTTGCTAGCTGCTCCTGGATCCACTCGATGCCGTGTTCTGCTGCCGCCGTCCTCAGCATTGCCACGAGGTCCATCCCGTCGGTCATCTTGGATTTCTTCAGTGCTGTGTGTGTGAGGAGCAGTGGAAAAACCTGCCTCCTCGTGTTCTCCTTCCTGCAAACTGATCTTCCTTTGCTCAGCCCCCACCTTTATACAGCCACTCCCCTGTGCTTGCTCAGCCCTCCCCTAGCAAACCACAACCCCCATTTAACCCTGCATATAGTAAACTATACACAAAGTCATGTCCAGCCCTGCATTACCAGTCCCCTGTGGTGCATTCTCATTACAGGCTTCTCTTGGCAGGCGATGTCCATGGAGTCGCAAAATACAACATTATCATATCTAGAAAGCAGAGAATGTGTATAGATGATGTCCTCTGCGGGGATCTTCAACACAGGAACCTGTATAGCCTCAACAAACTTGTTAAAGTTGAATTTTTCCTCTGGCTCTGAAACGTCTAGAACATTATGAAAAAAGCTCCTGAACCTTGGAATGGTCCTGCAGAAATAGATGGAATTTCATAGTCTGGCGGATGATCCTAGACACATACACGAGGTTATCCCTCTGGACTGATTTCAAATCCATGTCTGGTGCAATGAGACCAAAGAGATCTGGTCTCTCTATGGCTGGCTGGAGGTACTGAGATAGGAACTGGCTAACAGTCCTCAACACAGCATCTTCAGTTTCCTCTGGAAACTTTGCTTGCAGTGATTTTTGAAGGACCTTTGTTAGGTATCTCAGCCCATAAGGAATGCTATCCAGAGGAGAATATGGACTCGTACACACGGTCGGAAAATCCAACCACAAAATCCATCGGATTTTTCCCGACGGATTTTGTCCGACACTGGTGTTGCATACACACGGTCGGACAAAGTTGTCGGAAAATCCGATCATTCTGAACGTGGTGACGTTTGTTGCCTACGATGGGACCACATAGAGGCTAGTAGCCAATAGCTTTGGTCTTGTAATGTGATCTGAGCATGCGTGGCACTTTGTCCGTCGGAATTCGCTACACACGATCGGAAAAAGTCCGATAGGACTTTGTTGTCGGAAAATTTGAGAGCAGGAGATAAAACTTTGTCCGTCGGAAAATCCGACGGAAAAAGTCCGATGGAGCCTACACACGGTCGGAATTTCCGACAACATTGTCCGACAGGACATTTTCCGTCGGAAAATGACATGAACTATAGTTTGTGCACTGGAGCGTGTGCGAGGGGTATTCATAAGGAAGGAGGAGAGGGGAGATAAAGTATATCAGGGGGAGAAGGGGGAATGATGGAATAGCTTTACAGGGAAGGAGAGCATATACTGTGGGTTAATACCCTCTCACCAGGTAGGAAGAAGTTGGGCATTCAATCAGATCTGACCGGGACCGGTCTATGTTCCAGCCATACAATGACCTCACGCGGATCTTCAAAAAACAGTACCCTGTTGTCGCTTTCAATCCTAAAATGGGCTGGGAATAGCGTGGAATATTTTATCTGGCTAGCTCGCAGCATCTGCTTCGCCTTCATGAAGCCTTGGCGCCGTTTTTGAATCTCTGCAGAGAAATCCGGAAAAATTGCAACCTTGGTATTGCCAATGGGTATATTACCCTTTTCTCTGGCCATCCGTAGCGCAGCATCACGATCTTTGTAATTAAGCATCTTGGCTATAAAAGTGCGCGGGGGGGCTCCCGGGGGGGGGGGGTGTCTAGCGGGCATGTGGTGGGCCCTTTCTACTGCCAGCATGGGGGAGAAGGCCTCTCGGCCATATGTGGTGACGAGCAACTGCTCCAAGTAGGCCGTCGGGTCCTTACCTTCCGCCCCCTCTGGGAGACCGATGAGGCGGATGTTACAGCGTCTCAATCGGTTCTCCATGTCGTCCTGCTTCGCCATTAGCTGGGCAATCTGCTGCTGTGTGCGATCTGTGACGGCCTGTAACAGCGGGAGCGCGTCCTCCATTACGCTAATCCGGGCCTCTGTTTCCCTCACGTGGTCCCGGAGCTTGCAGAAGTCCTGCCTGATTAAAGAGATGTCCATCTTCACCTCCTCTATCTGGGCAGTGAGAGAGGTGCGACATAGGGTGATGGCCTCCAGCAATCGGTCTGTATCTCCAGCCGCGTGGCCCGCTGTGTCTTTTCCGGCGCCGCCATCTTCCTCCCCCTCCTCGCCGTCTTGCCTGCGGTATTGTGCTAGCTTGGCGGCCACCAATTTTTGTGATTTCGGCTGGGACATGGCCGGGAGGGTTGTGGCTGTCTGTCCTTTAGAGGGCTGGAGATGCCGTGCGAGCACAGGATTATCGTGGATGCAGGATGTCACACCGGAGCTCAGGGAAGAAGCGTCCTACGCCATGCAGAGTCAGGCCACGCCCCCAATATTCCTTCCTTTTTGATGTTGTGTCTCCCACATCCGGTCTGTACGGAAGCCCAGGGCACACTTGGTTCGTTTTTTTTTTTTTTTTTTTACAAATAACAAAGTGCTTTATTGAGAAGAGTAAAGGCAATTTACACGGTATACAGCAATACAGTAGTGTATGGGACAATTTTCGAGAAAAAACAAGATAAACAAAAGGAAAAAAGGGGGGGGGGGGGGAAACCGGGTGATATATAAAGTCCTTATACGTGACAGTAGGTGCAGGCTTTGCTATATTTCTTTTACACCGTAGGCAGAAGTGTAGCTTCAATACAGTTGAACAGCATACATGACATCAATTACAGGTTATTCCTGTTGGGTAGTAGAAGTGGAATTAGAGGAAAGGGCCCATGAGGGAGGAGAGGGGAGGAGGAAAGGGGGAGAAGACTGGGGAGTTAAGAGCCTGTGTAGCGAACCAACATTTTAACCAGGTAGTTTAGTACAGGTAGCTGCGTTTTCCAGCCAGGTGTCCCATACTTTGCGGGACAGCCTCTGTGAACATCTCTTTTTTGTATGGTAGGACCTGGTTGATTGCAGCTATCCATTCTTGGAGGGTTGGTGGTGCGACCTGGAGCCATTTCCTCGCTGTGAGCAATCTGGCTATGAACAATGACTCTTGAAGAAATATTTTGTGAAATTTATCAAGAGTCGGGGTCAGGGAATATCCCCAATAGGCACTGCTTAGGGCATAGTGTTAAGGGAGATCCCATCTCATCATGAATAAACCTTACAATGTGCGTCCAAAAGTCTTGAATTTTAGGACATGACCAGAGGATGTGGAAGAATGTGCTGTCAGGACTATCACACCTGGGGCATAGCGGGTTATGGTTAGGCTTGTATTTGGCCATTCTGATCGGGGTTAGGTACGATCTGTGTAAGATGTAGAGATGTGTAAGGCGGTCCGACAATTTGGTGGAAACTTTTTTACAGGAGTCCAATGCGTCTTCCCATTCGTCATCCTCCAGCTCCCCCACGTCTCCAGACCACCCCCCTTTTTTAGCTTATATGCAATCTTCACCGCAGAGGGGCGGAGAAGGGAGTTGTAGAACAAAGAAATTAATTTGCGGGAGTCTTGTCCTATCATAACATTTACAATCTCTAGGCGGTCTGTGTTACGGGGGGGGGGCAATAGGAAATTGCATCTGGAGAGAGTGGCGGAGCTGAAAATAGCGAAAGAGCATGGAGTTGGGAATAGAGAAGTCGTCTTTAAATTGCTGGAATGATTTGAGGATTGCATTGTTATACGCATCCGATAAGTATCGCACCCCATACTTCAGCCAGACCACCTGTTCAGGCACGGCCCAGAGTTCACGCAAGCCAGGGTTGTTCCATAGAGGTGTGTGAAAGTGTGTGGCAGGGAGTTGCAGTCTCACTAAGTCCCAAATTTTACATTGGTGATACATTACCCCTAGGCGATCCCCCACCACGTCAGCCTTGGTGAAATCACGGAGAACTATTTGGAAGGGGTGGGTGATCCCGGGTTCTGAGGGGAAGATATTAGGGTTAGGTAGCGATCTCTATCAATCTTATCTACATAAAAGCTGCGCCGCCTGGTAGTATAGGTTGAGATCAGGGAGGGCTGCTCCCCCTAGGTCCGTGGGGTTTTTCAGGGTTTGCCATGACAGTTTGTGCCGAGTGTTCCCCCAAACAAAAGAGTTGAGAAGAGCCTCAATAGATTTAAAGATCCTGAGGGGCAGATAAACTGGGGAGTGCCATAAAACATATAAAAATCTGGGCAGAACAACCATCTTGATTAAATGTATCCGGCCCATTACTCCGAGGGGCAATCTGGCCCAAGTCTGAATGTTGGATTTCAGGGTTTTTATCAGGGGTTCTATATTCAGTTTGACACAATCCTCTGGGAATCTAGTGATTGTGATCCCTAAATACTTTATGAAGCTGACTCTTACAAGCGGGGAGGAGGACTGGTATGCAGAGGGCGCTCCACTGTCCATGGGATTTATCCCAATTAATTTTGAGTCCAGAATAGTCACCGTAAGTTCTAATAATTTCCAGAGCCTTATGCAGAGACGGGCCTGCGTCAGCCAGAAGCAGCAGCATGTCATCCGCATATAGGCTAATTCTTTCCTCTATGTCTCCCACCCGCAGGCCCTGAATGTCTGGATGTGATCTGAGTGCAGATGCAAGGGGTTCTACCGCTAGGGCATACAGGAGGGGGGATAATGGACAGCCCTGGCGCCTGCTGCGAGAGAGGGGAAAAGGCTCGGACTTCCTTCCATTAACCAAGATTCTGGCACAGGGATTCTGGTATAAGAGGCGGATCCATCTGATAAAACGGGGTCCAAAGCCGAATCTGGCCAGACATGACCAAAGGTAATCCCACTCGACTGAATCAAAGGCCTTAGCGGCGTCAAGGGACACCACCACTCTGGAACCCATTTGGTCATGTCTGGCCTGCATGTTCATATGCAGCCTTCTTGTGTTATATGCTGTATTTTTTGCGGGCATAAATCCCGTCTGATCCGGGTGGACCAGCGCAAGGATCACAGTATTGAGACGCACCGCCAATAGCTTGGCCAGAATCTTAATATCAAGTTGGAGTAATGATATGGGCCGGTAAGATTCAGGGAGTTCTACATTTTTGCCAGGCTTGGGGATAAGAACTATATTGGCTTCGCACATGGAGGGGGGCAGGGATCCAGATTCGAATATGTGTAAAGCCCCATACACACGCGCGGACAATCCGTGGACCAGGTCCGTCGGACCATGTCCGTCATACTTTGTCTGATGTTGGTTTTGCGTACACACGATCGGACAAAGTTGTCGGAAAATCCGATCATTCTGAACGTGGTGACGTTTGTTGCCTACGACGGGACTACGTAGAGGCTAGTAGCCAATAGCTTGGGTCTTGTAATGTGATCTGAGCATGCGTAGCACTTTGTCCGGTCGGACAAGCGTACACACGCTCGGATTTGGTGTGATCGGACCGGGTTGACGGGAAATCTTTCCAGCAGGAGATAAGACTTTGTCCGACGGACAAACCGACGAACACTGTCCGATGGTGCATACACACGGTCTGATTTTTCAACAACCTTGTCCGATCGGACCAAATTGATGAAAAAGTCCGACCGTGTGTATGGGGCTTAAGAATAATTCATGAAGTTTAGGGACTAGGGTTTCAGCATATGTTGTATAAAATTCAAGGGGGAGGCCATCTGAGCCAGGTGCTTTAGACGGGTTGAGTAGGGCCATAGCTTGTAATATGTCATCCTTGGTGACAGGGGCATCTAGCATCTCCATCTGGGATTGTGTAAGGGTAGGCAAATTTGTATTGTTTAATAGTGCGTCTAAATCTTCCCTCTGGTTATGCGTGTTTGAGGAGTATAAATCTGCAAAGAACGTTCTGAATTCCCGGGCTACATCATCTGGATCAGTAATCAGGGAACCATCTGGTGTCCGGAGAGTAACCACCGTTGGGGGCTTATGATCCATATGTGCCAAATAAGCCAGTAGGCGTCCAGCCCGTTCTCCACATTCATACGACCTCTGTTTGCTATAGAATATTTTCCTCTCAGCTCTCTGAAAGTGTAGGTTAGTGACCACCCGGGATTGGAGTTTCAGAAGATCCGCAGTGGCTATGGATGGGTTGTTTGTGAAGTCTATTTCTGCGCTCGCTAGTGCACGTTCAGCTTGGCTAATAACCTGGGAGGAGGTTTTTCTATATCTAGCAATTTGTTGGGCTAGGTGCGTTCGGGCGTGGGATTTGAACGAGTCCCAGACCATCTCAACAGATGCAGTGTCTTTGTTGGATAAAAAATAAAACTCCTACTCTCCACCAGCATCCTCCAGACCGGGTACCACTGTCAACCAAAATGGGTTGAGTTTCCATGAATAGGCCGCCTGGGAGGTGTCGATCCTAAGTTCTATCCAATATGAGGCGTGGTCCGAGATAATCCGGGGGTTGAATCTCACATTACCTAGGTTGGGGAGCAGGGTTTGGGAAATCAGTATGAGGTCAATGCGTGACATTGAATTATATGCTGTGGAAAAGCATGAAAATTATTTTTTGGAGGGGTGACGGTGTCTCCATGTATCTACCCGGGCAAAATCGGTAAGGAATCTGCCAAATCTAGTTTGCGGACGGGCGGCTACATCTGTGGGGTTCGACGTAATTTTATCTAGTTCAGTGTTCGAGATGTTATTAAAATCCCCTAGCCATATAGCGGGCACAGTAGGAAATTGGGCCATAAATGCTAACCCCTCATTCAGTACAGTAAATTGGAAGGGGGGGAGGGATGTATATGGCCATGATCAACACTTCCAGGCCATAAATTTTGGCGTGTAGAAATATATATCTGCATTGAGGATTGGATTTAAGCAGCAACATGGCAAATTGCGCTTGTTTAGCCACCAGGACAGCCACCCCTCTAGAGTTGTGTGGGGCTTGATATACCCATCCCACCCATGGCTTTTTTAAAGTGAGCAGAAGTTGGCCCGTGAGGTGGGTTTCCACTAATACCATGATATCGGCTTTTTGTGCTTTGAGGTGTGTGAGGACAGCATTACGTTTAGTCTTGGTCCTAAGTCCCCTTACGTTCCATGTGATACATTTCAGGTTAGCCATAACAGAGAGAAACATCTATTTTCATCCCAACAGTAAGTGTCATATACGCCGCTGCCATGGATCGCCCCATTAATGGGGGCGCGCCATGGCTGCGTTCCCACGCCATCTGGTGGCCAGGGGAGATAAATGCATTCAATACTATAAAACCTGCATTGTAATACTAGCATGTGAGCATGTAGTGATCCATACAATACCCGGAAATGCCAAGACACATCGTTATTACTCTTCCACAGTAAAAATAAACTTAGAACATTTAAACCATAGCAAACTGCTATGAACACACTAGAATGGCCGATTCGGCACTGCTGCCACCCAAATCGGGCCCCAGCATGCCGAAATCGGCCAGACCAGGGAAACTCTGCTTGTGCATTATAGCTAACAGTGCAAGTAATGCAGAACAATGCTCGGCTCATACAGAGCCATACATCTAGGGGAGCGATTATTCGCTGTGAAACCAGCAGCGGCATGAGAAGTGGGACTCCCGGGTGTAGGTTCCCAGAATGTTCAAGGAGGAGGGCCTGACCAAATGGTAGTGGTCGGTTACCTCTCCCGGGTGTCATGACGGGCTGCAGCTTGCTAGTAAAAGGTACAAGGTGGGCTTTGCTGCTATAAAGGCGCCAGGCAGGTCCAGTGGGTTAGTAGGGGGAAGGCAGCCATCAAGATCTTGGATGAGAGCATAGGGGGGAACCATTGAATGAAGTGGTCGGATGGCAAAAGAAAAATAAGCATGGTGAAAGTGAACATATATCAGTGTCTAGCAGCAGTACTGTGGGGGAAACACGCACCGGAGGCACTTGTAAGCTGCAATGGACTGGGGAAAACCAAGAAAAAAGGGGGGGGGGAAAGTCTCGCTCTAAGGTACAAGAGATTTCCTCCCCCGGGGGAGAGGAGTATAGTGGGGTAGGAGGATAGGGGTTATAGTACCTTATAGCATATGTCCACGTGGAGATGCCGGAGTCCGAAGTAAGCCCCCAAACCTTCAGTCATTCCTTTCACCAGAAAATCCGGAAACCTTTTCAGTCAGACGGGATGATATCCTCAAACGGGAACACGGGCAGGGGCTGCTCTGTTTTCCATCCAGGCAAAGACGGCCTCAGGGGTGTCAAAGAAATGCGCCCGGTCCTCACTGGCCACCCGGAGTCTCGCTGGAAACAGCATGGCATAGGAGTAATGGCGGATCCTCAGTTGGCGCTTAGCTTCAGTGAACAGGGCCCTCTTTTTCTGGACTTCCGCCGAGAAGTCTGGGAAGACTCTAATTTCGCCATTCTTATATGGGATGTTTCCCTTCAGTCTGGTAAGGCGGAGAACGGCATCCCGGTTCCGGTAGTTTAACATTTTAGCGATAAATGTTCTCGGTGGCGCTCCTGGTGGGGGAGGTTTAGCAGCCAGCCTGTGCGCCCTCTCCACAATAAATGAGGTGGAAAATTCCGCCTGCCCGAAGGTAGCAACCAGCAGCTTTTCAAGGAACGAGGGGGGATCAGGGCCTTCCTCACCCTCCGGCAGACCGACAAATCGCAGGTTGCATCGCCTCAAGCGATTTTCCATGTCGTCCTGCTTCGCCATCACCACGGATAGTTGGTGCTGCAGGCGCTCGAAGACTACTTGTAACGGTGGTATCTCGTCTTCCACGTGGCTGATTCGAGTCTCCGTCACTCGCTCCATCAGCTTCTGTAGGTCCTGGCTAAGCAGGGAGACATCTATCTTCACTTCCTCAATTTTCCCCATCTGCGTGCTCTTGCAGTTTGAGATGGCCTCTAGGACCCTGGCATCAGGGTCTGTAGAAGGAGTGGAGCCGGCGCCATTTTCCTCCCCGCTCTTTTCCCTCCACGAGTCGGTATTTTGCTAGTTTTGCGGCGGCATCTTGCTTCGTTTTCGGTGGCGACATCTTCCCGATTGAAGGGGAATATCTGGCGACCAGCGAAGTGTGGTGTAGCAGGTAATTTTAGCCCCAGGATCTATTAGAACAGATATTTGGCAAGCGGAGCTCCCGTGCAGAACTCCTCACACCATGGCGGCCAGGCCACGCCCCCACTTGGTTCGGTTCTTAATCAATATCCCGATCTAGGTGCTGCCTTTCAGAGTAATTCAGCATGCATTTATATTTTGAGTGTTTTTTAATTTTTCAGTCCTTTAATCAGATTGGTCCCCATCTGGTACACACGGAACATCTAGTATTCACCCTTTGGGCACCAATCAAAAACCCGCCCTCCATTAACTCAGGGCAAAGCCATTACCAAGCTTTGGAAAGCACGCAATTTGTGTCGCATAATTGCGTCGCCATCCCGATCTCTCGAACTCAGGGCAAAGTGATTACCAAGATGGCTGCTGGAGAGTGTATGCAACTTGCGTCAGTCAACTGCGCCGCCATCATGACCTTCGCACATGCCTGCTGGCACTCTCTTCACTCAAACGTCAGCGACATGGCGATGATGTCAGATGTCGCCGTGCCGGATAAGGCTTTAAAGCGGAAATTCTCCCCGTCAGAATGTGTCCAAAACACCAAGGAACAGGCAGAGGAAAATATCTCTCCCGGCAAATCCCTATAGAATATCCTGAATCGCTGATGGTAAGAACTATGCAAATTGCTATACTGAATGGCATCTGGCCATTCAATTAATAGACAATTCTTCTGATATTTAGTTTGGTATATATATTTTCCCTTTTTTCTCTATAGATTCTTGATCTAATAAGCATCAAGGTCCGGGAGTCTTTTGGCCCCATGCCTTTGCTTTTGAGGACACTCAGACTGAATAGTTGACCATTTGTTTTTCTTAGTACTATTTTACTTTACGAACGCTAGTTTTACAAGACCGACCTCTTCGTTCTGGTCCTTGCTCCCGAGCATGCGTGTTTGCACTTTGTACAAAAGTCCGATGGTTTTGTGTACACACGGTCGGACTTTGGTCCATCGGACTTTTGTTGGCAGAAAGTTGGTCCGTTCGCACAGCCAACAAAAGTCCGATGAAACCTGGAAAAAGGTGGTCCGATGGAGCGTACACACGGTCGGATGTTGGTCCAAAACAGCTAATTTGCATGTTGGTTGTCAAAAAGTCAGATTGTGTGTACGGGCCTTTAGTGTACCTTTATGTACACAGCCGCGCCAGCACAGCTCAGGCT
The DNA here is from genome assembly GCA_028564925.1 of Lithobates sylvaticus. Lineage (NCBI taxonomy): Eukaryota > Metazoa > Chordata > Amphibia > Anura > Ranidae > Lithobates > Lithobates sylvaticus. The sequence continues at coordinate 204,178,997 of CM053035.1, forward strand.
CAGAAGAGTATAAACGCGCCATGTCTGCTGGTACACTGTACCAGCGGGTCATTATCTTATCGTTTGTTTCCTGAAAGTTTGAAAAAAAACAAGTTTTTCTTTGTTTCTGTTATTTTTTTTGTAAATAATCATGTTTTCTAATGCAATGACGGGCACTGATATGGCTGCACTGACGGGCACTGATAAGGTGGCACTGATGTGCACCGATGAGGTGGCACCAATGAGGTGGCACTGACGGGCACTGATGATGGGCACTGATAGACGGCACTGATAAGTGGCTCTGATGGGGACTGATAGGTGGCACTGGTATGCAGCACTGATGGGCACTCATAGGCGGCACTGATGGGCACTCATATGCCGCACTGATGGGCACACATAGGTGGCACTGATGGGTGCTTATGGGTGTAACTGATAGATGGCACAGATGGGCACTGATGGGCATGGATGGTCACTGATAGGTGGCACTGATGGACACTGATGGGTGTCACCGATGACATCAATAAGCTGGGCATTACTGAATTATTATTTTACATTATGGTGCCAGCCAGTGCCCATTTGTGGGCACTGATTGGCACCGATTTGTCACATTGGGCACATGTGGATGGCCATGGGGGATGTACCTGGCCATCCACATGTTGCCCCCTTCCCTGGTGGTCCTGGGGGCTTAACTGGTGGTGCAGTGTGTGCATCTGAGGGGGGGGGGGGGGGCTGCACTGATAAACAATCAGCGCACACCCCCTCGTCAGGAGAGCTGCCGACTCGCGGAGGCTCTTAACCAAGATCGGTGCATCGGTGTGTCAGACTGACACAGCGCTCCACTGATCGCCGTGATGCACGCCCACACGGGCTTGCAGCAGCATGTTATCCTGAAGGACATCATATGACACCCAGTCAGGATAACTGAACCACCGCCTGGCCTTCATTCTGCTATAGGCCGGGTGGGAAGTGGTTAAACGACATAAGCAGCCATGCCTCTCCCTGAAGTTATGTTTTGTTCTCAGCAAATTGATATTCCACCAGAACTTCCAGACATCTTACAGCAATTCACAAAGGCTGCCATTAAGACACAACCTCATGATGTCCTCCAGTGGTCTGCTGGGTATTTTGGTAGTTTATCAAGGGGTGAGTCTCTGCCAGTAAAGGAACGAGTTGAAATGCCAGTAGCTAATACAAAGACTACTACCAGATTAACTTCAGGACTTCTGAAAGTGTTGCATAAACAACTGGGCCCGTCTCTATCTTCACATGGGAGTCCAAGGCCTAGCACTTATTAGAGTTTCTCTCAGGGAGGAAAAAAAAGGGGGAAAAAGGAGGATGTGCAGTGTAAGTGCATTGTTCCTTCAATCTCTTGTGGGGACTTGGCCCGTCTGCGGTTCCTGCTTTTGGCTGACTGCCACAGCTGTGGCCGCGGTAGTCTGGCGGGAGATAAATCTGGGGAACCTCGCCAGTCTGGGAAGTCCACAGAGTGAACTTCAAGGGAGGACAGGAAACTCAGCAGGTCATCCTTGTTGCGGAGAGTCACAGTTTTGCCATTTTTGGTCACTTGGAGGTAGAAGGGGAAGCCCCAGCGGTACCTCAGGCCTGCGTCTTGGATAGCTGCCAGAAGGGGGCGGAGTGACCTGCGCTGCATAAGAGTGCTCCTGGAGATAAGGCTTGCCAAGCATTTATTGCATTAAGCAATCTTTGAGCGTATATTTGTGCAGCTTGCAAATGATGTCCCTAGGGTTATTCACGTCCTGGAATGGGGGTTTTAGGGCTTTGTGTGCTCGGTCTATCTCAACGGTGGTAGTGGCAGGTAGCCCCAGTATTCTTTGAAGATGCCTTCTAGGGTAGGGATAATGTCCTCAGCCCCTGTTGCTTCAGGCAAGCCTCTTATCCTAATGTTGGCTCTGCGGCTGCGGTTTTCCATGTCGTCCAACTGACAGAGCAGCAATGCCAGCACCTGTCAGAGCTGGAGGGATAGATGGCGTGGAGAACATCTGGTCAGGTACCAAAAGTAGAGGACTATATAGGCATTTTCCTTACAGAGTGTGCAGTAGGAGCTTTTGGCTGCCCGAGACCAGACTATCTGCCACGTCGCCTCCAGGATCTCTTCACCTAATGCTTTTTCCCAGCGTAACATATACGCATGTTTAAGAAGGGAAATGCATTCTAACAGCCGATAGATATCTGAGATTATACCCCGGCGAGCTGATCCCTCCAGCACTATACTTTCAAATGGCGTTGGGACTGAGAATTGTAGGTTCGGGGCGATGGATTGGGCATAGTGTCTTATTTGTAGATACCCGTAGAACACCTGTCGGGGTAGGTCGAATGGTTGAATGAGAGCATCTTGCGCGTATAAGGGTGTATTAAGTGGCCAAAGTGGAATAGACTCCTCGTCGCCAAGGGCGAGGACATCTAGTGCGTAAGGCCTGCCGGCATCCTGGGGTTGTAAAGGAAGGAGGTTAGAGGGGACCTGTCTGAGCACAGGTTATGTACTTGTAATAGTCTACGCCAAAGTGATCTAAGGTGAAGCATAGGTCCCAATAGTCGGGCAGAGTCTACCTCCACATTTGCATTCCAGAGCAGGCTGTTAGGGTGTGTGGGTGCAAGCCACAGTTTCTCTATTTCTGTCCATTTATTGTAGGATCGTTGGGGGAACCAGGAGGTCAGGGCACACAGCTGGGCAGTTTGATAATATTTGATTAAGTCAGAGAACGCTAGCCCACCGTCAGAGCGGGAGGCTGTCAGGACAGAGCGGGGTAATCTATGCCTTTTGCAGTTCCAAACAAATCATATTAGGTCTGCTTGGAGTTTTCGCAGGTCTGTATAAGGGATTGGTATGGGGAGCGTTTGGAAGAGGTTTAGGAGTTTGGGGAGGATGGTCATTTTAATCGAGGCTACCCTTCCCAAGAGGGAAATATGATGGGTTTTCAATTTCTGTAGGAGGTCCTTAATATTGGTGTGAAGCACTTGAATTTCAGCTCTACATGCGGATTTAACCCCCTCGATAAGTAACTTAAAGTCCTCTTTAGTAGGGATAGCTTGGAGGTATGCCTGCCAGGGAGGGTTATGCAGAAGATGGGGGTCCGATCCCATCTGTTTTTGTATGAGGTGCATCGGGGACGGTTCCCTCTGAGGATATGGGGGGCTGTGCTTTGTGCTGGAGCCCAGGTTTGCATCCGGGGTTCCTGTGGGTCCCTCCATGTGTCTGCCACTCTGTGTGGGCCAGGGCTGGGGAGCTGGCTGCCTGGGCATATGAGGCTGTGTGGGTCTCTTCTCTGGCCATGATGCTAGGCTCGCTGGAGCGGGACTGTCTCTGCGGCTGGGGGGAGGGGGGGGGGGGTTAGTGCAGTGGTTTGAGGTGGGAGGAGGTGGAAGGCAGCGATCGACAGCTTTATGGTGCCTGTGTGGGTGGCGGGATCTCTCTGGGGCTTGTAGTACTCTCTCGAGTGTCAATGTATACAGTGGAGAGGAGAAGGGAGGGGCCTCTGAGCGTGTGAGACACAAGGGAGAAGGTCCATCACAGATAGAACAAAGGATCAATCGGAACAACTTTTTATGTATATCACAGACTGTATAATGTAAGGGGCACTGGGCACTCACATTCCACGCCCGGCTCCAGGCAAGTGAGCCAGGCTTCTTACCCATTTAAAGTTTGACAATAGGTTTAGATCGATAGTTAAATTAGTCTTTTGCCCATATACCCAGGTCGGATGAGCAATTTGTATGTCAGGACTGCTGCAGACCTCCACCAGTTTCCTCTGGCTGGTACAACTGGGGGAATCCGTAGTGGAGAAGGATCTGGGGGTTTTGGTAGATCATAAGCTCAATAATAACATGCAATGTCAAGCTGCGGTTTCCAAAGCGAGCAAAGTCCTTTCTTGTATTAAGAGAGGTATGGACTCCAGAGAGAGAGATATCATTTTGCCCCCCTGTACAAATCATTAGTAAGACCTCATCTGGAATATGCAGTTCAGTTTTGGGCTCCAGTTCTCAAAAAGGATATCGGGAAACTGGAGAAAGTGCAGAGAAGAGCAACCAAACTGATAAGAGGCATGGAGGAGCTCAGCTATGAGGAAAGATTAGAGGAACTGAATTTATTCTCTTGAGAAGAGGAGAATAAGGGGGGATATGATCAACATGTACAAATATATAAGGGGTCCATATAGTGAACTTGGTGTTGAGTTATTCACTTTACGGTCAACACAGAGGACAAGGGGGCACTCCTTACGTCTAGAGGAAAAGAGATTTCATCTCCAAATACGGAAAGGTTTCTTCACAGTAAGAGCTGTGAAAATATGGAATAGACTCCCTGCAGAGGTGGTTCTGGCTAACTCAGTAGAATGCTTTAAGAAAGGCCTGGATACTTTCCTAAATGTACATAATATAACTGGGTACTGACATTTATAGGTAAAGTTGATCCGGGGAAAATCCGGTTGCCTCTAGGGGGATCAGGAAGGGATTTTTTCCCCCTGCTGTAGCAGATTGGAGCATGCTCTTTTGGGGGGGGGGGGGGGGGGGGGGGGGGGGGTTGCATTCCTCTGGATCAACTGTGGGTATAGAATGGGGTTTATTGGATTGTACGATATATTTTATGTTTATTTATTATTTCTTTTTTTTTTTAAGGTTGAACTGGATGGATTTGTGTCTTTTTTCGGCCTAGCTAACTATGTAACTATGTAACATAAAAATCAGCACAAGGGATACACCTTATAATCAGTAGGACATGTCCCTTTTGGTCTGTTAGTAGAAATTCTCTTTCACCCCTTCCCCTCCCCTTCATCCGGTGCAGCAAGGCTTAATACAAGATCTATAAATAGAGAAAGAGAGGGTAATTGATAGGTCTGCCCCCTTCATTCAAAGATCCTGCTTTATTTATAGACGCTGTAGTATGGCTTTTGTGAATGGAAAAAGGCATGGTCGGGCTCTCTTGATGAGGGCCTTTGACAGCTCCCACGGTTCTACTAATCCTCTCCAGTGCATGACCAAGTATAACCTAACTCATTTTGTGCTGCCCGGCTGTAACACTCCCACCTTTACCTTTCCCAATAATGGAGACCACACCATAGCTGGAGTGCTAAATAGGCCGTAGCAGCCCCTTTATTAAATAACCAAAATAGTAAACAAAATACCATAAACAAATAAACAACATATTAATGAAGCGTGGCGTTGGTCTACAGGAAGACATTACCCCCCCCCACCCATTTTACCATAATCAAAAACATTGTGCACTGCGGTCATATCAACTGTAACTAGGCCTCAAGCTGACATGCTAGCTCAGAGACAAAACTATTCCCGCAGTGCAGTCATCCACCATATTCCCTACATCTCCTATAAGGAATATTACCAAACGGGCCCATATCTCCAATGGGTCCCGCATCAAGTTCTCTGTGGGGAGGGGGTATCTTCTCTCTACCTGCGTCAGCCAACATCCGCCACTGCTACGACATCCAAGCGATCCTGAAAAAAAAATTGTTAACCACACCACCTGTAATAAGAAAAAAGGGGAGGGAGGGTGGGAACTTTTCTCCTGCAGCACTGACGCTGGAGAGGGCTGCACTTCCCTTTCCTTTACCCAAGCTCCACCCACTCCCTTAAACAGCCATGCACCTAAATGGCCTGTTTAACTTATTCTTTTTTTTTTTTTTTTGCGAAATTTTTGGGAGACTTCAAATCAACTTCCTGATCATAACTGTCTCCTCGCATATTCACATCATTGTAGCAGTGTTTTATCTACTGTCCCTTTTTTTTTTTTTTTTATATTTATATTATTATTATTTATTATATTCTTTCTTCATTTCGACATATTAAACAGATAACACATCCAGTGATTCCGTACTCCCTGTTTTGCTTATATACTTGAACCCATCCCTTAAACCCTCCCCCTTCCCGACCCCCCACCCCCCCCTAACCCAGGCTTGACCAATATGCATCCTATTTCAAGAATTTTAATTTTTGATTTTTAATTTTTAATTTATTTTCTCCTCATTCTACGATGTCCCTCCCTGCTTCTTAGACTCTTAGTTGTTCCGTATAACTCCATGCCTTTTTAAATCTCCTCCATTCCTGCCACTTATCTCTTTTACCATCCTCTGTACTGCCCTTCCCATCCATTCCCCTTTCCATACTGTAGATACCTTCCACTTCGTCTATCCATTCCCATATCGTTGGAGCTTCCGCCTCTTGCCATTTCATAGGGATTCATTTCTTTGCAGCATTTAAGAGATGTGGGATTAACGATCCTTGGTATTTTTTAATTCCGTCTTTTGTACCGTGGAATAGAATTGTCCATGGTTCATCTGGGACTTTTGTGTTTGTTATTTCTCTTATATGGTGCAAAACTTTCCCCCAGAATGTCCGGATTTTAGGGCAACTCCACCAAATATGTGTCATTGTACCTAAATCTCTACATCCTCTCCAGCAGTTCCCTGATTTACCCTGTTGGTATTTACAAGTCTTATCGGGGGTGGCGTACCATCTCAAAAGAATTTTTGTTTCAGCCGACTTGTTATCGTTTGCAGACCTATGTGTTAATTTTAAAACTTTCTTAACAGTGCTTATATCACATTGTGTTCCCAATTCTTTCTCCCATTTCGATATAAATGGCGGAATCCCCCCTCCCTCCCCGTCCAGTAAGAGTCTGCCCCACCTAGATATAGTACCCCTAGTGCTGTTATTCAAACACAGCCTCTCAAGCGCGATTAAATCTGTCGCATCTCTCAGAGGGTGGGGCACACTCACAGTGAAACTGGTGAGCTGATGGTGCCGCCACCCATCGATTCCCTCAAAACCTTCCTTCCCTTTTAACTCTTGAAGTAGAGGTATCTTCCCATCCTTTACTATATCTCTCACCTGTGTGTGTTCATATTTTATCCAATTCCCCCCGTGAATCTTCATCCCCGGTGCAAAAAAATTGTTTTCTTTTAAAGCGATCAATGGTGAGTTGTAGTGTCTATTAAATTTCTTGTATATTTCGTCCCATATCCTAAGTGCGTTTAGTGTAAGTTTACTACAATTTAAATCTATTATCCTATGTTTGGGGGGGTTCCATATAATTTTACCTAAATGTGCCTTACTAAGGGAAAACTCTAAGTTGACCCATCTTTTTTCATTTTTATTTTCTTTTATCCATTCTGTGACTCTTGATAACACGATGGCTTTATAGTATAGGTGTATATCAGGGATAGATAGCCAGCCCTCCTTTATTTTTCTCCTGTTTGAGTATGGCAAAAGCAATTCTGGGTTTTTTCCCATTCCACACAAAAGACATTAATAGTGCTTTAAGTTTTACTAAAAAATATTTGGGTAGCGCGATGGGCATCATTTGGAGTTTATATAAAATCTTAGGCAAGATGAACATTTTAAGTGAGTGAATTCTCCCGAACCATGACAGTGGTCTATGTATCAGTCTTTTACTTTCATTCTTAATTTCATCTAACAATGGGATGAAGTTTAATTTAAATATTTTTTTTATTGAAGTTGCTAACTTAATGCCTAAATATTTCAATTCTTCCCGCCAGGGAAATTTATAATCCATTTGGAGTTTTTGTTTTTCTGAGTTTTTGATGTTTATATTTAGGATCTCCGACTTCCCCTGATTGATTTTGAAATTTGATCGTTCGCCGTACCTTTTGATTATGTTCATAGGTCGGGGTAGGGTTACTACTGGTTTGCTAATATAAAACAATACATCATCTGCGTAAGCAGATAACTTGTGTTCCTCCTCCCCTCCCATAAATCCCTCTATCCCAGGGTCCTTCCTAATTGTGGACAGCAGAGGCTCGAGAAAGAGAACAAACAAAAGAGGGGATAATGGGCATCCCTGTCTTGTCCCGTTTCTCATTTCGAAGGGGGGGGAATCTGTACCATTGATCTTAATTGTGGCTGTAGGATGGTAATACGGCGTCCTGATCCTCCGGAGCATACTTGGACCAAAGCCCAACTCCTCTTGTGTACTGAACATGAAGGACCAATCTACCCTATCAAATGCCTTCTGGGCGTCTGTTGATAGGAGCAGACTCGGGATCTTCTTCTCCTTCTCCTGTAGAAGCAGGAGAAGGGTTCGTACCCCATTATCCCTTCCTTCCCTGCCAGGGACAAATCCGGCTTGATCCGGATGCACAAGTTTGTTCATAATGGTCTTTATCCTGCTTGCGAGAATTTTAGCAAAAAGTTTGGTGTCTGCGTTAAGCAGAGAGATTGGCCGATAATTGGGGCAGTACGCTCCGTCTTTACCATCTTTTTTTATAAGCGTAACTGAAGCTAATGAAGCCTCTTTACTCATTTGAAACTCAGTTCCTAAGCCGTTTAGGTACCGACATAGCCAAGGGATCAGGATCTTCTGAAACTTTTTGTAATAGAAGACTGTGAACCCGTCTGGCCCTGGGCTTTTCCCCATCTTAGATTCGGCCAGAGCCCTAATTATCTCCTCCTCTGATATTGGTCCCTCCAACGAGTCTCGATCATTCTCTGTCATCTTTACTAAGCCCGCTTGGCTTAAGAATTCCTTAGATTTCCTATTTTTTTCCTTTTCCTCCCATCCCTGTTCATGCTCAACTGCGTATAATTTTTCATAATAGTTCTTAAATGTTTGTGCTATCCCCTTTGTAGTATATTCTAGGTCCCCATTGTCCTTCTGTATTTTCTCTATGAAATTTATAGTTTTTTTCTTCTGTAACATTTTTACTAAGTATTTCGGGGATTTATTACTCCCGAAATATTTTTCCCTGGATAGGTAATGAAAGGTTTTTTTAGTTTTCTTGTTCCATTAGTATTTTGAGTTCATCTCTTTTAATTATTATTTCTTGGTATAGTGTTCTGTCATGGCTCAGAGATTTTTTGTGTATTTGTTCTAGGTTAAATATTTCCTCCGTAACTTTATTAATTTTTCTGGCCCTTTCTTTTTTTTTTTTCGCTCCCGCCGCAATCAGGATCCCTCTTATGTAGGCCTTATGGACCTCCCAGAGGGTCTGCCCAGAAATTCCCTCTGTATCGTTCATCGCAAAATATTGTTCCAGCTCTTTACCTATTTTCTCAGCTCCTTCTACATCTCGTATTATCTCGTCGTTCAATCGCCACCTGGAGGAAACCTTACGATCACCTACAATTTGTATCTTCATCCAGACCGGGGCATGGTCTGATAATGAAATTATCCAGATCTTAGATTCCAGTACCTTATCCAGTAAACTATGTTCCAAAAAAATGTAATCAATTCTGGAGTACGTCTCTTGGACAGGGGAGTAGAAGGAGTAGTCTTTGTCTTTAAGATGTTGACTTCTCCAGACATCTGTCAGTTGACATTCGTGCAGTTTTCGTTTGACTCTTCTTAATTGCACGTTACTAATCCCCTGCACACGGGACGTACTATCCCTTTGTGGTTCCAAGCAGAAATTCATGTCTCCCATCAATATCAGTGCCCCTTTTTTGAAATCTATTAATTTTCCCAAAATTTTACTTAAATATATCCCGGGATTACAGTTGGGGGCATATATGTTAGCCAGAGTGACTTCTATTTCTCCCAGTTTGCCCTTCAGGAAGAGATATCTTCCCTCGGGGTCTGAGATACTCTTCTCTAAACAAAATCTTATTTTTTTGGCGAACCCTATTGCGACTCCTCTGCTTCTTGTGGTAATTGTGTCCCCATAGTACCAAATAGGGAAATCTTTAGAGTAAAGCTTAACGTTTGATTCATGGGAAATGTGTGTCTCCTGTAAATAGACCACATCCGCTTCGTACTGTCTTAATTCCCTCAGAATTTTATGGCGCTTATTGGGTGTATTAAGCCCTTTAACGTTATATGTTATAAAGTTTATGGTTGACATCATTCTCTAAGAAATGGAGAAAACAAATTCTATTCGTGTTGTCTGAGGCAATTTTGTAAATAAGTCAATACGTTTTCTCCTCCTTATCCTCCTCCCTCCTCTCTCCTCCCTCCTCCGCTCTCCTCTCTCCTCCTATTCTTTCCTCCTCCTTTTTCTTAGTTTGTCAGTAAATTTTATAAATAAGACAATTTTTTTCACATAAAAAAAAAAAAAAAAAAAATTCTTAGTTTTGTAAATAAGTTTTCTCCTCCTACTCTTTTCTCCTCCTCCTACTCCCTCCTCCTCCTCCTACTCCCTCCTCCTCCTCTCTCCTCCTCTTCTTTCCTCCTCCTTTTTCTTTGTCAGTAAATTTTGTAAATAAGTCAATAAGTTTTTTTTCTCCTCTTTCTCTCTCCTCCTCCCTCCTCTCTCCTCCTCCTCCTCCTCCTCCTCCTATGGGGGCCCATTGATTTGAATAGAAGTTGGATCATCGTGGGTTCCCCTCCTCGGTTTGGTATGGATTTTAAGGGGAACCCTCTTTGCTGAAAAAACGGCCACCCCTTTCCTGACCGGCTGGGCTGCATGCTCGGATAAGGGTCTAGTATGGCTTTTTGGAGGAGACAAATTGGCGTGGGGTTCCCCCCGAACCCCACGCCAAAATGAAAAAAAAATTCCCCCCGATCCCCACGCCAAAATGAAAAGAAAAATTGGTGTGAGGTTCCCCCCGAACACAACGCCAATTTTTTTTTCATTTTGGCGGCGGTTCCCCTTCATCCTCGGCACACAAGTCGGATCATGATGATCCGACTTCTGGTGAGACTTCTATTTCAATCCATAGGAAACCATTGATTTTGAATAGAGCCAGATAAAAGACCGAACGAGGCTCTTTTTACAGCGTTAACCCTCGTTTAACACCGGTGTCTGGCGTTTCCAGCACTGCTCTTAAACGCGATTTTTATGGCGTTCAGAAAACAGCCCATAAACTCCACTGTTGATAAACGTCCAACAATGTCCATGTGTGCATGGAGACATAGGATAACACAGGTTGGAGTTTATGGGCTTTTAAAAAAAAACGCCCAAACTCCAAAAAACTTACTCTTCCCTCCCGTATCCTCCTTTTTCTCGCTAATCCCTTACTCCTTTTTCTCGCTAATCCCTTACACCCTAATCCCCTACACCCTAATCCCCTACACCCTAATCCCTTACACCCTAATCCCTTTCTCCCTAATCCCTTACTCCCTAATCCCTTACACCCTAATCCCTTTCTCCCTACTGAATCCCCCCCCACCCCCTCTCTGCCTCCTGACCTGTTCAGTATGGGCGAGCCCGCAAGTTATATTTTTTTACCCTCCCCTTCTCTTCTTTTTGGAATCTTTCTTTTCTATCTTTATTCTGTTGAATTACTTTATCCTTCGCTTTCTGTTCAGCTTCCGCTCGCCTTTTTTCATTGGCCCTTCTCCTCTCTTCTCTTTTCCGGTTCTCCTCCATTCTCTTCAGGCTTTTCTTCAGCTCCTCCTCCTGATCTTCCCTTCTCTTCTGCTCCCTTCTCCTATCTGCGGCTAGAAGCGTTTTTTGCCAATCTCGTAGTTCTGCTGCCTTTTGCTGCTCTTTTTTCCTCTCCTTTTCGTCTCTTTTATGTCTTTCATCCTGTATCTCCTTCTCTTTCTTCAGCCGCTCCTCCTGGTCTTCCCTTATCTTCTGCCTCCTTCTCTTATTCCTGGCTAGAACGTTTTCATGCCGACTTTGGTCATCTTTGTCCTTTTCCTGCCTTTTCTTCCTGCCCTCCTCGGCTTTATTCCAATATCCCTTCTGTCTTTCCACGTCCTCCTCCAACCTCTCCTCCTCTTTTATTCTGTGATCGTCCCATTGTTTTGCGTTAATACCCCTGACTCTGTCGTGGTGTTCCAACCTTTTTTTGGCTGCCCTCTTTTGAGCCTCCCTCCTTTTGTCGTCGGCAGTTTTTGGCATTTTCTGCCTTTTCACACTCTTTCTAACCTATAAATGAAAAGAAAGGTCAGTGAAAGTTCTTGTTTCAAATTTGAGTTTTAAATTGGCATTCATTTTGGGTTTTGCTTTGTATGGTTAAGTGACATGATTTAGAAGTTTGTAAAATGTGACTCGTATTCTAGGTCTCCATATGTTTGGCATCGCCCCTCGCTGCACACAGTGTATGGACATCCAAAACCTTCTTCACACCCCCCCCCCCTAGATGTTTTGGAACGTCATTTCCCATGATGCCCATGCACTCTGCAGTGTAGTTGAGCATCGTGGCAAATATAGTTCCAAAGCATCTGGGGTGCCAAGGTTCACCATCACTGCCCTATGTTGCCCTATGTCAGTGATGGCGAACCTTGACACCCCAGATGTTTTGAAACTACATTTCCCATGATGCTCATGCAGTGTAGTTGAGCATCATCGGAAATGTATTTTTAAAACATCTGGGGTGCCAAGGTTCGCCATCACTGCCCTATGTTATCGACATGAACAAAGGCGAGACGGGTTTGTATCCAGCCTGGGTGGCAGTGATGACCCCTTCCATAGACACAGTGAAGGAGTGAGCGTCGCAGGATATGTAGGTGGAAATAAAGCATATAAGTGAAAACTAATGCGGCCTCATGTCCCTATTATGTCAATGATGTGTATGTACAGTTGTGTCCTATAAGAATAGTGACAAAAAATAGATACTTACTGTATTGGACATCTTCGTTTTATCACTGTTTTTGTTTGTCTATTTTTTTATCAAACTGATATTCAATAAATAGTAGTCGCAAGAAAATTCTGTCGATTTGTAAGTCTGTAAAGGAAAGAAAAGAGAGAATTTAGTAATAAATTCTTATAACAAGATATCACACATGTATTTATTTATTATATTATAATATAATTAATTAATAAATATATATAAATAAATAAATAAATAAAATATATATATATATATATATATATATATATATATATATATATATATACTGTATATATATATATATATATATATATATATATATATATATATATATATATATAATTAAAATAATTGTATTAATATAATTTTATTATATATATTATTAATTGTATTAATATAATATAAGTTTTTTTTCTCCTCTGTCCTCCTCCTCTTTCTCTCTCCTCCTCCCTCCTCCTCCCCCTATGGGGGCTCATTGATTTGAATAGAAGTCGGATCATCGTGGGTTCCCCCCTCGGTTTGGTATGGATTTTAAGGGGAACCCTCTTTGCTGAAAAAACGGCCACCCCTTTCCTAACCGGCCGGGCTGCATGCTCGGATAAGGGTCTAGTATGGCTTTTTGGGGGAGACAAATTGGCGTGGGGTTCCCCCCGAACCCCACGCCAAAATTAAAAAAAAATTCCCCCCGATCCCCACGCCAAAATGAAAAGAAAAATTGGTGTGAGGTTCCCCCCCGAACATCACGCCAATTTTTTTTTTCATTTTGGCGGCGGTTCCCCTTCATCCTCGGCACACAAGTCGGATCATGATGATCCAACTTCTGGTGAGACTTCTATTTCAATCCATAGGAAACCATTGATTTTGAATAGAGCCAGATAAAAGACCGAACAAGGCTCTTTTTACAGCGTTAACCCTCGTTTAACACCGGTGTCTGGAGTTTCCAGTACTGCTCTTGAACGCTATTTTTATGGCGTTCAGAAAACAGCCCACTGTTGATAAACGTCCAACAATGTCTATGTGTGCATGGACACATAGGTTTACACAGGGTGGAGTTTATGGGCTTTTAAAAAAACGCCCAAACTCCAAAAAACGTTTCCCTCCCGTATCCTCCTTTTTTTCGCTAATCCCTTACTCCCTAATCCCTTACACCCTAATCCCTTTCTCCCTAATCCCTTACTCCCTAATCCCTGTCTCCCTACTCCCCCCCACCCCCACCTCTCCCCCTTATTCTGACTCCCACCCCCTCTCTGTCTCCTGACCTGTTCAGTATGGGCGAGCCCGCAAGTTATATTTTTTCACCCTCCCCGTCTCTTCTTTTTGGACTCTTTCTTTTCTATCTTTATTCTGTTGAATTAATTTATCCTTCGCTTTCTGTTCAGCTTCCGCTCTCCTTTTTTCATTGGCCCTTCTCCTCTCTTCTCTTTTCCGGTTCTCCTCCATTCTCTTCAGGTTTTTCTTCAGCTCCTCCTCCTGATCTTCCCTTCTCTTCTGCTCCCTTTTCCTATCTGCAGCTAGAAGCGTTTTTTGCCAATCTCGTAGTTCTGCTGCCTTTTGCTGCTCTTTTTTCCTCCCCTGTTCGTCTTTTTTACGTCTTTCATCCTGTATCTCCTTATCTTTCTTCAGCTCCTCCTCCTGATCTTCCCTTCTCTTCTGCTTCCTACTCCTATCTGCGGCTAGAAGCGTTTTTTGCCAATCTCGTAGATCTGCTGCCTTTTGCTGCTCTTTTTTCCTCTCCTTTTCGTCTTTTTTTATGTCTTTCATCCCGTATCTCCTTCTCTTTCTTCAGCCGCTCCACCTGGTCTTCCCTTATCTTCTGCCTCCTTCTCTTATTCCTGGCTAGAACGTTTTCATGCCGACTTTGGTCATCTTTGTCCTTTTCCTGCCTTTTCTTCCTGCCCTCCTCGGCTTTATTCCAATATCCCTTCTGTCTCCACATCCTCCTCCAACCTCTCCTCCTCTTTTATTCTGTGATCGTCCCATTGTTTTGCGCTAATACCCCTGACTCTGTCGTGGTGTTCCAACCTTTTTTTGTCGGCAGTTTTGGGCATTTTCTGCCTTTTCACACTCTTTCTAACCTATAAATGAAAAGAAAGGTCAGTGAAAGTTCTTGTTTCAAATTTGAGTTTTAAATTGGCATTCATTTTGGGTTTTGCTTTGTATGGTTAAGTGACATGATTTAGAAGTTTGTAAAATGTGACCCGTATTCTAGGTCTCCATATGTTTGGCATCGCCCCTCGCTGCACACAGTGTATGGACATCCAAAACCTTCTTCACACCCCCCCCCCCCAGATGTTTTGGAACGTCATTTCCCATGATGCCCATGCACTCTGCAGTGTAGTTGAGCATCATGGCAAATGTAGTTCCAAAGCATCTGGGGTGCCAAGGTTCACCATCACTGCCCTATGTTGCCCTATGTCAGTGATGGCGAACCTTGACACCCCAGATGTTTTGGAACTACATTTCCCATGAGGCTCATGCAGTGTAGTTGAGCATCATGGGAAATGTATTTTTTAAAACATCTGGGGTGCCAAGGGTTCGCCATCACTGCCCTATGTTATCGACATGAACAAAGGCGAGACGGGTTTGTATCCAGCCTGGGTGGCAGTGATGACCCCTTCCATAGACACAGTGAAGGAGTGAGCGTCGCAGGATATGTAGGTGGAAATAAAGCATATAAGTGAAAACTAATGCGGCCTCATGTCCCTATTATGTCAATGATGTGTATGTACAGTTGTGTCCTATAAGAATAGTGACAAAAAATAGATACTTACTGTATTGGACATCTTCGTTTGGGTGGGGATCATGTCTTTTGTTTTTGTCAAATGTGATGTTGTTGGGATTGTGGGGTGATTGGGGAATAGTGGGTTTTGGGAAACACTCTCGATGATGGTGTTCCTGCTGGTGAGGGAAGTGGTGGGGGGAATGGAATGGGTGAATGGATGTGAATGATTGAGGCTTGCCTTGGTGATGAAAATTGGGTGAGGGGGATGTGGGGAATTGAAATTTGATGGGGGATTGATGGGAAATTTGTGAACTTTTGATTGGACGATGTCTTGGGAAATTTGAGGGAATGTGTGAAAAATTGTTGGGGGTTGTTGGTGAAATGTGGGAGGGTGAATGTGTGTGAATGTGAAGTGTGGGGGAAAAGTTTGATGAAGGAATGGATGTGGACCTGAACTGTGTGAAGTTGATGAATCACTGGTGGGGGAAAGTCGGGATGTGGGATGGGGATTGAAAACTAAGGTTGGGGAATGTGAAATGATGGTTTTTGGGGGTTGGATGTTGTGGTGGGGTCTGAAGTGGTGGGGTTGAAAACTGGTTGGGGTGGTGGATGGTGATGTTGACGAAGTTAGTTGGTGAACCCCCCCATGGACTTTGTTGGATGAAAGGTGTGTTGAAGGTGTGTGTTTTTGGGGTGTTTGGTGGTGAATGGTGGGTTGGGATGATGGTTGGAACGGTTGACTTTTGGATGGTGAACATGGTCGCTGTTTGGAAGGTTTGGTGAATGGTGGAACTGTATGGATTGGGAAGATGGAATGATCCCGTGAAACGATGTTGATTGTGGAAAAGGTGGGTTGGTGGTTTGTTGTAGCGTCGCATGGGATGTTTGTGGTGTGGTGATGGTGAATCTAGTGGTGATTTGGGGGATGCAACCCCCCCCCCCCCCCCCCCCCCCATATTGTGGATGGGGGAATGGGCTGTGGGGTTGAATTTGAATGTGAGGCTGTGGATGTGGGTTTGACTTTCGATTGTATTTGGGGGGATGTGGTGGGGGAGTGTGAGGGTTGGGGTGGGGGGGAGCTTCTTTTTGGGAGCTGGATTGTGGGGAAATATTTGAATGGATTGAGACGCCTGAAATGACGTGAAATCTAATGCGGCCTGTTTTGGTCAATGATGTGTGCTGTACCTTTTGTTTTTAGAATGACAAATGAATAGATATTCAATCAAAAATAAATAGTTGTCGCAAGAAAATTCTGTTGATTTGTAAGTCTGTAAAGGAAAGAAGAGAAGATTTAGTAATATAAATTCGTATATTAACGATATCACACGTGTGTGTGTGTATATGTGTATTATATATATATATATATATATATATATATATATATATATTTAATATTATTAATATAATTTAGTAATATTAATATGACATCTATTATTATATATATTTTTTTATTATTTTATTCTTTATTTTTATCATATATTTAACCACTTCAGCCCCGGACCATTTGGCAGCCAAAGGACCAGAGGTCTTTTTTCAATTTCGCACTGCACTACTTTAACTGGTAATTGCGCGGTCATGCAATTTTGTAACCAAACGAAATTTGCGTCCTTTTCTTCCCACAAATAGAGCTTTCTTTTGATGGTATTTGATTGCCTCTGTGATTTTTATTTTTTGCGATATAAACGGAAAAAAGAGCGAAAATTTTGAAAAAAAAAGAGATTTTCTACTTTTTGTTATAAAAAAAATCTAATAAACTCAATTTTAGTCAAACATTTGGGCCAAAATGTATTCAGCCACATGTCTTTAGTAAAAAAAATGCCAATAAGCGTATATTTATTGGTTTGCGCAAAAGTTATAGCGTCTACAAACTAGAGTACATTTTCTGGAATTTACACCGCTTTTAATTTATGACTGCCTATTTCATTTCTTGAGGTGCTAAAATGGCAGAGAAGTACAAAACCCCCCCAAATGACCCCATTTTGGAAAGTAGACACCCCAAGCTATTTGCTGAGAGGCATGTTGAGCCCATTGAATATTTTTTTTTTTAGTCCCAAGTGATTGAATAAAGACAAAAATAAAAAAGATTTTTTTTTTTTTCAAAAAGTTGTCACTAAATGATATATTGCTCACACATGCCATAGTTATATGTGGAATTGCACCCCAAAATACAAACATTTTGCTGCTTCTCCTGAGTATGGGGATACCACATGTGTGGGACTTTTTGGGAGCCTAGCCGCGTACGGGGCCCCGAAACCCAAGCACCGCCTTCAGGATTTCTAAGGGTGCAAATTTTTGATTTCACTCCTCACTACCTATCACCGTTTCGAAGGCCATAAAATGCCAAAATAGCACAAAACCCCCCCAAATGACCCCATTTTGGAAAGTAGACACCCCAAGCTATTTGTTGAGAGGCATGGTGAGTATTTTACAGCTCTCATTTGTTTTTGAAAATGAAGAAAGTAAAGAAAAAAACATTTTTTTTTTCTTTTTTTCAATTTTCAAAACTTTGTGACAAAAAGCGAGATCTGCAAAATACTCACCATACCTCTCAGCAAATAGCTTGGGGTGTCTACTTTCCAAAATGGGGTCATTTTGGGGGGTTTTATGCCATCTGGGCATTCCATGGCCTCCGAAACTGTGATTGGCAGTGAGAAGTGAAATAAAAAAATTACACCCTTAGAAAGCCTGAAGGCGGTGATTGGTTTTTGGGGTTCCGTACGCAGCTAGGCTCCCAAAAAGTCCCACACATGTGGTATCCCCGTACTCAGGAGAAGCAACAGAATGTATTTTGGGGTGTATTTCCACATATGCCCATGACATGTTTGAGCAATATATCATTTAGTGACAACTTTTTGTAAAAAAAATATATATATTTTTTTTTTTTCATTATTCAATCTCTTGGGACAAAAAAAAAAAAATATTTAATGGGCTCAACATTGCTCTCATCAAATAGCTTGGGGTGTCTACTTTCCAAAATGGGGTCATTTGGGGGGGGGTTTGAACTGTCCTGGCATTTTATGCACAACATTTAGAAGCCTATGTCACACGTCACCCACTCTTCTAACCACTTGTAGATAAAGCCCTTTCTGACACTTTTTGTTTACATGAAAACATATTTTTTTTTTTGCAAGAAAATTACGTTGAACCCCCAAACACTATATATAATGTTAAAGCAAAGGCCCTACAGATTAAAATGGTGGGTGTTGCATTTTTTTTTTCCACACAGTATTTGCGCAGCGATTTTTCAAACGCATTTTTTGTGGAAAAAATACACTTTTTTTTATTTTAATGCACTAAAACACACTATATTGCTCAAATTTTTGATGAAATAAAAAATATGATCTTAGGCCGAGTACATGGATACCAAACACGACATGCTTTAAAATTGCGCACAAACACGCAGTGGCGACAAACTACATACATTTTTAAAAGCCTTTAAAAGCCTTTACATGATACCACATTAGATTCACGGAGGAGGTCTACTGCTAAAATTACTGCCCTCGATCTGACCTTCGCGGTGATACCTCACATGCATGGTGCAATTGCTGTTTACATATGACGCCAGACCAACGCTTGTGTACGCCTTTGCGCAAGAGAAGGGGGGGCAGGGGTGCTTTTTTTTTTTTTTTTTTGGTTTTTTTTTTATTTATTTAGCTTTTTTATTTTATTTTTAAACTGTTCCTTCCATTTTTTTTCTTTGTTATGATTTTTATTGTTATCTCAGGGAATGTAAATATCCCCTATGATAGCAATAGGCAGTGACAGGTACTCTTTTTTTGAAAAAATTGGGGTCTATTAGACCCTAGATCTTTCCTCTGCCCTCAAAGCATCTGACCACACCAAGATTGGTGTGATAAAATGCTTTCCCAATTTCCCAATGGCGCGGTTTATATCCGGGAGGGGGGACATTCCCTCCCACTGCTTGTAAAAGCAGTCTAGAGGCTAATTACCCGCTAGAATTGCTTTTACATGAAAGCCGATCACTGGCTGAAAAGAATGATACCAAGATGATACCTAAACCTGCAGGCATCATTCTGGTATAACCATTCAAAGTCCAGCAACATACTGGACATATATTGTAATCTTTTTTTTTTCATGCAGCCTCTTGGCTGAACGAAAAAAAGAGATTGATTGGTGGGTATGCCCACCATTAGAATACCTCCCTTCATCCACCCACTTCTAATGATGGGCATACATGCACCATTTATATATGCCGATGCATGGGGGCATCCTCCCGCAAAAGTTATGCCGTGTACACACGGTCGGAATTTCGACCGTATGTACGTGGCATTAGGAGCCAATCGCTCCTCCCCCCCCCCTGCTGCCCCCATGCTTCGGCATATATGCTCTTTTTTTTAACTGTGGTGGTGAAATCACCTCCTACAGCGTTGGAGTCGCGGCTTTATGTATCGTGGGAGCAAACGCTGTTGCTGTCAAGATAAATAAATCCGCGTTGCAACTGAATGGCGCACCTGAAAACAAAAAAATGCTTAACACTAAAACACAGTAAACAAAATTACATACCTGAAAAGCAAGCATGATAAAACATGATAAAACATAATAAAACATTGCAGAATAGAATGGAGTAAAAAAAGAGCAACAATAGAGAGAGAATAGAGTGAGAGAGAGAACAATAAAACGACAACTATTTTATTTTTTTTTTTTTTTTTTTTGAGATTCACAGGTAAAAAAGCTCCTGACTGAAGCGACTGAATCAAAACGCTACCACAAAAAAAATGTTAGCGATCGCAGGGATCAGGCCTGACTCTGCGAACGCTGCAGTTATGTGTGCTTAGTGTTTTGTAAGTGACAGTGATCGATCGATACTGCACTTGGGTGGGCTGGGCTGGGCGGAGGGGGAAAACGCAGGTGCTAGCAGGTATCTGGGCTGATCCCGCTAACAATGCGTTTTTTTTTGGAACCCTAAACTGCTGGGACGCTAGTATAGATCTGATCAGATCAGATATTGATCTGTTCAGATACTGTGCCACTAAGGGAGGTGTATGCTTTGCGCGTGGGTGTTTGCGGTACTGGCACTAACCTGGGGCGACGCAGACCTTATTTGACCCTAAAACCTAATTGATATCACCCGCCGGGCGATCAGGGGGTTAAACCGTTATTGGGTAATAAATGGCGGGTGCCCTGACAGTATAAAAAACAAGCTAACTAACCAGCGTCACCCGTAACAGTAATACAAAAAAAAACTGGTTACCTAGCGACACTAATGCAGCGATCAGAAAAACGATCGCTTAGTGACACTGGCAAAAGGGGGTGAAAGGGTTAACTAGGGGCAATCAGGGGGTTAAAACCTTTATTAGGTAATATATGGGGGTACCTGACGCTATATAAAAACCTGACGGGGAACCTAAATAACGAAATAACTAACTGGCTAACCAGCGTCACCAGTGACAGTTATACAGTGATCACTGGTGAAAGGGTTAACTCTAGGGGCAATCAAGGGGTTAAAACCTTTATTTAGGTTGTAATATGGGGGTACCTGACCTATAAACCTATTTATGAACCTATATAAACATGGCGGTTACCTAAAAAAAAAAAAATGGTTACCTAGCGACAGCAGTGACACTAATACAGCGATCAGAAAAACGATCGCTTAGTGACACTGGCAAAAGGGGGTGAAAGGGTTACCTGGGGGGCAATCAAGGGGTTAAACCTTTATTAGGGGGGGGGGTAGGGGGCTACCTTGGACCTAAAACTAACTGCACTGACAGTTATTACAGTCACACTGACACTAAATGCAGTGATCAGTAAAAAAAATGATCACTGCAATTAGTGACACTGTGACTGGGGGGGGGAGGGGGTGATCTGGGGGGTGATCTGGGGGTGACAGGGGGGTGTTTTGTGTGCCTATGTGTACTGGTGTCAGTGTACTGTTGGTGCACTAACCTGTACATGTTGACAGCTCGGCGTTCCGGTCACATAGACCGGCGCACCGAGCGTGACATCACTTCCTCTGCCTGTGTTTTGATTGACACAGACAGAGGAAGCATCTGATTCGCCAGGAGCGATCGCGAGGGGGTGGCCAGAAACCACTGGCCGTCCCCTCATCCCGGATCGCTCCTGAAGCGATCCCGACCGTCCCCGCCGGCCGGGGGGGGTCCGATCGGACCCCCCACGCGCCTGAAGAATGGCACGTACAGGTACGTGATTCTGCCTGTACGTGCCATTCTGCCGACGTATATGTACATGGGGCGGTCGGGAAGTGGTTAAACTGAACGGTCAGTTGGGATCTAAAAAATAATTCAAATCACAATCTGCCTTCCCTGCCCCCCTTTCTCTATAGAAACACAGACATGCAGTTCAGTTTTGGGCTCCATTCACTCTTGATTAACTCTTGAGAAGAGGAGAATAAGGGGGGATATGATCAACATGTATAAATATATAAGGGGGTCCATATAGTGAACTTGGTGTTGAGTTATTCACTTTACGGTCAACACAGAGGACAAGGGGGCACTCTTTACGTCTAGAGGGAAAAGAGATTTCATCTCCAAATACGGAAAGGTTTCTTCACAGTAAGAGCTGTGAAAATATGGAATAGACTCCCTCCAGAGGTGGTTCTGGCTAAATCAGTAGATTGCTTTAAGAAAGGCCTGGATACTTTCCTAAATGTACATAATATAACTGGGTACTGACATTTATAGGTAAAGTTGATCCATGGAAAATCCGATTGCCTCTCGGGGGATCAGGAAGGAATTTTTTTCCCCTGCTGTAGCAGATTGGAGCATGCTCTTTTGGGGGTTTTTTTTGCATTCCTCTGGATCAACTGTGGGTATAGATGGGGTTTATTGGATTGTACGATATATTTTATTTTTATTATTATTTCTTTTTTTTATGGTTGAACTGGATGGATTTGTGTCTTTTTTCAGCCTAGCTAACTATGTAACTATGTAACATAAAAATCCGCACAAGGGATACACCTTATAATCAGTAGGACATGTCCCTTTTGGTCTGTTAGTAGAAATTCTCTTTCACCCCTTCCCCTCCCCTTCATCCGGTGCAGCAAGGCTTAATACAAGATCTATAAATAGAGAAAGAGAGGGTAATTGATAGGTCTGCCCCCTTCATTCAAAGATCCTGCTTTATTTATAGACGCTGTAGTATGGCTTTTGTGAATGGAAAAAGGCATGGTCGGGCTCTCTTGATGAGGGCCTTTGACAGCTCCCACGGTTCTACTAATCCTCTCCAGTGCATGACCAAGTATAACCTAACTCATTTTGTGCTGCCCGGCTGTAACACTCCCACCTTTACCTTTCCCAATAATGGAGACCACACCATAGCTGGAGTGCTAAATAGGCCGTAGCAGCCCCTTTATTAAATAACCAAAATACCATAAACAAATAAACAACATATTAATGAAGCGTGGCGTTGGTCTACAGGAAGACATTACCCCCCCCCCCCACCCATTTTACCATAATCAAAAACATTGTGCACTGCGGTCATATCAACTGTAACTAGGCCTCAAGCTGACATGCTAGCTCAAAGACAAAAACTATTCCCGCAGTGCAGTCATCCACCATAATCCCTACATCTCCTATAAGGAATATTACCAAACGGGCCCATATCTCCAATGGGTCCCGCATCAAGTTCTCTGTGGGGAGGGGGTATATTCTCTCTACCTGCGTCAGCCAACATCCGCCACTGCTACGACATCCAAGCGATCCTGAAATAAAATTGTTAACCACACCACCTGTAATAAGAAAAAAGGGGAGGGAGGGCGGGAACTTTTCTCCTGCAGCACTGACGCTGGAGAGGGCTGCACTTCCCTTTCCTTTACCCAAGCTCCACCCACTCCCTTAAACGGCCATGCACCTAAATAGCCTGTTTAACTTATTCATGCCAGCCCTTCGCCTATTTCTCTTGGGCTTTTTGCTGCGGGCTGTTCTTGACCAAGTATAACCTAACTCATTCTGTGCTGCCCGGCTGTAACACTCCCACCTTTACCTTTCCCAATAATGGAGACCACACCGTAGCTGGAGTGCTAATAGGCCGTAGCAGCCCCTTTATTAAATAACCAAAATAGTAAACAAAATACCATAAACAAATAAACAACATATTAATGAAGCTGATGGACACTGATGGAGCATAGGCACCATTCTTTATTTAACCTCTTCAGCCCTGGAAGGTTCACGATCACGATAATTCTAGTGCTGGACCTCCTTTGTAACTTTAAACTGGTAACCTGTAGAGATTTTTAAAGCGTCGCCTATGGAGATGTATAGGTACTGTAGTTTGCCGCCGTTCCATAAGTGTGCGTTATTTTAAAGCTTGACATGTTGAGTATCTATTTACTGGGCACAACATCTTTCATATATTTTACAAAAAAAATGGGTTTTGCCTACCTGGTACTTTTACCCCCTTCCTGCCCAGGCCAATTTTCAGCTTTCAGCGCTGTCAAACTTTGACAATTGCGCAGTCATGCAGTTGTGTACCCAAATTTAATTTTTATTATTTTTCGCACATAAAAAGAGCTTTCTTTTTGGTGGTATCTAATAACCACTGGGTTTTTTATTTTTTGCTTAAAAAAAATCAAAAAAAGACAGAAAAAAAAAAAGAAAAAATAATAATTTTCTTAGTTTGTCAGTAAATTTTGTAAATAAGTCAATAAGTTTTCTCCTCTCCTCCCTCCTCCTCCTCCTCCTCCTCTCTCCTCCTCCTCCTTTTTCTTAGTTTGTCAGTACATTTTGTAAATAAGTTTTCTCCTCCTCCCTCCTCCTCCCTCCTCGTCTTCTTTCCTCCTCCTTTTTCTTAGTTTGTCAGTACATTTTGTAAATAAGTCAATACGTTTTCTCCTCCTTATCCTCCTCCCTCCTCTCGCCTCCCTCCTCCCTCCTCCGCTCTCCTCTCTCCTCCTCTTCTTTCCTTCTCCTTTTTCTCTGTTTGTCAGTAAATTTTGTAAATAAGACAATTTTTTTCACATAAAAAAAATTAAATTTTTTCTTAGTTTTGTAAATACATTTTCTCCTCCTACTTCTTTTCTCCTCCTCCTACTCTCCCTCCTCCTCCTCTCTCCTCTCTTCTTCCTCCTCCTTTTTCTTAGTTTGTCAGTAAATTTTGTAAATAAGTCAATAAGTTTTTCTCCTCTTTCCTCCTCCTCCTCTTTCTCTCTCCTCCTCTTTCTCTCTCCTCCTCTTTCTCTCTCCTCCTCCCTCCTCCTCCTCCTCCCCCTGTGGGGGCCCATTGATTTGAATAGAAGTCGGATCATCGTGGGTTCCCCCCTCGGTTTGGTATGGATTTTAAGGGGAACCCTCTTTCCTGACCGGCCGGGCTGCATGCTCGGATAAGGGTCTAGTATGGCTTTTTGGGGGAGACAAATTGGCGTGGGGTTTCCCCCGAACCCCACGCCAAAATTAAAAAAATTTCCCCCCCCCGATCCCCACGCCAAAATGAAAAGAAAAATTGGTGTGAGGTTCCCCCCGAACACTACGCCAATTTTTTTTTTCATTTTGGCGGCGGTTCCCCTTCATCCTCGGCACACAAGTCGGATCATGATGATCCGACTTCTGGTGAGACTTCTATTTCAATCCATAGGAAACCATTGATTTTGAATAGAGCCAGATAAAAGACTGAACGAGGCTCTTTTTACAGCGTTAACCCTCGTTTAACACCAGTGTCTGGCGTTTCCAGTACTGCTCTTGAACGCGATTTTTATGGCGTTCAGAAAACAGCCCATAAACTCCACTGTTGATAAACGTCCAACAATGTCCATGTGTGCACGGACACATAGGATAACACAGGGTGGAGTTTATGGGCTTTTAAAAAAAAACGCCCAAACTCCAAAAAATGTACTCTTCCCTCCCGTATCCTCCTTTTTCTCGCTAATCCCTTACACCCTAATCCCTTTCTCCCTAATCCCTTACTCCATAATCCCTTACACCCTAATCCCTTTCTCCCTACTGACTGCCCCCCCCACCCCCTCTCTGCCTCCTGACCTGTTCAGTATGGGTGAGCCCGCAAGTTATATTTTTTCACCCTCCCCTTCTCTTCTTTTTGGACTCTTTCTTTTCTATCTTTATTCTGTTGAATTACTTTATCCTTCGCTTTCTGTTCAGCTTCCGCTCGCCTTTTTTCATTGGCCCTTCTCTTCTCTTCTCTTTTCCGGTTCTCCTCCATTCTCTTCAGGCTTTGAGGCGGTCCTTAAGTGGTTAACTGACAATTGCGCGGTCATGTCTTTTAATCAAAGACATGTAGCAGAATACATTTTGGCCAAAATTTATGAAGAATTTTTTATTTTTTATTTTTTCTTTGGTATTGGATAGGTTTTATAGCAGAAAGTAAAAAAAAAAATGTTTTTCTTTTTCAAACTTTTCTGTTTTATTGAGATTTAGCAAAAAAAATAAATAAAAAAAAAATAAATAAAAATAATTAAAAACCCAGCAGTGATCAAATACCATTTCATCGCTTGTATTGCTGTTACAAGGAATGTAAATATCCTTTGTGACAGTAAATAGCCATGTGACAGGTACTCGTTTTGGGGGGTCTATAAGACCCCAAATCCTTCCTTTCCCCTCAAAACACAAAGATTGATGAGGTTGTTCGATTTTTTTTTTTTTAATGGTGCAGTTGACATCCGGGTAAACCCGAGTGCGATGTCATGTCATGTTACCAAGCCGGCTCTGGCTTTGTACGGCTGTCTGACCAGCCGGCGGGCGTGGCACCTGGTCGCTTGGGTCTCCCAGTGGGATGAGAGAGCCTGAGAAAGCTGCGGAAGGCGACGGAAAGGGTGGGAAACGCCCCCCCCCCCCTCTGCTTCTAATGGCAAAAGAGCCACTCCTGATTGCTAAAAAAAAAAAAAAAAAAAAAAAAGGCAGATAGTGATTTGAACCATTTTTAGATTCCAACTGACCGTTCAGTTTAAATTCAACTGCCAGCCAGTACATGAAAATCAAAGCTGTACATAATCCTATAGTTTAGAAAACAGCCATAGCCCATGTAGGAAATCCTGTTTACAGGAAGTGAAAGGTGATTTCACCATGGGGGGGGGGGGAGGGGCTGTGACATTTTGGCGGCAGTTCTAACGGTTTCTTACATTTTCTTGCCTATAAACAATTAAATAATAATTCCAGACTTTCCTTATACATTCTGAGCCCTGCAGTGATATTACTGGCTCTGTCTAGCTGGGATTAAATTAACCAGCCTGTATACACTCCTTCATTACCAGGATATCTAGCAGTTTTCAATGCACTGACAAATACTCGGTCATGGTTTTATTATATATTTAAAATAAATAATAATAATAATAATATTATTAATTTTTTAGATATATATAAATAAATAAAACTCCTTTGGTCACATGTCTTGGACACGTGCCAAGATTCCACTATGACATCACTTGGTTACTCTTTTGGTCACATGTCTTGGACATGTGCCAAGATTCCACTATGACATCATAGTGTAAGGCAAGGGGTATACAGGAGAGGTTAGAGACAGGAAGGGTCAGTTGTTGCTTGGAGTTTGAAGAGGTAGGTCACATTTTTGCATTGCTCTGCACAAATAGTAGAATGTGTGTGTGTGTCTGTGTTTCTATAGAGAAAGGGGGGCAGGGAAGGCAGATTGTGATTTGAATTATTTTTTAGATCCCAACTGACCGTTCAGTTTAACTCAACTGCCACCCGGTACATGAAAATCAAAGCTGGAGATAATCCTATAGTTTAGAAAACAGCCATATATAGTTAATAATATTAGATTTATACATTAGATTAATAATATTAGAGATTATATATAATACAATTATATTAATACACTTATATTAATAATATATATTTATTAATTATATTATAATAAATAAATACATGTGTGATATCTTGTTATAAAAATGTATTACTAAATTCTCTCTTTTCTTTCCTTTACAGATTTACAAATCGACAGAATTTTCTTGCGACTATTTATTGAATATCAGTTTGATAAAAAAATAGACAAACAAAACCAGTGATAAAACGAAGATGTCCAATACAGTAAGTATCTATTTTTTGTCACTATTCTTATAGGACACAACTGTACATACACATCATTGACATAATAGGGACATGAGGCCGCATTAGTTTTCACTTATATGCTTTATTTCCACCTACATATCCTGCGACGCTCACTCCTTCACTGTGTCTATGGAAGGGGTCATCACTGCCACCCAGGCTGGATACAAACCTGTCTCGCCTTTGTTCATGTTGATAACATAGGGCAGTGATGGCGAACCTTGGCACCCCAGATGTTTTAAAAATACATTTCCCATGATGCTCAACTACACTGCATGAGCATCATGGGAAATGTAGTTCCAAAACATCTGGGGTGTCAAGGTTCGCCATCACTGACATAGGGCAACATAGGGCAGTGATGGTGAACCTTGGCACCCCAGATGCTTTGGAACTACATTTGCCATGATGCTCAACTACACTGCAGAGTGCATGGGCATCATGGGAAATGACGTTCCAAAACATCTGGGGGGGGGGGGGGTGAAGAAGGTTTTGGATGTCCATACACTGTGTGCAGCGAGGGGCGATGCCAAACATATGGAGACCTAGAATACGGGTCACATTTTACAAACTTCTAAATCATGTCACTTAACCATACAAAGCAAAACCCAAAATGAATGCCAATTTAAAACTCAAATTTGAAACAAGAACTTTCACTGACCTTTCTTTTCATTTATAGGTTAGAAAGAGTGTGAAAAGGCAGAAAATGCCGAAAACTGCCGACGACAAAAGGAGGGAGGCTCAAAAGAGGGCAGACAAAAAAAGGTTGGAAAACCACGACAGAGTCAGGGGTATTAGTGCAAAACAATGGGACGATCACAGAATAAAGGAGGAGGAGAGGTTGGAGGAGGATGTGGAAAGACAGAAGGGATATTGGAATAAAGCCGAGGAGGGCAGGAAGAAAAGGCAGGAAAAGGACAAAGATGACCAAAGTCGGCATGAAAACGTTCTAGCCAGGAATAGGAGAAGGAGGCAGAAGATAAGGGAAGACCAGGTGGAGCGGCTGAAGAAAGAGAAGGAGATACAAGATGAAAGACATAAAAAAGACGAAAAGGAGAGGAAAAAAGAGCAGCAAAAGGCAGCAGATCTACGAGATTGGCAAAAAACGCTTCTAGCTGCAGATAGGAGTAGGAAGCAGAAGAGAAGGGAAGATCAGGAGGAGGAGCTGAAGATAGATAAGGAGATACGGGATGGAATACATAAAAGAGACGAAAATAAGAGGAAACAAGAGCAGCAAAAGGCAGCAGAACTACGAGATTGGCAAAAAGAGCTTCTAGCCGCAGATAGGAGTAGGAGGCAGAAGAGAAGGGAAGATCAGGAGGAGGAGCTGAAGAAAGATAAGGAGATACGGGATGAAAGACGTAAAAAAGACAAAAAGGGGAGGAAAAAAGAGCAGCAAAAGGCAGCAGAACTACGAGATTGGCAAAAAACACTTCTAGCTGCAGATAGGAAAAGGGAGCAGAAGAGAAGGGAAGATCAGGAGGAGGAGCTGAAGAAAAGCCTGAAGAGAATAGAGGAGAACCGGAAAAGAGAAGAGAGGAGAAGGGCCAATGAAAAAAGGAGAGCGGAAGCTGAACAGAAAGCGAAGGATAAAGTAATTCAACAGAATAAAGATAGAAAAGAAAGAGTCCAAAAAGAAGAGACGGGGAAGGTGAAAAAATATAACTTGCGGGCTCGCCCATACTGAACAGGTCAGGAGACAGAGAGGGGGTGGGGGGGGGGGAGTCAGTAGGGGGTAAGGGATTAGGGGGTAAGGGATTAGGGGGTAAGGGATTAGGCGGTAAGGGATTAGGGGGTAAGGGATTAGGGTGTAAGGGATTAGGGGGTAAGGGATTAGGGGGTAAGGGATTAGGGTGTAAGGGATTAGGGGATTAGGGATTAGCGTGTAAGGGATTAGCGTGTAAGGGATTAGCGTGTAAGGGATTAGCATGTAAGGGATTAGCGTGTAAGGGATTAGCATGTAAGGGATTAGTGTGTAAGGGATTAGCGAGAAAAAGGAGGATACGGGAGGGAAGAGTACGTTTTTTGGAGTTTGGGCGTTTTTTTTTTTTTAAAGCCCATAAACTCCACCCTGTGTTATCCTATGTCTCCATGCACACATGGACATTGTTGGACGTTTATTAACAGTGGAGTTTATGGGCTGTTTTCTGAAAGCCATAAAAATTTAAGAGCGTTTAAGAGCAGTACTGGAAACGCCAGACACCGGTGTTAAACGAGGGTTAACGCTGTAAAAAGAGCCTCGTTCGGTCTTTTATCTGGCTCTATTCAAAATCAATGGTTTCCTATGGATTGAAATAGAAGTCTCACCAGAAGTCGGATCATCATGATCCGACTTGTGTGCCGAGGATGAAGGGGAACCGGCGCCAAAATGAAAAAAAAAATTGGCGTGGTGTTCGGGGGGAACCTCACACCAATTTTTCTTTTCATTTTGGCGTGGGGATCGGGGGGGATTTTTTTTAATTTTGGCGTGGGGTTCGGGGGGAACCCCACGCCAATTTGTCTCCCCCAAAAAGCCATACTAGACCCTTATCCGAGCATGCAGCCCGGCCGGTCAGGAAAGGGGTGGCCGTTTTTTCAGCAAAGAGGGTTCCCCTTAAAATCCATACCAAACCGAGGGGGGAACCCACGATGATCCGACTTCTATTCAAATCAATGGGCCCCCATAGGGGGAGGAGGAGGAGGAGGGAGGAGGAGAGAGAAAGAGGAGGAGAGAGAAAGAGGAGGAGGAAAGAGGAGAAAAAAAAACTTATTGACTTATTTACAAAATTTACTGACAAACTAAGAAAAAGGAGGAGGAAAGAAGAGGAGGAGGGAGTAGGAGGAGGGAGAGTAGGAGGAGGAGAAAGGAGTAGGAGGAGAAAACTTATTTACAAAACTAAGAAAATGTTTTAGTTTTTTTATGTGAAAAAAATTGTCTTATTTACAAAATTTACTGACAAACAGAGAAAAAGGAGAAGGAAAGAAGAGGAGGAGAGAGAAGAGCGGAGGAGGGAGGAGGGAGGCGAGAGGAGGGAGGAGGAGAAAACTTATTGACTTATTTACAAAATTTACTGACAAACTAAGAAAAAGGAGGAGGAAAGAAGAGGAGGAGAGAGGAGGAGCGGAGGAGGGAGGAGGGAGGAGGGGGGAGGATAAGGAGGAGAAAACTTATTGACTTATTTACAAAATTTACTGACAAACTAAGAAAAAGGAGGAGGAAAGAAGAAGAGGAGGGAGGAGGAGGGAGGAGGAGAAAACTTATTTACAAAATGTACTGACAAACTAAGAAAAAGGAGGAGGAGGAGAGAGAGAGGAGAGAGGAGAGAGGAGGAGGAGGGAGGAGGGAGGAGAGGAGAAAACTTATTGACTTATTTACAAAATTTACTGACAAACTAAGAAAATTATTATTTTTTCTTTTTTTTTTCTTTTCTGTCTTTTTTTGATTTTTTTTACAGCAAAAAATAAAAAACCCAGTGGTTATTAGATACCACCAAAAAGAAAGCTCTTTTTATGTGCGAAAAATAATAAAAATTAAATTTGGGTACAGTGCTGCATGACTGCGCAAATTAACCACTTGCTTACTGGGCACTTAAACACCCTTCCTGCCCAGACCAATTTTCAGCTTTCGGTGCTCTCACACTTTGAATGACAATTACTCAGTCATGCAACACTGTACCCAACTGAATTTTTTGTCCTTTTTTTCCCACAAATAGAGCTTTCTTTTGGTGGTATTTGATCACCTCTGGGTTTTTTATTTTTTTTGCGCTATAACTTAAAAAAGACGGAAAATTTGGAAAAAAAACACATTTTTCTTAGTTTATGTGATAAAATTTAGCAAATTATTAATTTTTCTTCATAAATTTTGGCCACAATTTATACTGCCACATATCTTTGGTAAAAATAACCCAAATTAGTGGGTATTATTTGGTCTTTGTGAAAGTTACAGACTCTACAAGCGGTGGTGCGAATCATAAAAAATTTAGCACACCTGATGTACTGGTGGCCTATCTCATTTCTTGCGACCCAAACAAGCCAGGAAAGTACAAATACCCCCCAAATTACCCCTTTTTTGAAAGTAGACATTCCAAGGTATTTAGTAAGAGGCATGGTGAGCTTTTTGATGTTGTAATTTTTTTCCCACAATGCTTTGCAAAATGAATTTTTTTTTTTTTTTTTTTTTTTTTTTTTTTTTCACAAAATGTTCATTGTAATAGGTAATTTCTCTCACATGGCATGTGTATACCACAAATGACACCCCAAAATACATTCTGCTACTCCTCCTGAGTATTACGATACCACATGTGTGGGACTTTTACACAGCCTGGCCACATACAGAGGCCCAATATTGAAATAGCACCATCAGGCGTTCTACAAGCATAAATGACACCTCTCATTTCTCAACCACCTATTACACTTTTGAAGGCCCTGGAGCACCAGGACAATGGAAACGCCCACAAAGTGACCCCATTTTGGAAAGCTAACACCCCAACGTATAATCTATGAGGCATAATGAGTCTTTTGAACGGTTCATTTTTTTCCAGAAGTTTTGGGAAAATGTGGAAAAAAAATGAAAACGCATTTTCTTTACGCTAAGTTGTTCATTTATAAGATATTTCCAACACATAGTATGTACATAGCAAAAATTACACCCCAAAATACATTCTACTACTCCTCCTGAGTATTACGATACCACATGTGTGGGACTTTTACACAGTCTGGTCACTTACAGAGGCTCAATATTGAAATAGCACCATCAGGCGTTCTACAAGCATAAATGACACCTCTCATTTCTCAACCACCTATTACACTTTTGAAGGCCCTGGAGCACCAGGACAATGGAAACGCCCACAAAGTGACCCCATTTTGGAAAGCTAACACCCCAACGTATAATCTATGAGGCATAATGAGTCTTTTGAACGGTTCATTTTTTTCCAGAAGTTTTGGGAAAATGTGGAAAAAAAAAAATGAAAACGCATTTTTTTTACGCTAAGTTGTTCATTTATAAGATATTTCCAACACATAGTATGTACATAGCAAAAATTACACCCCAAAATACATTCTACTACTCCTCCTGAGTATGGCGATACCAAATGTGTGAGACTTTTACACAGCCTGGCCACATACAGAGGCCCAATATTGAAATGGCACCATCAGGCGTTCTACAAGCATAAATGACACCTCTCATTTCTCAACCACCTATTACACTTTTGAAGGCCCTGGAGCACCAGGACAATGGAAACGCCCACAAAGTGACCCCATTTTGGAAAGCTAACACCCCAACGTATAATCTATGAGGCATAATGAGTCTTTTGAACGGTTCATTTTTTTCCAGAAGTTTTGGGAAAATGTGGAAAAAAAATGAAAACGCATTTTTTTTACGCTAAGTTGTTCATTTATAAGATATTTCCAACACATAGTATGTACATAGCAAAAATTACACCCCAAAATACATTCTGCTACTCCTCCTGAGTATGGCGATACCAAATGTGTGAGACTTTTACACAGCTTGGCCACATACAGAGGCCAAACATGCAAGGAACACCATCAGGTGTACCAGGGACACATAGCATGCACATACACCCCAAAATACATTCTGCTTAGCAAAGAGTAAACAAAAGCTTACCTGTGGTTTTAGTAGCGCAGTTGTCCACAGGAGGATAGCACTGGTCCAGGTAGCAGGCAGGAACTTGGTCAGCAAAAGTGAACACAATTTTCCAGGCAACAGGCAGGAATACTGTCCATAGTCAATACAGGCAGCAGGCAGGGATACTGTCCATATATATTCCAGGGTCAGTGCAGGCAGAGATTGTCAGCAGTGCCAAAATATTGGTCCTGGTAGTAGGCAGGAACATGGTCCATCCACGTGGTGTGGTCAGTTCATGCGACAAGCAGAGGCATGATGGCATAGGTCCTACAGGCAGCAGGCAGAAGTAGGGCCTCGTTCAGGACAGAATGGGGACAGGGGTAGAGGCTTCTCCCACCCAAATCTCTTTGAAGCCTCCGAGCCTCCAGACCCTAATCTAGGAATGAGAAAACAAATGAAAGTTTTCTTCATCCAGAAAAACATTTCTGGAGCCCCTCACATATGTGAGACCCCTGTGTTATGAACCCCACTAGTCCACTGGCAGGGTACAAGATCAGTCCAAGAGGCAGGCAAAAGGCATGGTCAAACAGTCCAGGGTCAGTTCCAGATCAGGCAGAGGTATGTACAGAATCGGTAGGCAGAAGCATGGTCAAACAGTCCAGGGTCAGTTCCAGATCAGGCAGCGGTATGTACAGAATCGGTAGGCAGAAGCATGGTCGAATAACAGTCCAGGGTCAGTTCCAGATCAGGCAGAGGTATAAACAGAATCAGTAGGCAGAAGCATGGTCGAACAACAAGCCAGGGTCAGTTACAGAGCAAGCAGAGGCATAAGGGGTGTGATGGTAAATGGCAGGAAGTGAGGGTTATGTTTACCATACTTCACTAATAATTCAGTGACGTATGGTAACGGCGGAAACAGTTAACTACGCAGAGGCCTGGTTGGGAAGGACAATCTACACAATGATAAGTGGTGTCTCTTCTCAATCCTCGTTTGGAGCACACCCGGCATCTTTTCTGGCGTTTTTGGCCTGTTGGAGTGGGAGGGATTTTATCGGGAAAGTGGCGTTCAGAGAGTCTGCTTATGACATCGGATCGAATATTTTGTGGTGGGCCGTTCGGGAATATAAGGGCAGTGGTGATTATCTCCTGGTAGCCAAGGAAGGGTCTGGGTCTTTCAGTGGAGTTGCGGTAAATTATATAACTGTTGTATGTGGCCAAATTAAAGAAATAAATAGCAACTTTTTTTATACCACTGGTATGTTCTCCTTGTGGCAAGATAAGGTTCGAGCATCTGGTCGTTGAAGTCGACACCTCCCATGAACTTGTTGTATTCATATATACACATTGGCTTTTGTACGACTGGGCCAGCCCTCCTGGTGATCTCAACAAATGTGTTGTTGTGGATCGACGAAAGCATATACACATCCCTTCTGTCCCTCCACTTCACAGCCAGAATTTCCTCATTTCGTAAGCTCGCCGTCTCCCCTCTTCTCAGCTTCTTGTTCACAAGGCTTTGAGGAAAGCCCTTCCGGTTCGTTCTTACGGTGCCGCATGCTGGCGTGTTCTTCCTGTGAAGGTTTCGGAACAGGGGCAAACTTGTATAAAAGTTATCCACATAGAGATGGTAACCTTTCTCCAGGAGTGGGTTTATGAGTTGCCAAACCACTTTCCCACTCGATCCGATATAGTCTGGGCAATTAGGGGGATGTAGCTGCGTGTCCTTCCCTTCGTACACCATGAAGGAATATGTATAACCTGTGGCTCGGTCGCACAACTTGTACATTTTCACCCCATAGCGGGCCCTTTTGGTGGGGATAAATTGTTTTAAGCCCAGCCTGCCAGAAAATTTGATCAGGGACTCATCCACACATATGTGCTGGTCTGGGGTAAACAACTGGGGGAAGATCTGAGAAAAATAATTTATTAGCGGCCGAATTTTATAGAGCTTATCAAAATTTGGGTCATTTCGGGGAGGGCACTGGGTATTATCATTAAAGTGTAGGAATCTCAAAATCATGAGATATCTGGCTCTGGGCATTACATAAGAAAAGATGGGCATGTGGTAGATGTGGAGGGTTGACCAATAAGCACGGATTTCGTTTTTGTTGTTTAGTCCCATACAGAACGTGAGGCCCAAAAAAATTCTAAACTCCTCCACTGTCAGGGGTCTCCACTCATAGGGACGGGCATAACAGGACGTGGGATTACTTGCAATAAATTGTTGTGCATATAGGTTGCACTGGGCCACGATCGATGCAAGCATGTCATTGGTAAAAATTAAATTGAAAAAATCCATCGGGGAAAAATTTTCTGTGGCCACCTGGACTCCTGGGTTGGCAGTGAAAGGGGGAACGTTAGCTTCTCCTGAATTAGGAGGAAGCCACAAGGGGTTCTGAAGGGCATAGGGAAGGCTTGCATGGGACCTAACCCTTTGGGGCCGAGATGACACCCCACTGGAACTTGGCCTTTGCCGAGGTACTGAAGTGCTGGTGGATGGCACTGCGGTACTGGTGGATGGCACTGCCTCATCAGTACGCCTTCGTCTGGCGGGCGGACTCTCATCTTCCTCCTCTGAGGCTGTCATTGTCCCGCTACTTACGACAGGCTCGTAGTCGATGTCAGAATCGGAACCTGCATAGGAGGAGGAGGAATCCGAAGCGGAGAGCTCCCCGTTGCTCTCGTCGGCCGCAAGAATGTCATAAGCCTCCTCGGCTGAAAATAACCTTTGTGACATGCTGGCACTGACAGGTGATACTGATGTGGCAGGTGACACTGATGGGTGACACTGATGTGGCAGGTGACACTGATGTGGCAGGTGACACTGACGGGTGACACTGATGTGGTGGGTGACACTGATGTGGCGGGTGACACTGATGTGGCAGGTGACACTGGCGGGTGGCACTGATGTGGCGGGTGGCACTGATGTGGCAGCTGGCACTGACAGATGACACTGATACGTGGCACTGACGACTGGTGGCACTGACGACTGGTGGCACTGACGACTGGTGGCACTGACGACTGGTGGCACTGACGACTGGTGGCACTGACAGATTGCACTGATACGTGGCACTGGTGACACGTGGCACTGGTAGATGGCACTGGCACTGGCACTGGCACTGACGGATGGCACTGACGGATGGCACTGACGGATGGCACTGACGGATGGCACTGACGGATGGCACTGACGGATGGCACTGACAGGTGTTTTACACTCACTTTCTTTTTGGTGACAGATGGCACTGACAGATTGGGCTGGCAGATGGCACTGACAGATTGGGCTGGCAGATGGCACTGTATATGTACTGATTGAACTGGAAATGTGTTTTACACTCACTTTCTTTTTGGTGACACAGATCGCTCTCGCTCTCCTCACACGCTGTCTCTGTGGGAGGAGAGAGAAAGCCGGCAATGCGAGATGATCTCATATGTTTATATTTGAGATCATCTCTCATTGGCTGCTGAGATCGCGCTGTAACCGGCCGCTGTGATTGGCCGGTTACAGTGATCTGTGATTGGCCGTGTCCGACGGACACGGCCAGCACAGATTTTCCCCGCTGCGCGCCCTCGAGGGCGCGCGGGGAAGATGTAAACAGGAGGACGTCCAGGGACGTCCTCCCTGCAGGGAGCGTCCGCGCTGCAGCCGTCTTTCGGCTATCAATTACCCTCTCTTTCTCTATTTATAGATCTTGTATTAAGCCTTGCTGCACCGGATGAAGGGGAGGGGAAGGGGTGAAAGAGAATTTCTACTAACAGACCAAAAGGGACATGTCCTACTGATTATAAGGTGTATCCCTTGTGCTGATTTTTATGTTACATAGTTACATAGTTAGCTAGGCCGAAAAAAGACACAAATCCATCCAGTTCAACCATAAAAAAAAAGAAATAATAAATAAAAATAAAATATATCGTACAATCCAATAAACCCCATTCTATACCCACAGTTGATCCAGAGGAAGGCAACAAAAACCCCAAAAGAGCATGCTCCAATCTGCTACAGCAGGGGGAAAAAATCCCTTCCTGATCCCCCGAGAGGCAACCGGATTTTCCCTGGATCAACTTTAATAAATGTCAGTACCCAGTTATATTATGTACATTTAGGAAAGTATCCAGGCCTTTCTTAAAGCAATCTACTGAGTTAGCCAGAACCACCTCTGCAGGGAGTCTATTCCACATTTTCACAGCTCTTACTGTGAAGAAACCTTTCCGTATTTGGAGATAAATCTCTTTTCCTCTAGGCGTAAAGAGAGCCCCCTTGTCCTCTGTGTTGACCGTAAAGTGAATAACTCAACACCAAGTTCACTATATGGACCCCTTATATATTTATACATGTTGATCATATCCCCCCTTATTCTCCTCTTCTCAAGAGAGAATAAATTCAGTTCCTCTAATCTTTCCTCATAGCTGAGCTCCTCCATGCCTCTTATCAGTTTGGTTGCCCTTCTCTGCACTTTCTCCAGTTCCCTGATATCCTTTTTGAGAACTGGAGCCCAAAACTGAACTGCATGTCTGTGTTTCTATAGAGAAAGGGGGGCAGGGAAGGCAGATTGTGATTTGAATTATTTTTTAGATCCCAACTGACCGTTCAGTTTAACTCAACTGCCACCCGGTACATGAAAATCAAAGCTGGAGATAATCCTATAGTTCAGAAAACAGCCATATATAGTTAATAATATTAGATTTATACATTAGATGAATAATATTAGAGAATATATATATATATATAAATAAAATTATATCAATAATAGATATATATGTTATATTAATAAAATTATATTAATAATATATAATATATATATATATATATATATATATATATATATATATACACACACACATACACACACACACACACACACGTGTGATATCGTTATACGAATTTATTACTAAATCTTCTCTTTTCTTTCCTTTACAGACTTACAAATCAACAGAATTTTCTTGCGACTACTATTTATTGAATATCAGTTTGATAAAAAAAATAGACAAACAAAAACAGTGATAAAACGAAGATGTCCAATACAGTAAGTATCTATTTTTTGTCACTATTCTTATAGGACACAACTGTACATACACATCGACATAATAGGGACATGAGGCCGCATTCGTTTTCACTTATATGCTTTATTTCCACCTACATATCCTGCGACGCTCACTCCTTCACTGTGTCTATGGAAGGGGTCATCACTGCCACCCAGGCTGGATACAAACCCGTCTCGCCTTTGTTCATGTTGATAACATAGGGCAGTGATGGCGAACCTTGGC
The DNA here is from genome assembly GCA_028564925.1 of Lithobates sylvaticus. NCBI lineage: Eukaryota > Metazoa > Chordata > Amphibia > Anura > Ranidae > Lithobates > Lithobates sylvaticus. The sequence goes on from CM053035.1 coordinate 204,216,990, forward strand.
ACCCCAGATGTTTTAAAAATACATATCCCATGATGCTCAACTACACTGCATGAGCCTCATGGGAAATGTAGTTCCAAAACATCTGGGGTGTCAAGGTTCGCCATCACTGACATAGGGCAACATAGGGCAGTGATGGTGAACCTTGGCACCCCAGATGCTTTGGAACTACATTTGCCATGATGCTCAACTACACTGCAGAGTGCATGGGCATCATGGGAAATGACGTTCCAAAACATCTGGGGGGGGGGGGGGGTGTGAAGAAGGTTTTGGATGTCCATACACTGTGTGCAGCGAGGGGCGATGCCAAACATATGGAGACCTAGAATACGGGTCACATTTTACAAACTTCTAAATCATGTCACTTAACCATACAAAGCAAAACCCAAAATGAATGCCAATTTAAAACTCAAATTTGAAACAAGAACTTTCACTGACCTTTCTTTTCATTTATAGGTTAGAAAGAGTGTGAAAAGGCAGAAAATGCCAAAAACTGCCGACGACAAAAGGAGGGAGGCTCAAAAGAGGGCAGACAAAAAAGGTTGGAAAACCACGACAGAGTCAGGGGTATTAGCGCAAAACAATGGGACGATCACAGAATAAAAGAGGAGGAGAGGTTGGAGGAGAATGTGGAAAGACAGAAGGGATATTGGAATAAAGCCGAGGAGGGCAGGAAGAAAAGGCAGGAAAAGGACAAAGATGACCAAAGTCGGCATGAAAACGTTCTAGCCAGGAATAAGAGAAGGAGGCAGAAGATAAGGGAAGACCAGGAGGAGCGGCTGAAGAAAGAGAAGGAGATACAGGATGAAAGACATGAAAAAGACGAAAAGGAGAGGAAAAAAGAGGAGCAAAAGGCAGCAGATCTACGAGATTGGCAAAAAACGCTTCTAGCCGCAGATAGGAGAAGGGAGCAGAAGAGAAGGGAAGATCAGGAGGAGGAGCTGAAGAAAGATAAGGAGATACAGGATGAAAGACGTAAAAAAGACGAACAGGGGAGGAAAAATAGCTGCCCACGATGTTGCGGACAATAGGTCCTATGCTTGCGGGGATGTTTCTGTGGTGGTGAAGACCAGGGATCAAAGGCTTAATCGCAAGTTGACCATCCCTGAGTTTGTCATGGCTTTTAGTCTCTACAGACATTATTTGCTCTGTGAATCCACTTAGAAGAGAAGAGTTGGACCTGTAACTATATACGGTGGTCGAGTTAGGCGACAAGTATGGGGGGGTCCAACTTTTATGATTATCACCGGTCCTTTTCTGCAAAGGCGGCAGCCCGTTTTGCTCAATTCCAAGTAGTAACGGTTTGGAGCAGCATAGATACTGAATTATTTTGCCGGCATTTCGCCGGGCTCAGGTCTAAGGTATGTGCGACTTGTCAGTCGTCTACGCACACAGCATACTGGTGCCCAAATTCAGAGGTTCCTGCACTACCTAGTATGTCCAGGGGGTCAGGTGTTGCACTCCCTTCCACAGGCCACCCGGGACCTTTGGATAAGTTAGGCCGTCCTATTCATTTTCTGGGGAAATCCCAGATTTGCAATAACTACTACAATCTGGGGGGCGTGTCCGGACGCTTAGCAGAGAGGACGTGTGGAAGCTGAGCTCCGCACAGGCAATAGGAATCCACCGCCATCCGGGGTTTAAAATCACCAAAAACAGCTCCATCCACCATGTGGAACTTGAAGAGAAGCAGTGTTGGGCCGTACATTGACTCTTTACAGCCGCTGCACACGAGGTGCTCGGCGCCATTTTGCGGCCTACGGGCACGACGGACCCTGCGACCCCCAGCATTGCCTATCCCGGACCCATCGCGGTCCCACAGCACGGCCGGCCATCAGCCACGACATTAGAGGCCATCTGAGGGTGAGACAAGCCGCCCCCAGCGGGCTCCACTCTTCAGCAACCTGGCGCCATCTACCAGGCCTGCAGGACCAGGCTTCTAAACTACCGGGGTCGCAGTGAGTACAGGCCATCGGCCTATTGTTATTAGATCAAATCTCCTGGAAGCCACTGCCCCAGATGCCACTAGCGGTCCCCAGCCTGGCTATTTAAACAAGGGAGACACCCGGCCCACATAGCGCGGTGCAGGGTACGGCGGCCGTCAGCACTAATAGAGCCCCCGGCTCCGGCCTACCTCCCGGTGGCCATCTTATAATATAATTTAAGCCAAGGCACCTAATTTTACCACAAAAAAATTGGGAAAACTTATTGACTTGAGTATAAGCCTAGGGTGAGAAATGTGCAGCTACTGTAAGTGGAAAAGAGGGTCAACAATGCCCATTTGCATGTCTCACTGTGCCCATTTGCAGCCTCACTGTGCCCATTTGCAGCCAAAGGTCATCCGAACTTCAAACTCTGTAGTTAAGGGTTCCTAGATGCCCCCTAGCTGCAGCCAAAATTTGGGGTCTCTGGACCCAAAGGGTCCCGAAATGACATTGCTGCAGATGGACACAATTGACCGGCTTTGGGGCCCCGTATCTCGGGTACCACTTGGTTCTAGGAACCCAAAATTTGGTGTGCAAACCCAGTGGAACCAGCACTACAACACTGGGGTTCATATCACTGAGTGGCCCAGAGATACAGGGCCCCAAAGTCAGTACGGAAAATGTCAAGCACTTTTCTGCAGCAGAGAATGACATTTTCCGAACAGACTTTGGGGCCCCCGTATTTCGGGGCCACTTGGTGCTAGGAACCCCAAATTGGATATGTTGTGGTGCAGGTTCCACTGGGTTTAAACACCAAATTTTGGGGTTCCTAGCACCAAGTGGCCCCAAGTGGACACAATTGACCGACTTTGTGCTAGGAACCCAGTGGAACCAGCACTACAACATACCTGTACGTTGATGTGCCCAGCTGTGCCATTCTGCCGACGTAAATGTGCAGGAGGCGGTCCTTAAGTGGTTAACTGACAATTTTAATCAAAGACATGTAGCAGAATACATTTTGGCCAAAATTTATGAAGAATTTTTTATTTTTTATTTTTTATTTGGTATTGGATAGGTTTTATAGCAGAAAGTAAAAAAAAAATGTTTTTCTTTTTCAAACTTTTCTGTTTTATTGAGATTTAGCAAAAAAAATAAATAAAAAATAAATAAATAAAAATAATTAAAAACCCAGCAGTGATCAAATACCATTTCATCGCTTGTATTGCTGTTACAAGGAATGTAAATATCCTTTGTGACAGTAAATAGCCATGTGACAGGTACTCTTTTTGGGGGGTCTATAAGACCCCAAATCCTTCCTTTCCCCTCAAAACACAAAGATTGATGAGGTTGTTTGATTTTTTTTTTTTTAATGGTGCAGTTGACATCCGGGTAAACCCGAGTGCGATGTCATGTCATCGCTTCCGGGTTACCATAGCCCAGAGCCGGCTTTGTACGGCTGTCTGACCAGCCGGCGGGCGTGGCACCTGGTCGCTTGGGTCTCCCAGTGGGATGAGAGAGCCTGAGAAAGCTGCGGAAAGCGACGGGAGGGGTGGGAAACGCCCCCCCCCCTCTGCTTCTAATGGCAAAAGAGCCACTCCTGATTGCTAAAAAAAAAAAAAAGGCAGATAGTGATTTGAACCATTTTTAGATTCCAACTGACCGTTCAGTTTAAATTCAACTGCCAGCCAGTACATGAAAATCAAAGCTGTACATAATCCTATAGTTTAGAAAACAGCCATAGCCCATGTAGGAAATCCTGTTTACAGGAAGTGAAAGGTGATTTCACCATGGGGGGGGGGGGGGGGGGGCTGTGACATTTTGGCGGCAGTTCTAACGGTTTCTTACATTTTCTTGCCTATAAACAATTAAATAATAATTCCAGACTTTCCTTATACATTCTGAGCCCTGCAGTGATATTACTGGCTCTGTCTAGCTGGGATTAAATTAACCAGCCTGTATACACTCCTTCATTACCAGGATATCTAGCAGTTTTCAATGCACTGACAAATACTCAGTCATGGTTTTATTATATATTTAAAATAAAAATAATAATAATAATAATAATATTAATTTTTTAGATATATATAAATAAATAAAACTCCTTTGGTCACATGTCTTGGACACGTGCCAAGATTCCACTATGACATCACTTGGTTACTCTTTTGGTCACATGTCTTGGACATGTGCCAAGATTCCACTATGACATCATAGTGTAAGGCAAGGGGTATACAGGAGAGGTTAGAGACAGGAAGGGTCAGTTGTTGCTTGGAGTTTGAAGAGGTAGGTCACATTTTTGCATTGCTCTGCACAAATAGTAGAATGTGTGTGTGTGTGTCTGTGTTTCTATAGAGAAAGGGGGGCAGGGAAGGCAGATTGTGATTTGAATTATTTTTTAGATCCCAACTGACCGTTCAGTTTAACTCAACTGCCACCCAGTACATGAAAATCAAAGCTGGAGATAATCCTGTAGTTTAGAAAACAGCCATATATAGTTAATAATATTAGATTTATACATTAGATTAATAATATTAGAGATTATATATAATACAATTATATTAATACACTTATATTAATAATATATATTTATTAATTATATTATAATAAATAAATACATGTGTGATATCTTGTTATAAAAATGTATTACTAAATTCTCTCTTTTCTTTCCTTTACAGATTTACAAATCGACAGAATTTTCTTGCGACTATTTATTGAATATCAGTTTGATAAAAAAATAGACAAACAAAACCAGTGATAAAACAAAGATGTCCAATACAGTAAGTATCTATTTTTTGTCACTATTCTTATAGGACACAACTGTACATACACATCACTGACATAATAGGGACATGAGGCCGCATTAGTTTTCACTTATATGCTTTATTTCCACCTACATATCCTGCGACGCTCACTCCTTCACTGTGTCTATGGAAGGGGTCATCACTGCCACCCAGGCTGGATACAAACCTGTCTCGCCTTTGTTCATGTTGATAACATAGGGCAGTGATGGCGAACCTTGGCACCCCAGATGTTTTAAAAATACATTTCCCATGATGCTCAACTACACTGCATGAGCATCATGGGAAATGTAGTTCCAAAACATCTGGGGTGTCAAGGTTCGCCATCACTGACATAGGGCAACATGGGGCAGTGATGGTGAACCTTGGCACCCCAGATGCTTTGGAACTACATTTTCCACGATGCTCAACTACACTGCAGAGTGCATGGGCATCATGGGAAATGACGTTCCAAAACATCTAGGGGGGGGGGGGTGAAGAAGGTTTTGGATGTCCATACACTGTGTGCAGCGAGGGGCGATGCCAAACATATGGAGACCTAGAATACGGGTCACATTTTACAAACTTCTAAATCATGTCACTTAACCATACAAAGCAAAACCCAAAATGAATGCCAATTTAAAACTCAAATTTGAAACAAGAACTTTCACTGACCTTTCTTTTCATTTATAGGTTAGAAAGAGTGTGAAAAGGCAGAAAATGCCGAAAACTGCCGACGACAAAAGGAGGGAGGCTCAAAAGAGGGCAGCCAAAAAAAGGTTGGAAAACCACGACAGAGTCAGGGGTATTAGCGCAAAACAATGGGACGATCACAGAATAAAAGAGGAGGAGAGGTTGGAGGAGGACGTGGAAAGACAGAAGGGATATTGGAATAAAGCCGAGGAGGGCAGGAAGAAAAGGCAGGAAAAGGACAAAGATGACCAAAGTCGGCATGAAAACGTTCTAGCCAGGAATAGGAGAAGGAGGCAGAAGATAAGGGAAGACCAGGTGGAGCGGCTGAAGAAAGAGAAGGAGATACAAGATGAAAGACATAAAAAAGACGAAAAGGAGAGGAAAAAAGAGCAGCAAAAGGCAGCAGATCTACGAGATTGGCAAAAAACGCTTCTAGCTGCAGATAGGAGTAGGAAGCAGAAGAGAAGGGAAGATCAGGAGGAGGAGCTGAAGATAGATAAGGAGATACGGGATGGAATACATAAAAGAGACGAAAATGAGAGGAAAAAAGAGCAGCAAAAGGCAGCAGAACTACGAGATTGGCAAAAAGAGCTTCTAGCTGCAGATAGGAGTAGGAAGCAGAAGAGAAGGGAAGATCAGGAGGAGGAGCTGAAGAAAGATAAGGAGATACAGGATGAAAGACGTAAAAAAGACGAAAAGGGGAGGAAAAAAGAGCAGCAAAAGGCAGCAGAACTACGAGATTGGCAAAAAACGCTTCTAGCTGCAGATAGGAAAAGGGAGCAGAAGAGAAGGGAAGATCAGGAGGAGGAGCTGAAGAAAAGCCTGAAGAGAATAGAGGAGAACCGGAAAAGAGAAGAGAGGAGAAGGGCCAATGAAAAAAGGAGAGCGGAAGCTGAACAGAAAGCGAAGGATAAAGTAATTCAACAGAATAAAGATAGAAAAGAAAGAGTCCAAAAAGAAGAGACGGGGAAGGTGAAAAAATATAACTTGCGGGCTCGCCCATACTGAACAGGTCAGGAGACAGAGAGGGGGTGGGGGGGGGGGAGTCAGTAGGGGGTAAGGGATTAGGGGGTAAGGGATTAGGGTGTAAGGGATTAGGGGGTAAGGGATTAGGGGGTAAGGGATTAGGGGGTAAGGGATTAGGCGGTAAGGGATTAGGGGGTAAGGGATTAGGGGGTAAGGGATTAGCGTGTAAGGGATTAGCGTGTAAGGGATTAGCGGGTAAGGGATTAGCGTGTAAGGGATTAGCATGTAAGGGATTAGTGTGTAAGGGATTAGCGAGAAAAAGGAGGATACGGGAGGGAAGAGTACGTTTTTTGGAGTTTGGGCGTTTTTTTTTTTTTTTTTAAAAGCCCATAAACTCCACCCTGTGTTATCCTATGTCTCCATGCACACATGGACATTGTTGGACATTTATTAACAGTGGAGTTTATGGGCTGTTTTCTGAAAGCCATAAAAATTTAAGAGCGTTTAAGAGCAGTACTGGAAACGCCAGACACCGGTGTTAAACGAGGGTTAACGCTGTAAAAAGAGCCTCGTTCGGTCTTTTATCTGGCTCTATTCAAAATCAATGGTTTCCTATGGATTGAAATAGAAGTCTCACCAGAAGTCGGATCATCATGATCCGACTTGTGTGCCGAGGATGAAGGGGAACCGCCGCCAAAATGAAAAAAAAAATTGGCGTGGTGTTCGGGGGGAACCTCACACCAATTTTTCTTTTCATTTTGGCGTGGGGATCGGGGGGGGGGATTTTTTTTCATTTTGGCGTGGGGTTCGGGGGGGAACCCCACGCCAATTTGTCTCCCCCAAAAAGCCATACTAGACCCTTATCCGAGCATGCAGCCCGGCCGGTCAGGAAAGGGGTGGCCGTTTTTTCAGCAAAGAGGGTTCCCCTTAAAATCCATACCAAACCGAGGGGGGAACCCACAATGATCCGACTTCTATTCAGATCAATGGGCCCCCATAGGGGGAGGAGGAGGAGGAGAGAGGAGGGAGGAGGAGGAGGAGAGAGAAAGAGGAGAGAGAAAGAGGAGGAGAGAGAAAGAGGAGGAGGAAAGAGGAGAAAAAAAACTTATTGACTTATTTACAAAATTTACTGACAAACTAAGAAAAAGGAGGAGGAAAGAAGAGGAGGAGGGAGTAGGAGGAGGGAGAGTAGGAGGAGGAGAAAGGAGTAGGAGGAGAAAACTTATTTACAAAACTAAGAAAATGTTTTAGTTTTTTTATGTGAAAAAAATTGTCTTATTTACAAAATTTACTGACAAACAGAGAAAAAGGAGAAGGAAAGAAGAGGAGGAGAGATTTATTAATTTCTTTGCACAGTACATGTTATGAATCATTCAACTTACAGATATGTATAACAAACATTTTTGAGATCGGGTATAAATTTCCAACAGGACATATCCATATTACATTCTTACACATTTTTATTGTTTTTCGTTGCTGTGCAATAGCTTTAATCCTTTTAGCGTATATTCAATAAAACATAGTAAGTAACCAGCTGAGAAAGTAGTGCAGCTATAAGTAACCTTTATAATTCTCGTGTCTTCCCATGTCTCCCAACATACTTTTCGGAGCATGGTTCTTAGTGAAGGGCGACCGGGTATCTTTTTTTTTTTTTTTTTTCCCCTTCTGTAAGTTCAACCCATTAATAGTCTGTCCTTGATTAATTGGTATGGAGCTAGTCCTGGGACCTCTAACCAGTCCTGCCATAATGAGTAGAATTTCTGTGGAACTTTCCTGTGCTGATATGTAAGTTTCTCCCTAATCAGTAGTTTGTTGACACTATCCACCCATTGTCCTTTAGTGGGTACTCTTGGGGTTATCCACCATTGGGCGATTAGTTTACGTGCTTCGTATAGTAGTCTCTGAACTGCCGTATGTGTATGTGGAGTTAGTGTTTCATCAGCAGACAGGCACCTGGTTCTCTTTGAAGCGTTATTCTATATACTGTGGATATCGTGTCCAGTACCCCTCCCCAGTATCTAAAAAGCTTGGGGCATTTCCAGAACATATGGAGAAGGTCTCCATGTTCTGTTTCACACATTGGGCATAAGGGGGAGTCCCTAATGCCCCAGTCATGGAGTCTCTTGGGTGTCCTGTAGTCTCTATGGAGTAGATATAGGTGGAATATTTTATGGGATGTAGAGACTGAAACTAGGGGGGCAGCTGCCAGGCACAGCTTCCAGCTCTCCCCATTAATGGGACCAATTTCTTTCTCCCACCCCTGCCTGCATGGTAGCCTAGTAGGATTTTGTATTCGTGCAAAGAGGGTACTATAACAACTGGAAATCATGCCCTTCTTGTCCTGTTTCATGAGGATATTTCTAATTCTTGCGTGCTCTGTCTGTTGTATCACAGTGGTTTTTGCTTGCGTCTGTAGGGCATGGCGTAGTTGTAAGTATTTGAAGAAATTGTTGTTTGGGATCCCATAGTCCACCTGAATCTCAGAAAACAATTTGAAGATGGGTCCATTATATAGTTGGGAAATGTACCTAATACCTGCCTCCTCCCAGCTTCTAAAGCCTTTTAATTTTTGTAGTTCTCTAAATTGTCTATTACGCCATATGGGAGTGCGGTCCAGGTACCCCTTTATTCCCAGAGCTTTTTTTACGTATGTCCATAGCGTGTTTAGTAGTTTGACCGTGGGGGCCCTGGATTCCAGGTGTAGATACCCAGCCTCCAGCCTTGTGAGTGCGGTCTCGCAGTCCCCCTCTGTGTCCAGTAGCTTACAAATAGGATCAGCCAGATCCAGAGTGCCCCAGCCCCCCAGCTGTTGCAGCTGGGATGCTAGAAAATATGTCCTGGGGTGAGGAACAGCCATTCCCCCCTCATATTTATTATACTGCAATGTAGACAGCTTAATCCTGGCTGATTTTTTTCCGCCATATCCGTTCCCTAAATTGTGATTCTATTCTTGCGAACCACCTCCTAGGGATCCACACCGGAGAATTGTGGAATATGTATAGCAACTGTGGTGCCCAGACCATTTTAATAAGGTTTACACGTCCGGCTACAGCTAGGGGTAATTTGCACCAAGATGTGCATTTTTCTCGGAATTTACTAAGCAGAGGTGTTAGGTTATGTTCAAGGTATTGTGATGGATCCGGGGTTACCTGGATTCCTAGATACTTAAATGCCGTCACTATCTGAACTGTTTCTGCACAGTTCGGCAGTGGAGCGTTTAGTTGGTCTAGTGGCATCAGTACCGATTTATCCCAGTTGATGGAAAAGCCCGACAGTTCCCCAAACGTTGTAACGAGAGTCATCACTGCCTGCAGTGAGCCCTGTGTCTCCTAGGTACAATAGTGTGCCATCTGCGTACATAGACACAACATCTGTGCCGGTGGGTCGTTGGAATCCTATAATGTCTGCGTCTCCCCGTATCCTAGCTGCCAGGGGTTCCAGTAATAAGGCAAACAGCAGGGGTGACAAAGGGCATCCCTGCCGAGTGCCTCTGAATAGCGAGAAGGGTTCTGACAGCTCCCCATTTACTCTGAGTCTTGCGGTGGGTTTCGCTTATAAGAGCTGGACCCATTTAACAAAGGTGTCTCCCAGGCCTACAGTCTTGATCACTTTCCACAGGTAGGGCCACTCGACGCTGTTGAAAGCCTTAGCTGCGTCCAGCGAGAAGACAGCTCTATTGCCAGAGTTGGTTGTTGGAATTTGTAGGTTTAAGAAAAGCCTCCTTATGTTTTGCGCCGTGCATCTTGTAGGGATGAACCCGGATTGGTCCCTATGTACTTTTTTATGCATCACCTTAGCTAGTCTATTTGCTAGGATGCGGGCCAGTAGTTTGACATCAGCTGTCAACAGGGATATGGGTCTATACGATCCTGGAGACCTGGGCTCTTTGCCAGGTTTCAACAGGACTACTATGATGGCCTCATTCATAGAGCCTGGAAGGGACCCCTTCTCAAGTGCCTCTGTGTAAACTTTCAAAAGATTGGGGAGCAGTGTACCGGCGTATCTCTTATATACTTCGGAAGGTAAACCATCTAATCCTGGTGATTTATTATTCTGGGATTGTGTCAGGGCTATCTCTAGTTCTTCCTCTGTGAGCGGTGCATTAAGCATGTCCGCATCATTAGCTGGCAGGACCGGGAGGTCACCCTTTCCCAAGAAGTTCTCTATTTCCTCCTCTGTGGGATTCACTTTAGCTGTATATAGATCTGCATAGAGGTCTTTAAAGATCTGTACAATGTCTGGGGTTATGGATTGTTCGACTCCCTGGGCATCACAGATAGCCCAAATAGTGGAGGAGGACTGCTGTGCTTGCGCCATTACCGCCAGCATGTGCCCTGTTGCCTCCCCCTCCTTAAAATGTGACTGTTAGAGAAAAAATCGTTTATTTTCGGCTAGCTGCAATGCCAGTTGCCTGGACATTGATTGTGCTCCCATCCATGCCCTTTTTGTGTCCTCCGTGGGGCTAGCAATGTAATTGTTTGCAGTTTCAGTGACCATCCCGCGCACCGCCATCTCCCATGCCTTAGTATCAGTTTTGATGCGATTTATTGATTTTATGAATTGCCCCCTCACAGAGGCCTTCATTGCATCCCATACTGTACCTAGGCTTGCTGTGCCAATATTCTCCTGAAAGAATAGTTTGAGCATGTCCCTTATTGGGTCAGGCTCTGGAAGCAGTGAGAGCCAGAAGGGATTGAGCCTCCAAACTGGGCTTTTAACTATATCCGGGAATGAAATGGAGATGCGGAATGAGGAATGGTCAGAGATGTGCCTGTCAATGTATTCTGATGATATAATTCGAGGAAACATTTTATCATTGCCTAGGCCTATATCGATTCTGGACAAGCCTTCATGGGAGGCCGAGTAGCAGGAGTACCTCTTAAGGTCCGGATGTCTGCTACGCCAGACATCCGTCAGTCCCAGTTCCTCGAGTACTCTGGCAAAAGGTGTTTGTCCCGTTGCCCCTTGTGCAACATTTTGGGGTATGGGCAGTTTGTCATTAAAATGATTTAAGTAATTATTGAAGTCCCCTACTGCAAGTAGGGGTATTTCCGGGTATTGCGCCATAAATTTTGCCAGACTCCCGAGGACCCCGGCTGAGTACGGTGGTGGCACATATATATTCGCTAGTATGCAAGTCAGACCATAGATTTTACACAATAGAAATACAAATCAACCCCCTGGATCTATCAATTTCTGAAAACATTGGAACCGGACTCCTTTACGTATAAGTATGCTTACCCCCCTGGAATAAGACGAGTGCGTGGAGTGGAACTGTACATCATAGACGCGTGGGCTTAAATTAGGAGGTGGGTCAGCCTGGAAATGCGTCTCCTGCAAACAAACAATACTGGCCTTCATTGATCTAACATATGGTGCCCTCTATGGAATATCTAGCGGATATAGAACCCCCTGTGGTATATCTAGGGGATATAGTGTGCCCTATGGAATACCTAGTGAATATAGTGCCCCCTATGGAATATCTAGTGGATATGGTGCCCTCTATGGAATATCTAGTGGATATAGTGCCCCCTATGGAATATCTAGTGAATATAGTGCCCCTATGGAATATCTAGTGGATATAGTGCCCCTATGGAATACCTAGTGGATATAGCACCCCCTATGGAATATCTAGTGAATATAGTGCCCCCTATGGAATATCTAGTGAATATAGTGCCCCCTATGGAATGTTTAGTGAATATAGTGCCCCCTATGGAATATCTAGTGAATATAGCACCAATATGGGGTAGATGGACACAAGTTGTAGGAGAGCTACAGGCCCAGGTCTGGTCGCTGACCTGCAAAGCAATAGAAATAAGATATAAGCTGTACCTGTTCTCAAATCCCATAAATATGTATATAATCTATCAGGTGCTAAAGGGAAGTGACACTAAAGATTCTGGATGACCCCTCTGCACACGGCTGTCTATTCTTTCTAGGAAACTTTTCAACTTTGCAATAAAAAAACTGGGATTTTTAGTGCACATATATTGCAATGCATGTTTACAAAACATTTCTCTATAGAATACTATGGCGGGGCTCTGATGGTACCAACAGCCCACTAGTGGATTCCTCATAGGAATGTATGGAGAACACAGTCTAGAGAAGGAAGAGAGTGCAGGTAACAACCTGGTCCCCATATCAGAAGAAGTGTTCACCACCGAAGACCCATTTCTATTTAAAGATCGTCACATTATTCCATCATCCCATCCTTTGAAATTCCAGAAATCGAAACAGGATGCCCATTTTACTTCATTACCCGACTACTAATGGTCAGTGTAGAAGGGACCCCTTACATTGGAGGTGAGCGTAGAAGTGACCCCTTACATTGGTGGTCAGTGTAGAAGGGACCCCTTACATTGGAGGTCAGTGTAGAAGGGACCCCTTACATTGGAGGTCAGTGTAGAAGGGACTCCTTACATTGGAGGTCAGTGTAGAAGGGACCCCTTACATTGGAGGTCAGTGTGGAAGGGACTCCTTACATTGGAGGTCAGTGTAGAAGGGACCCCTTACATTGGAGGTCAGTGTAGAAGTGACCCCTTACATTGGAGGTCAGTGTAGAAGGGACTCCTTACATTGGTGGTCAGTGTAGAAGGGACTCCTTACATTGGAGGTCAGTGTAGAAGGGACTCCTTACATTGGAGGTCAGTGTAGAAGGGACTCCTTACATGTGTCCAATCACAGCAGGAAGCCAGTCACCGGTGGCACACATGCGCGCTGCAGAAACAGAAGTGTAAAATGCACAGAGAGGCCGCCGCCCCGCAGTACATATATGTGGGACGGTCGGCAACTGGTTAAAATAAATAAATAATACTAATAAAATAATAATACAAAATACAAAAAAAATACAGAGATCAAAGTTTTATCTATGTCAGTGCCAGTGTTAGTGATGGGGTCAGTATGTTTTTTTTTTGTCAGGATTTTTTTTTTTTAATTAGTATCAGCGTGTTTTCAGTACTGCGGGTACAAACAACAACTAACATACTACATCCCCTGTCTGTGACCCCTCTAGTGATATAAAGATCTATATAGAGGAATAGGGACTGGTGATCCTTCTCGCCCTACCCACCCCCCCTCTCCTCTCACCCCCCCTCCCCTCTAGCCCCTCCTCCTCCCTTTCTCCTTCTTTCCTTTTTCTTCCCCTCTTCTCTAACCTACCTTCCTCCTCTCCCCTTCCCACTATTTCTCTTCTTCCTCTCTGCCCTCATGTTTTTCACTCCTTCCCCTCTTACCTTCTCTCCCCTGTCCCCTCTCTCCCTTCCCCCTTTTTCTCTCTCCCCTGCCCCGGCTCTACCCCCTCTTTCTCTCTCTCCCCTCCCCCCTCTTCTCCCTACCTTCCTACTCTCCACTCTTTCCTCCCTTTCTCTCTCCCCTGCCCCCTCTCTCCCTCACCCCTGCCCCCTCTTCTCCCTTCCTACCCCCTACGCTCCCCTCCCTCTTTCTTCTGCCCTCTCCCTTCCCCCTTCTCTCTCCCCTCCTACCTTCTCTCCCCTGCCCCCTCTTTCCCTCCCCCTCTCACCCCTGCCCCCTCTTCTCCCTACCTACCCCCTACGCTCCCCTCCCTCTTTCTTCTGCCCTCTCCCTCCCCCTTTCTCTCTCCCCTCCCTCTTTCTTCTGCCCCCCCCCTTTCTCTTTCCCCTCCCTCTTTCTTCTGCCCCTCCCCCCCTTTTCTCTCTCCCCTGCCCCCTCTCCCCTTCCCCAAGGTGACAGGCTGCAACCACCACCCCCCCAGGTGATGAGCTGCATCCCCCCCCAGGTAACAGGCTGCAACCACCCCCCCTGGCTATGATGAGTCAACAGAGCAGAGATGATCCTCCAGTGAAGTAATAGCACCACTATTGCCTTCCCTCTCTGTGGTCACAAAGAAGGAGTAGAGGAGGGAGGAGAGCCAGGCCGGGGACAGGATCTCATAGCGCTGTGAGACTCAGGCTGCAGCACCCCCCCCCCCCCCCCAAGGGGACAGGCTGCAAAGAACCCCTTCCCTAAGGTGACAGGCTGCAACCACCCCCCCAGGTGAAAGTCTGCAATCACTACACAGGTGATAAGCTGCATGATCACAATCCAGAACAGGAGATTGTGGAGTGAAATATAGGTGACCGGAGATGAAGAGGTCAATGAAGACTGGCAGTGGATCCCACCAGAGGTCTGAGAGTCCACATGGTGCCTTCAAAAGAGGACAGATGGGACGGGTGAGAGGCGCTACCTTTGTAGGAGCGGCACAGCGCTGGAAGACAGCCGTTCAGGAAAGAACATAGTTGATGGTGTTGTTGTTTCCCAAAAAGCTTGGTCACTAGAAATAAAAACATGCCAGCATCAACGTCATAATGGAAAAGATTCAACGTTGAAGGCGCAGCACATCGACAACTGGAAGGACGACACCTTTGCTGCCTAAACTGACATTAAAGAAATCACCCGCGAGTTTTATACAGAGGACTTCATCATTCAGTTGCCTGAATTCCCCCCGTGTGCCCACTATCACTCCTTTCTTCAGTAGTTTTTTTGCAGTGTACGTAATCCCCTCATCATCTTCAAATCGGACTTTCCGTATCTCATCATAGCCAGGACATGACTAAGTACAACATAACTCATTTTGTGCTGCCCAGCTATACACTCCCACCCTTACCTTTCCCATTAACGGAGACCACACTGAACTGGAGTGTAAAATAGGCCGTAGCAGCCCCTTTATTAAATATCAAAATATAAATTAACTCTTATAAACAAATAAATAACAAATAACAGCATAACAATGCAGAACCGTGACGTAGGACTGTAGGAGGACCTTACCCCCCCCCCCCCACCCATTTTACCCTAATCAAAACTCGTGCACTGCGGTCATCTAAACTGTAACTAGGCCTCAAGCTGACATGCTAGCTCAGAGACAAAACTATTCCGCAGTGCAGTCATACACCATATTCCTTACATCACCTATAAGGAATATTAACAAACGGGCCCATATCTCCAATGGGTCCCGCATCAAATTCTCTGTGGGGAGGGGGTTTCTTCTCTATACCTACGTCAGCCAACATCCGCCACTGCAAACAAGGTTAAAACCTTAACCTTGAGCGCACCTCCACACCCTAAATGCTCTCTCAATTCCGTCCTGTATGCCCATGGCCCACATATCTGTGCCCACTGGGTTCAGATGAACACGGTCAGCCTTCAGATATCGCCATGTATCGATCTCCAGCTCTCTGTGTCTGATAGCTAGGCCTCCGTTTTTAATAAAAAACCTGCTGGCCTCCTGATTTATCTTTTTCCTGGCCTTATTGATCAGTTCTACTGACCTCGCTAAACGCCACGAAGTCCTGGCAATCATGTCCGACCATACCAGGACAGTTTTTGGGAATGCCGCCTGAAGTAGGCAAAAATCATATTTTATATCCCTAGCAATGTCTAACTTGGTCCTCAAACCCAAATCACTACCCCCAACATGAATCACTAGAACCTCGGGGGGCCTGTCCCATTGCGCAAATTTGTGCGCCTCTGGGACCAGACGGCTCCAAAGCATCCCCGGGAAACCCAGCCATTTAATGTATGCCTCCCCCCTGGAAAACCCTAGCTGTCTCCCGTCTGGCCTGGCATTCCCCTCCTGGCTCCCCAGCAAACATATGAATGTCCCATAATCCACACGAGACTCGGCGAGGGACCTGAAAAGAAAACAATAAGAAAATTCCGGTAAAACTCATCGCAATGCACCACACGAAACCATGCCGGCACCTACAACCCACAACACTCACCGAACCTTCAATTCACTAAGTCAAGCCTGACATATGACCGGAATCGCCTAGATTCCCACCTCCCAATCCGTTTAACCGCTTCTTCCGTTAGGCCCCACCTAACTGCCTCCGTCGCCGCACCAATCCTAAACGAATGCGAGGAGAATTTCTGATCCCCCAGCCCCAGGGCGACTAAACATCTCCGAAATATTGAAATAAATTGGAAACGTGACAGAGCCTCCCCATCTTGATGTACTAACAGAGGGCCCTCCCCGCTGGCCTCTGTGTCAAATAAACCTTCGTAACTAAGACGGGGCAGAGTTTGGCGTCCGGAATGGCGAAAACCACCACATCCTTGCCTCGACCCTGCTGGTCCGTCTTAGATCTACGCAGATGCATCACCAGTCTATCAACCAGGCACCGAACCTCCCCCACAGCTAAACCATCCCCTGTTTTCTTGGAGGAACTTACCAGCTCCCCTATCCGAAAAGCTCCAAAAAAGGCCAAAACAAAAGCCGTGCGAAAAAGCCCCGCCTCATACCCGGATATGCAAACTCTGGGCAAAATGTCCACCATTCTACCCAACAGTTCGAACGTAACTGGTCGCCTCTCATCCCGGACCCTTGTCCCTCTGCGATAACCCTTCAGTGCTTGACGTGCCCAAAACTCCTTTGTCCAATCTCTCCCCCCTTCGAGCTTGAACCAAAACGCCATGGCCGCCATAACCTTCCCCAGCCTCGACACGGAAACACCATTTTCCATGTGCCTGGCGACAAAATAGATAAAGAGCAATCTAGTCTCTCCCTCACCCCCCGCAGCCTGTTCATGGAAAGCCAACCATTCGTCCCATACTTTCCTGTATGCTCTCCATGTCCCCTCGCTCACTGACCACCTGATCCACTCGACTATCCTTCCAGGGCAATCTTCCACAGTTCTAAAGGACACAGGACCCCGTGACGCTCTGCCCCCGGTGCCAGATCCCGAAATTTCTCCCACTGAAACCGAGAAAGAGCGTCAGCGATCACATTGTCCAGTCCTGGTAAGTGTACTGCATGAATGAAAATGTTCTTCTGCATACACCGAAGCACCAAATGTCTCAACAAGCGTATCACCGGCGGTGATGCCACCGATACCTTGTTGATAAACTGTACCACCCCCAAGTTGTCGATGTGGAAGCGAACCTTCCTATCCCGGAAGGATTCGCCCCACAATTCAACCGCTAGTACCACCGGAAACAACTCCAGTAATAACATGTTCTTGAGCATCCCCGCACCTTTCCAGCTGTCCGGCCAAGGGCCGGCACTCCAATGCCCCTGAAAAAAGGCCCCGTAACCCGCCGACCCCGCTGCATCTGTGAACAACTCCAGGTCGAAATTACTCACCGGCCCAGTCATCCACAGCGCTCTCCCGTTAAAGTTGTCCAGAAACATATGCCACATTCTCAGGTCATCCTTATGTTCCCGGGAAAGCGTCACATAATGCCTGGGCGACTCAATCCCCCCAGTACTTGCCGCTACTCTTCTGCCAAAAACCCTGCCCATCGGGATGATCCTGCACGCAAAGTTGAGCTTGCCCAGCACCGATTGCAAAGCTCTCAGCTGAACCTTGCGCCGGCCAACCATCCCCTTCACCTCCGCCTGCAATGCAACCAATTTAGCTTCAGGCAACCTGCATTCCATGGCCATGGAATCGATTACAATCCCGAGAAAACTGATCACTGTTGTGGGCCCTTCCGTCTTGTCTGGCGCAAGCGGAATGCCGAATTCCCCTGCAATCCTTTCCACCATTGTTAAGAGCACCGCGCAAACGTTAGATGCGGGCGGCCCTATACACAGGAAATCGTCCAGATAATGGATCACCGAGTTCAAACCTGCAGCGTCTCTCACCACCCATTCCACGAATGTGCTGAAACACTCGAAGAATGCGCACGATATAGAACAACCCATTGGCAAACACATGTCCACGTAATATTCCTCCTGCCACGTGCAACCCAATAAGTAAAAGCTATCGGGATGAACAGGCAGCAGACGAAACGCCGCTTCAATGTCTGTCTTTGCCATCAGGGCCCCTCTACCATACTTCCGTACCCAACATACCGCGGCATCAAAGGATGTGTATGAGACCGCGCAAATTTCAGGATCAATAGCGTCGTTCACCGACTCCCCTTTTGGGTAAGACAAGTGGTGAAGGAGGCGAAATTTGTTCGGCTCCTTCTTGGGGACCACCCCCAACGGAGAAACCACCAGGTCCTGCATGGGTTTTTCGGAGAAGGGTCCTGCCATCCTACCCAGAGCTACCTCCTTGTTTCATTTTTCGGACACCACCTAATGATGTTTTAAAGCGGACCGTAAGTTATCTGGAATGGGAGGAGCTGAGTTCAAAACCGCAGGAATCGTGAAAACTTCCGAAAATCCCAACCTATGTAGTTGAGCCCCCTCCTTATCCTAGAAAAGGACGCATTCTTCCCACCTTCACTGGTGTCCTCCCCCTTTCCCGCAAACTCGCTGGTCTTTCCCTTACCCTGCTTAAAACACCGTGATCCTGAGTGCGATCCACCGCACCCTGAACACTCGTGTTTATACTTACATCCATTTCCGAATTTACAACTTCATTCGTTGTATTGCCAGCAGACTCCTTTTTTCCTTGTGGCCGATTGACCTGAAGCCCCTGATCCCCCGGCCCCCCCCTGAAAAAACTGACCCGCTGGCTTGGCCGACGACATCAGGCGCATCCAAAGACTGATGTCTTTGTGATCCCACCGCAAAGCCGGTCTCACCGCCCTTCTCTGCCGAAACTGCTCGTCGTAACGCAGCCATGATAGTCCCCCGTAGGTCCGATGCGCCTCGCCAATAGCATCCAAATAACAGAAAAGGGCCGAGCAATGCTCCGGCTCCTTCTCGCCTATCACGCTTGCAGCCAATTCTGAAACATCCGCGGTATTAGTCTGTACCTCCTCTTCTCCTCCTCTTCTTTCTTACTATCCTCAGGTTTCACCCTATCTAAGTTGAACTTCTCAAGGGGAAGCAGAGAAAAAATCTCCACGTACTCCCCCTTCCAAATTTTTTCCCTAACCTCCTGTTTCAAATGGGCCCCTAATGGCCCCTCGAAACATACATAGACCTCACAGCGCGCGGAATCAGCCAACCGGTGTAGGCTCAAACCTGCCCACCAGCTCCTTGAGGCCTGCTAAAAACCCCTGTAGGCCCCCCTCCGAAAGTGTGGGTTCAGGGAATGACTCGCCCGAGTAAAAACCCCCCCTCCGGTCGCTGCCACCGTGCCTTCTACCCACCTCCCCCACATCCTCCCCCAAATACATTTCCCTACCGCAAGACCCCCGACAAAAACACGACTTACCGGGCTGCCTGGAAACGTTCCCACCAGCCGAACTTCCTGCGTCCATCGTTGTTGGCCGTCCTCCTGCGACATCGTCCTCTGATCCAGAAAGCTCGCCCTCCGACCGGTCCGACACGTCATTTGAAATCGCAGCCTGCCCTCCAGGGTCTTCACCCCCAGATGCAGACGAGCTCCGTTCCCTCAGGCTTCTACTCATCCCCGCCGCCGACTTGCTGGCACCTTTTCTAGGGGTCTGAGCGCCGGACCGTGACGCCTCCTCTTCTTCCCTCCAGGGGCTAGGACGCTGGACTCCGTGCCCCTGTGATGATGTCCCGGGCCTGGGCAGCATGCCCCCAGCCCCTCCCGACTTTCCTCCCTGGTTTTTGGCAACAGAGCTCCTCACCTTAGTCTGCCCCCGGGCAGGCGGATCGCCTCCATCCCGCTGACAGCCTCGGTTGTGGCCCCCACGTGCAGTAGACCTCAAGCTGGGCCGACCGCCACCCGCCTGTGCCCCCCCACTGGTTGTCTATAGCTCACCCTTCCTGGCCTGAGATGCGCGCCCACCCCCCCCCCGCCGCCGCGTGCATGTGAAGGCCTGAAGCCTGTTGTCCTGACTGCATTGCGCCTGCTCCGAGCCGCGTGCTGATGGGCCCCCCGCCACCCCCCCCGCACCAAAGGTGCATGTTGTAGCTGAGCCATCCCCCATAGCCGACCGCTTTGCCGGCGGTTCGGTGATGTTTTTACCCCTCTTGCTCCTAGGCCTCTCCGCGGCCTTATACCTGGCCGGCGGGCGGGATCGCCGCGGCCGCTCAACTCGATCCGTCCCCCCCCCCCCCGGACGCTCCGCTCTCACCCTCCAGCGCCCTCTCCACTTGCGCCCTGAGCCAGTCTGTTCCGTTGGCCGCAGCCGCCGCTCTAATATTGTTGAGGAGCTCCTCCATTGCGACCTGCTTGGAACTTTTCCCCTCGGTCACTGATTCATTCTGGGGCGGCTCGCCCCTCCTCTTCCTGTTGCCAGCTCCACCCCTCCTCTTAAACGGCCATACCCTAAATGGCATGTTTACTTCTCTCATGCCAGCCCTGCGCTTACACTTTGCTCTCTGCTGCGGGCTGTTCTTGACTCGCGGCAGAGAATGTTGTCCACACACTTTTCCCGGTACCTCTTGTACAGGTCTTTGAGGTTCTGCAGATAGTCTACCTGCTGGTAGAGTACATCTAATGTCTCCTGGATGGTTCTTGTCTCAGATTTTCTTTCCAGACACAGTTTGTGCTTCTCTTTGATCTCCCGCGATTAGGTTGAGGACGCTTTGGTGGTTCCTCAGTCCTGAGAATGCACAAACCTTTTGTAAAGTTTTCAGGTTGGCACTGATCTTGTAACATTTAATCTGCAGGAGGAAATCGGGGTCTTTGGTCTTGGTGGAAGGTGCGCCTCCCATTAGAGTCCTATGCTGCTCTTCTTGTGCCAGTGAAATAGGCGTCATCAGAACGTCTTGTAGAGTTTCTCCAGGCACCAGACGAATCACATCCAAGGCCAGTTTTTTGGTGGCAACCATAAGGTTTTCCATTTCAGTATTAAAATCGTGCAGTAGAGGAAATTTTCTGCTTATATAAAGCCAGATTTTAATTCTTTCCTCTGCTTTGTCATATTCAGCTGCATCCGTGGCAAGAAGATCGTTCACGTGAGGGACTGGTCCAATATCCTGGAACACTTGGCAGGCGATGTCCATGGAGTCGCAAAATACAACATTCTCATATCTAGAAAGCAGAGAATGTGTATAGATGATGTCCTCTGCAGGGATCTTCACCACAGGAACCTGTATAGCCTCAAAGAACTTGTTAAAGTTGAATTTTTCCTCTGGCTCTGAAACGTCTAGAACATTATGAAAAAAGCTCCTGAACCTTGGAATGGTCCTGCAGATATAGATGGAATTTCATGGTCTGGCGGATGATCCTAGACACATACACAAGGTTATCCCTCTGGACTGATTTCAAATCCATGTCTGGTGCAATGAGACCAAAGAGATCTGGTCTCTCTATGGCTGGCTGGAGGTACTGAGATAGGAACTGGCTAACAGTCCTCAACACAGCATCTTCAGTTTCCTCTGGAAACTTTGCTTGCAGTGATTTTTGAAGGACCTTTGTTAGGTATCTCAGCCCATAAGGAATGCTATCCACAGAGGAGAATATGGACTCGTACACACGGTCGGAAAATCCGACCCCAAAATCCATAGGATTTTTTCCGACGGATTTTGTCCGACACTGGTGTTGCATACACACGGTCAGACAAAGTTGATCATTCTGAACGTGGTGACGTTTGTTGCCTACAATGGGACTACATAGAGGCTAGTAGCCAATAGCTTTGGTCTTGTAATGTAATCTGAGCATGCGTGGCACTTTGTCCGTCGGAATTCGCTACACACGATCGGAAAAAGTCCGATAGGACTTTGTTGTCGGAAAATTTGAGAGCAGAAGATAAAACTTTGTCCGATGGAGCCTACACACGGTCGGAATTTCCGACAACATTGTCCGACAGGACATTTTCCGTCGGAAAATGACATGAACTATAGTTTGTGCACTGGAGCGTGTGCGAGGGGTATTCATAAGGAAGGAGGAGAGGGGAGATAAAGTATATCAGGGGGAGAAAGGGGGAATGATGGAATAGCTTTACAGGGAAGGAGAGCATATACTGTGGGTTAATACCCTCTCACCAGGCAGGAAGAAGTTGGGCATTCAATCAGCTCTGACCGGGACCGGTCTATGTTCCAGCCATACAATGACCTCACGCGGATCTTCAAAAAACAGTACCCTGTTGTCGCTTTCAATCCTAAGATGGGCCGGGAATAGCGTGGAATATTTTATCTGGCTAGCTCGCAGCATCTGCTTCGCCTTCATGAAGCCTTGCCCCCGTTTTTGAATCTCTGCAGAGAAATCCGGAAAAATTGCAACCTTGGTATTGCCAATGGGTATTACCCTTTTCTCTGGCCATCCGCAGCGCAGCATCACGATCTTTGTAATTAAGCATCTTGGCTATAAAAGTGCGCGGGGGGGGGGGCTCCGGGGGGGGGGGGGTGTCTAGCGGGCATGTGTGGGCCTTTTCTACTGCCAGCATGGGGGAGAAGGCCTCTCGGCCATATGTGGTGACGACGGTAGTATCTTCTATCCAAAGAGACAAAATGTCAGTGCTGAGGTATCCAGTAGTGATAGGGAATAATCTATAAATCCTGTGCAGTGATCCGTGTGTTTTTCTCGTGCAATCCTAATGGGGATATGGGTGGCCCCTTACCTTACAGCTGTAAGGTTACAGCAGTATAATATGGGTCTTTATGGTCATAGGTGACCGTCCTCTCGGGGATGTCCTTCCGGTTTTTCAGCTGTCTGTCCCAGGTAGTTTCTATCTGTATGTCCCATGTAGTTCCCTTCAGCTTACTCCTTATCCGGGCGGGGGGGGGGGGGGGGGTTGGTTTTCACCTCAATATGCACATGAAATAAAATTGCCTCATAGTGTAGTATGTCAGCAGTAAAAGAGCATTTATTACAATCAAACAGGTAAACAAGTAAGCGAAATGGGTACTCACATTAAACAGTGAATACAAATACAGGGTAAAAACGAGCTTCGAGCTCGGTGGCGTCACTTCCGGTAGATCACGTGTCCCGACGCGTGTTCGTCACTGATCACGTGACTTCATCAGGGATACCGAGTGCCTCTACCAGGGTCTTTAAATGTGTTGGGCTGTGTAATAATCAATTAGCGGCCATTTTGCCGTAGCGCCGATCGCCGGAAATAGTCACAGAAACGTCGCCGGAAATGGAGCGGCGGCCATTTTAATGGTGGTCAGGCCGCACAAAAAGGAAATGTGATTAGGTGTCAGCAGAGTATGTAAAACAAGGCCGGAAACGACGGCGATCAACTCTAACTGATACGTAGGTGCAAAGTAATAGCTGACCAGGCAGCTAGATGTAAATTATATTACGGCCATAGGATAGTATCTATACATGTGATTAAACAGGGGTTGATATTAAAAATGACATAAGAGCTAGTGTAAACGCCAGTGGCAGCGTTATACATACTGTATATAAAATGGGGTATACTCATCTCAGTATAATGGATAAATGGACGTATTAGAAAATGCAGATAATAGGTCATAAAATACGAAGGAACGTAGATATATATATATATATGAAATATATATAAAATATAAAAATAAGAATAAAATATACCGGAAATGACGTCAAAATAATACATGAAGTACATTATACGGTGGTTCATAGTGATAGAGCCTGTGAATGAAACATAAAGGTGACAGAATAGGAATGAGAGAGGGTCAGAGACCTCCAAAGTGCAGACATATTCCAGGACTCAATAATGGGTACTTCTTGATCTGCATGGATAAAGGGACTCCTCTCCTATGCCTCTTACCCACAAAAACAGTTCTTTAAACTTATACTGAATATCCTCAATTACCAGATCTAGAATGGGCACACTTTTGTTAGTTCAACTAAAGGAAATCTTCTCAGTCCTCATATTTGTTCTGCCCATTATTAGTACTTATTTAATTTTGTAATTACTATTGTTATGTATAGAGGAACATAGGGGGTGTCTACTCTACGCTACTCTAAATATAGCACTTGTAAAAAAGTGTCCCTGAAAATATTTTTGAAAGGTTGGCAACTATGCACTTAGGCACTGCCCAAGGGCTACAGGGTCAGTAGGGGGCCCCATGAGAGGCTCCTGTGATATTAAAGCGGTAATAAACCTTTCTAACATTACTACATTTTAGAGGCCCTGAGGTAGGTTATGCCATAATGTATGCACAGCATATTAGCACATTAGGGTACACTTAAATTGTCAGACTGAGCCCTCCAGTGCTGTGCTGTGATCAATCCTGCGGGGCCCGGGCGCTTCCATCTTCACCCGGTCTTCCTTCCGGGTTCTGTGCCTTCGGTCACTTGCCTTGGCCGGGTTGTGTTAATGTCATTCCCATGCATGCTCATGTGCATCCTCTTTCTCTCATCCCCCTTTCTCTCTCATCCTCCCTCACCCCTCTTTCATCCCCTTTCTCTCTCTCATTCTCCCTCTCTCTCTTAATTAAATTTGTTATAACAAAAAATAGTTTGCATTTTTATTTATTTATTGTTTATAAAAGGCCCCACCAAAATCCTCAGCACCAGGCCCATGATGTTCTTAATCTGGCCTTGCCTCCATGCTGTGACCTCTCAGTAACTTTTCTCCTGCAGCACTGACGCTGGAGAGGGCTGCACTTCCCTTTCCTTTACCCAAGCTCCACCCACTCCCTTAAACGGCCATGCACCTAAATAGCCTGTTTAACTTATTCATGCCAGCCCTCCGCCTATTTCTCTTGGGCTTTTTGCTGCGGGCTGTTCTATCCCAATACAAGACTGGCATGCATTACTTGTTTAAGTGAAGTGCGGAGTGACACAATCCACCGCATCACATTGCAGCCAATAATATTTATGACATTTCAAATAAAGTTATAACAAAAAAACAAAAAACAATGACCTGAATTAGCATTATTCCTCACAATGCACACCAGCAGCCATTGATTCATTGCAGCTTCTGGCGTTACAAAGCCCTAACTTTTTTCTCATTTAACCTTTTTGTCCAACCTAGGTTTCTGCTGGTCATGCTGTTCACCAAGCTAAAACTGAACTCTGTAGCATGCAAATCACTCAAAGAAAACGGAGGGCAACATAATACACAAGGGATAGAACTAAGGGAGGTATTAAAACTGAGAAATAAAGACGAGATTTTAAATGAATCCAAATTCTTTTGGCAATAATTTAACAATTGCCCATGGTGCTATTCAAGGGGCAACCTTTAATATTAGCTCAAAAACCTTTAACTTAAAGGTTGAAGCCATTCTGTTTATTTATCAAAACCCAAACATTGCAACAAAAAAGGATTCGCCCTTGGGACTTTAAATGAGGTGGGCACCATTTGGCCAAATAGCATCATAACAGTAATTGAAGTATAAAGTATATGCATTTTTTTCAGGTAAAAATCATGTATACATTAGTATCATCAGCCAATTGTAGAATAACATACAGTATCTCCCAACAGTGAGTACACCCCTCACATTTTTGTAAATCTTTTCTTCTATCTTTTCATGTGACAACACTGAAGAAATGACACTTGTCTACAATGTAAAGTAGTGAGTGTACAGCTTGTATAACAGTGTAAATTTGCTGTCCCCTCAATATAACTCAACACACAGCCATTAATGTCTAAACCGCTGGCAACAAAAGTGAGTATATCCCTAAGTGAAAATGTCCAAATTGGGCCCAAAGTGTCAATATTTTGTGTGGCCACCATTATTGTCCAGCACTGCCTTAACCCTCTTGGGCATGGAGGTCACCAGAGCTTCACAGGTTTGCACTGGAGTCCTCTTCCACTCCTCCGTGACATCACAGATCTGGTGGATGTTACAGACCTTGCGCTCCTCCACTTTCCGTTTGAGGATGCCCCACAGATGATCAATAGGGTTTAGGTATGGAGACATGCTTGGCCAGTCCATCACCTTTACCCTCAGCTTCTTTAGCAAGGCAGTGGTTGTCTTGGAGGTTTGTTTGGGGTGGTTATCATGTTGGAATACTGCCCTGCGGCCCAGTCTCTGAAGGGAGGGGATCATGCTCTGCTTCAGTATGTCACAATACATGTTGGCATTCATGGTTCCCTCAATGAACTGTAGCTCCCTAGTGCCGACAGCACTCATGCAGCACCAGACCATGACACTCCTTGACTGTAGGCAAGACACACTTGTCTTTTTCCTCCTCACCTGGTTGCCCCCACACCTGCTTGTCACCATCTGACACCAAATAAGTTTATCTTGGTCTCATCAGACCGCATAATTTGGTTCCAGTAATCCATGTCCTTAGTCTGCTTGTCTTCAGCAAACTGTTTGTGGGCTTTCTTGTGCATCATCTTTAGAAGAGGCTTCCTTCTGGGATGACAGCCATGCAGACCAATTTAATGCAGTGTGCGGCGTATGGTCTGAGCACTGACAGGCTGACCCCCTACCCCTTCAACCTCTGCAGCAATGCTGGCAGCACTCATACGTAAATATATGTGTATAAATAGCTGTGAAACAGAAATAATTAATCTGTGTTATACCCAATATCTCTGTGTAAAGTGCAAATACACAAACTGTAATAAATTGTCTGAATGTAGCCACAAATAAATAAATAAATGTGTAAAAATATCTGTGAAACGGAATACAGGAGCTAAAAAGCCATAAGTGTATAAAAAATTTGTTTGAGAAACGAGGTGCATAAGCTAAAAAATTTGCTTATGAAAAAATTATATAATTAATGGGTATAAATGTCATATATAATTAATGATACAATAATTGAAAAACAGGATGCATATGTTAGTAAATAGCATGAATGTTAAATAGTAAATATATACGGTTAAGAATTCATAAATATGGGGTTGTAAATACATATATCATAAATAACCATCTAGCATATAAATCCAGCATATAAATGCACAGTAATGGTATGATTTCCAAAGATCTCTTTCAAAAAACAAATGCTTGCAGAGCTCAAAAACTGTTCAATTTTCCTCCACCACACAAAACAGATCTCCCACTCCTATAGCAGCTGAAGCTTGTCTCCGTTAGGAACTGGGATCATTAACTCAGTGTTGTCAGGCGTCACTTGCATATGAACTCATAAAAACAAAGCAAAGATACAGATCATTGCGCAATACAATAAAAGCACCAGGGAATTGAACGACGAAGATTCCATTCACAAAACCTGACTATAAGGGAAAGCACTTCAGGTCAAAGACAATCAGCCGATCCAAGCGTGGTGAAAAGCTGCTGCTATCGTGCTGACACCAGCTTCCAAACAGTAAGTGTCACTGGTTCCTCCTATGCATTACGTCACAGTCATGTGACTTTTTCAAGAATGGCCGCCATATGACTCCAGAGCCTCCGTATTTATACTTATACTGGCATCCTGGTTTCTATGGTGACATCGGTCATCATGTTGTTTCTGACCCGCTGAAGTGTTTATTTGAACAGGTGCTGATAATGTAATACAGCCCTTAAACATACAATTTTAATAATAAATACATAAACAAATGGTGAGAAATGTAAAATTGAAAATAAATAAAAATTGCGATCGATATACATAGAAATATACTGAGATACATACAAAAACTCCCTCTAGTGGTATCTTATAAGTAAAAACATTCCTATAACATAATTACCCCAATATATCACAATGCACATGTCTAGAGATAGATTAGTGATTTTTACTCATCCTTAAATATCAATTTAATCACATGTATCTATTTCATAATAAAAATATTAAATAAAAAATCACATATAGATTATAGTATAGACCATTGCTACGTCCCAGGCGGTCTCCCATCCAGGTACTAACCAGGCCCGATCCTGCTTAGCCTCCGAGATCGGGCGCTTTCAGGGTGATGGGGCTGTAGCCCTAAAATTAACCATATATATGACATATTAAAAATTCTAAAAAGTTCTAAAAATCATAGCCTCACATCATTATAATCCTAATAGTCCGAAATAAAATAATTTAGATCAAAATCTATATTAAGGCCCCTGGGCGAGAGAGTGCACATCTCAAAAATCCACCTGGATTCGGATTTGCTTAATTCTATCGATTGCCCAGAATTTTAAACCAGTAGGATCTTTGTTGCGATGGGATGCGAAGTGTCTTGAGACACTATGTTTTGGGAAGCCATTCCTAATATTTTGTATATGCTCCCTTATATGCTTCCACATAGGGCGTTTAGTCCTTCCTATATACTGTAGGGAGCATGAGCACTATAAAATATATACAACTCCTTCTGTTCTGCAGGAGATAAAATCCTTAATTGTATATTCTTTTTTCGTACTAGTAGATATAAAATTGGTACACTTTTGTCCATTGAATTTAGTATTTCTACATGCATAACAGGTCTTGCATGGATAGAACCCTTCCCCTTGGATAAAAGACAACTCGGTAAATTTTTTTAGGAGGTTCTGGAATATTTTTCCCTACCAAATCTCTCAAAGTATTTGCTCGTCTATAAATATAACAAGGTTTCTCAGGTAAAATACTTTGAAGTAAACTATCCGCTTTAAGAAGGGGCCAAATTTTTTAATAATACGCTCTACCTGCCTATGTTGAACGCTATAGTTCGTGATTAAGGGAACTTCCTGATATTGTATTTGTTTCTTTTCTTTATCTTCAATCAAAGAATCCCGTCGTATCTCATACACTTCCTGTATTTTGTCTTCAATTAATTCTTTATTGTAACCTTTTTCTACAAATTTACTTCCTATCCATTGAGGTTGTTCCAGATTATGGAACATTCCATAATCATTACTATCAGTGCAATTTCTTCTTAAATGTACCATTTGCCCTTTAGGAATTTTGACAAGCCACGGATCATGGTGGCAGCTGTCATTTGGAATGTATCCATTTCTTTCCACAGATTTGAAGGAAGTTTTCGTACTAATATTGGAGTCCCCTATTTGTATTTCCAAGTCCAAGAAATTTATGGACAAAATGAAAGCTCTATTTGTATGATAAAAAGGACCACAAAAATCATTTGGGTACAGTGTTGCATGATGGAGTAATTGTCATTCAAAGTGTGAGAGCACTGAAAGCTGAAAATTGGCCTTACAAGCATCTGATCCTGGTGTGGTGAGCGGGCACTTGCCCAGAACGATATAGTACATTGTTGCTGTGTAAGTTAGTTCCAGACTGCTGGTGGGATCTGTAGTCCTACAGAAGTGATTTCATTTATTCACAGACTGTATACAGTGGAACTCCAGGGTTTACCTTCCCTGTACAGCAGAGTTGAATGTTAAGTTGCATCTATCACTAAGGCCGAAGTTTACAGGTGCTTTAAATGAGCGAGCACATAGTTACCAGCATATCATCTCTACTATCATTTGCTACCTATTTGTTTCCCTGGATTACAAATACTGCAGTCTTATAAGCTAGCTCAAGAAAGAAGACGCCAAGAGACTTTGTACTACTTTTTTTTTTAATTTTCTTTATTTATACCACTTAAGTCATATAAGGAAACAATAATCATGACCAAAAGGGTAAATAGCTGATTTTACACAGTTACATCTTATGTCTAATGCTACATATTCTGTTCTTTTCTTAACATTTTGCAATCTAAACATAATTATTTTCATTCCATTTATAACCTTCATTCTATATACATTTATTTCTTCTCCACTCTGCTTATCTCTCCCCTTCCGTCCTATCCACTTAACTTCTTATCTTCCCTTACTATATGTCCACATATATCTTAAGTCTCTCTTACATTTTATCTTTTTATCCCAATTAACCCCCCTCATAATCTAAACCCCAGGGAAAAAAAATAAAAAATAAAATAAAACATAAAACATAATTAAATTATAATTAAAATAAATAAACCTCCTTCCCCTCTCCCCCTCCTAATCCCTTACCTCCACACGGGAGGAAGGTTCCTCCCGAGGCTATTCCCATAGCCCTTTAAGGGGCTCAATGCTTCCCGAGAATTCTTAGGAGTTCAAACACATTCAAAGACGTGTGGCCTCATTCCTCCGCTATATTCTCCAACAGATTCTTCCCTTCCTCTGAATACACAAATAAGTTCCATACTGTCCATGTTTTATCATATTGGTCCTTTCTATCTTGTGCTGAGAGAACTAAGTCCTCTATAGCACTTACCTTTCTCACTCTGTTGAGCCACATTGCAATTGAAGGAGGCCTAGGGTCTTTCCATCTGAGTGCTATTCCTGCTTTAGCTGCATTAACTAAATGGCATAACACCGTTTTCCTATATATCTGTGATGGTATTTCTGTGCAATGTAGCAGAAAAAAGGCCGGGTCGTCTGGTATTTGAAATGTTGTTCATTTTTGACAGATCTTTTGTACCTCTATCCAGTATTGTCTGATCTTAGGGCATAGTCAAAATATATGCATCAGGGTGCCCCGTTCCTTGTTACATTGCCAACAGCGGTCTTAAGCCTCTGGAAAGAACATACAGAGTTTAGACGGGGTATAATACCACTGCGTCAATATCTTATAATTGGACTCTTGAGCCCGTGAGCAGATCGATGAATTCAGTGCCAGATAAATAATTTTCTGCCGTTGTGTAGGTGTAAAAGTCTTACCTAAGTCTCTCTCCCATCTCTCAATTCCTGGCATCTTAAAGTCATCTTGGGGGGGGCACTCAGCATTGCATATATTTTAGAAATCGTCCGAGAGAGGGGTTCCTTCTTCTCACAATATATTTCAAACTTAGTAAGTTGTTTTTGATAAGTTGTCGCCGATCCTAAGGATTTAAAAAAATGACGCAACTGTAACGCCTGCCAAAAGTTTGTTTCATATCGCCCTCCTTGTTGCGTTAATATGGCGACCGTGGGCCATGTCTCTGATTGTAATAAATTTGATACTTGAGTGCAACCCCTCTCTATAAGTCCCTGGAATGCACCTGGTTCCATTCCCGGTATAAAACCGTGATTTCCCAAAATGGGATATAATGGTGAATTTTTTGTAGAGAATCGAGAGTTTTGACTAAATCTTAGCACCTATCCGCAATGTCTGGCCTATAAGTGGATGTTTTTTAAGCGTTTCTGGTAGTGTTGTATAACACCAAATCGCTCTCCGTAGGGGTACCGGGCTACATTTTTGTTATACTTCTGTCCATAGTTTAAATTCTGTATGTCTGCACCAGTCTATCATTCTGCTGATATGCACTGCCTGAGTATTTAACCATGTCTGGTACAGCCAAACCACCAAAACGCTTAGGAGTTCTCATGATACTCCTACTGATCCTTGGTCGTTTATTCGCCCATATAAATTTAGTGAAAATAATATCTATCTGGTGAAAAAAATCTGGTGGAATCTCTATAGGCACAGCCTGAAATAAATATAAAAATTTGGGCAAAATGTTCATTTTTATAATATTACATCGGGCAAACCACGAGTGTAATCCCTGTTGCCATTTATCCAATAGTAACCGAACTTCCTTGAGTAACGGGGGGAAGTTTACCATGAAAGTCCTCTCAAGCCTTGATGGGATATATGTACCCAGATATTTAAGCGCTACAGTCACCCATTTGAAGCCAAAATTAAGTTGTATAGTTTGTTGTATCGTTGAAGGGAGCGCCACCCCCATTGCCTCTGATTTTGTATAATTTATTTTTAGATTTGATAACTCCCCATATCTTATCATTTCCTCCATAAGATTTGGCAGGGAGATATGTGGCCTAGACAGGGAAAACAGGAGGTCATCTGCATACGCTGATATCTTATAATTATGATCCCCTATTTGAATTCCCTGAATATCAGGGTTTTGCCGGATTTTATTCAATAATGGCTCTAAAGAGAGAACAAACAATAGGGGCGAGAGAGGGCATCCCTGACGTGTTCCATTTGAAATTTGAAATGGTTCTGAAAAGACTCCATTTACCTTCACCAGGGCTTGTGGATAAGCATTCACCCCGGCAATCCACCGCAGCATGCCCTCTCCCACCCCCATACTTTGTACTATTTTCTATAGAGCCCTTTTAGTTTCATTATATTTTCTGAGGACGGTACTGCAGTCTAGGGGGAGCCATTGAGCACATAATAGAGATATATGTATTGTATCATAGCTCTGCATTGCATATGATATATTACTGCTTTCAAACTTAGTACGTTGTCTCTGATAAGTTGTCGCCGATCCTAAGGATTTACAGTCTAGGGGGAGCCATTGAGCACATATGTATTGTATCATACCTCTGCATTGCATTTGATATTACACTGCTATTTAGTGTGTGTGTGTGCTCTGAGGTTGAAGTGGAAAGGTGTCCAATATAAGTGTTTTGTCATATTGGACATTAGTCTCACGTTTGCCTGTCTGCATACACTCCTCTTGTAACCATTGAGTTCTTGATTTCACATGTGCATTGATTGTTACCGATTTCATCCATTATATCTGAGTTTAGTTACTGAATTCACATTGTTTAGAATTACATTACAGTAAACTTCTTTAGTAATTCAGTATCTGTGTATGACTTTTATTGGAAGTATTGCATTACAACATGGAACCTGAGGTGCTAGAGGTAAGAGAGGATCTGAGGGGGTCGGGGTAGGCAGTAGGGTACAGAGTCAATCAGCAGTCCCTATGGGGGTACCGCTCGTTGTGCTTTTTAAGGATAGTTTTCCCGCACAGTATTTATTAATTAATTTTTAACAAGGATATTTTTAAGATACAAAATCAATCTATATGACACAGTCTATATATATATATATATGAAACGTATTCACGGAGACATGTGATCATACAAAATAGTTACATTTATTGGTTGACAAAAAACAAATATTTACATGAAATTAAAATACATATTGCATTACATGAACATCTTGAAAATTAATGGAAACACCCACAAAATGGGCGTAGTTCCTTGGACGTAATACCACCATGATGAGTTCCCAGTAAAAACAATAACCTTATGAGAATTTAAAATTAAACAGAACATCTGTATTTCACACGTCCAACCGTTACTATACTGCGGTTAAGTAAGTGATTAACAATGTGAAATAAATTAGACGTTTGTTTTGTCAATAAAAAAGGGGCAACTATGCAACAAGAAATATATAATGAAAAATTAAATTTTTAGAGAAAAAAAACTAAAAGGTTATTGATTCGGGAGAACAATTATCAATAGTAGAATATTCAATACATCAATATTTGAGAGAACATACAAGATATAATCAATATGGCATATTTACCCATTCCAAAATGGCTATTAGTCTGGATTGCTGGTTACCAGGATTTAAGATGGTTGCCATTGCTTTCAAAAATGGATACTCTTAAAGAGGATTTACTTCTTGCGACCTCCGAGTTCCAAAGTTCAGGGTTCAGGAATCTTCATGAATGTTAAAATATGTATTCATACATGGTGCATGGGTGTCAGTCTGTCTGGGAGTATGTGTCTCTCCCAGTGTCCCTTCTCAGGGTGGGTCCCTAAGCCTCCTCCCTTTTCATGGCATCTTACTTGTTTCTAGTAAAAAAAGGGGGGTAACTAATGCGCTCAACCAGTGAGGATAAAAAAAATAAAGATATATAAAAAAATATAAAAAAATATAAATAGGGAAAGCAGCCAACATATAAGTGATCTCACACTGCAGTAATCAATAATAATGGGGGGGTATGTGGCGCTAAACCCTGAGTAGAAAACCTATATAATCTCCTATGGGACGTAATTCCCTAGTGATGGGTAACCTTATAAAAATGTAATAATAAATTCACATAAAAAAATGCAGCCATCCTAAATACATAAATAAATAAATAAAATATCAATAAAATGGCAGATATAGTGAATGTGCAAATGAAAGTGACCAATAAATACGCGTTGAGGTAGAAAATGACGATAAAAAATTGATCCAAATAAATAGCAATAACGATAAGAAATGTGAATTCTAAAATGAATAAGAAGGAAAATGCCTTCTGTGAATCAAATCAAATCTAAAGTGCACAGTGCAAAGTGCCAAAACGTGAAGATAAAAGACCAAAATGAGGTCTGAGAGTGCAAAATGAATCAATAAATGAGTAAATAGTGCTTCAATGGTCAAAGAATGCAGCAAAATAACTAAGAAGAATAATAACAAAATATTCAAAGCATGAATGAGGACCAAGCGGAGGTCTGAACGTGTAAAGAAGTAAAATAAGAGTGCATCCAATTAAAAAATGCAATATTCAAAATGCAGTAATGTGGCTAAAATATCGGATCACCAAGAAGGTATAGGTGAAAATGCCAGAAAATCTGGACTAAATGGACTCCAAATGTAAAAGACAGCAAAAATGTATCACATGGTGCACTACAAGTCCCAGTATGCAGTAGAGATTGTACCGAAGCAGCCAATAAATTAGCAATGATATCACTCAGTAGATAATAGTAAACTAATTCCTAGTGAATAAAGAAGAAAGTTCCAGATGTTTTAAATAATAAAGAGTTCTGTGTGACTTCCGTGTAGATAAAGTAAAAAAGAGTGCTCCGCTGTGTTTTTCAGGGATGCGCCCCCATGTTTCCCCCAGCCTCTCACCTCTAGGAATGGCCCCAATAGGCCTAGTAAAGCAGAAGAACCTGTGGATGGTAGCCCTGGTGTTGAATCCCTCGCCTTCCTATGGGTTCCTGTGCGCTCTCCTGCCTCACAGTCCGGTCCCCTTAATGGTTCCAAACGTCACTCCAGGTGAAAGAAATCGCTCACAATTCAAGTCAGCATATAGGGTGAGGGATAAGAGAGAAAAACGGCGCTCCAATGTGTAGTATAGTATTAATCATTTTAATGAGAAAAATATCCACTTACATAGAATTTTAAATGAAACCGCTCAAAGATGGAGGAACTTCCGGTCTCGACCGATAACCGGAAGTCAACAATAGGCACCTGACTTCCTCCCTCACGCGTATCGTCACAACACACAGTTTATGCAGTGACCACAGTCATTAAGTTCCCACATGTCTGGGTAATTGCCATATGAGGTTTGTTTGGAGGTCAACCAAAACCAGAGTCGTACATTCCTCAGCAGCTGTCGCCCACATCCTCAAAATCCGATGGATTTTGTGGTCGGAATTTCTGACCGTGTGTACGGGGACTAAGTCTTCCGGGTATGTTAAAGTGGCGGATTTGACTTGGTGCTTAGCTGTGAGGCTGAAAGGGAACCCCCAGCGATAGGGGATGTTTTCGTCTTGCAGGGTGTGCAGCAGGGGTTGGAGGAGCCTGCGTTTTTGCAGAGTGATCCACGACAGGTCAGGGAATAGTTGTATTTGAGCATCTTTAAAAAACACTTTGCCTGCCAGGAGGGCCTGCCTCATAATCTCCTCCTTGAGGGGGTAAGAGTTAATTCTGCAGATAGCATCTCTTGGCTTGGAGGTGGTGTTCTTTGGACGGAGAGCTCGGTGGGCTCTGTCCATTTCGATGTGTTTCGTGGCCGGCTCGCCCATGAGATTATTAAAAATATCTTATAGGATAGCATGTACATCTTTGGGGCCTTCAGCTTCTGGGATTCCTCTCACCCTAATATTATTCCTGTGCCCCCTGTTGTCCAGGTCTTCCATGTGTCGCTGCATGTCCCTCATTAGGGTGCGGTGATCCGCTCCCTGTAGTTGGACCCTGTGGACCGCTAGTTTGGTCTCCTCTTCGGCCATTTCCACTCTGTCCACAAGGTGTTTGAGGCCTGATTGAAGCATTTGTATTTCTGAGAGGCATGTGGATTTCACATCCTCTATTAGTTGCTTAAAGTCATCTTTAGTGGGGATGGCTTGTAGATATAGTTGCCATTGCGGAGGGATAGGATGGGCCTGGGCTGCCATCGGGTCTTGCTGTGGCATGCTTGTGCGATGCGGGAGGGATTGAGTGTGGAAGGTGTCGGGTCCCCGGGCTGAGTGCATAGGCCAGGGTGGCGAGTCCCACATCCCTTCCCAGGGTAAAGTCTGGGTGGGGGTTCCCCGTCAGGCCCGTTTCCTGAGGGTGGAGGGCTGGGGAGCACACTTTTTGTGCGTAGGATACAGGTGTGTTTGCCTGAGATTTACAGAGGCCAGGGAGCAGTGGATGGATCAGAAATAACCTGCTGGTTGGGTACCTGGGGTCTGGTAGGGCTGTAAAGTCCACAGATGCGTCCGCGAACGCAGGGGATTCGGGGTCTGTGGGGAGGATGCAGGGGTCTGAGGCTGTCCTCAGCAGGCGGGGGAATGCCTCTGAGCATTGTGTGTACTGCGGGGGGGGGGGTGGGGGCCGGACATGGCGGCCTGCAGGCCTGACGGTGGGCCATCCTGAGAGTCAGGAGAGTTTGGTGGACTCACCGCTCCGTATGGTGTGGGGAGCTCCGGGTGGCCTGCAGTAGTGGAGGAGGGAGCCAGGAGCGGGCTGCAGCGGCGTCCGGCACCATTTTGGAGGCTCCGTTGTGCGGCATGTCCCTCGTGGATAGAAGGACTGGAGGTCCGTGGAGGATCCGGGTGGGGGTAGTGATGACCCCCGGGCTGTGGCGGATCTGGTGGTCCTGGATCTGCCCATGTGGTGATTGCGGATCGTAGCAAAAAAAAATGCGTTTTTATTGCGGGCTGAGAGAGAGCAGGGGATTTAGGCTGCCATTAGGAACGGCTCCCGGTCACGCCCTGTGTGAGATTTTTATGAATATTGACTTGATTTTGATTTGATATTGTGCCGAATGCGCTTCATTAGGAGCGCGTCTAGGAGCACAGAGACCCTAAAATCCCAAACCTAAAAGTTGAGATTTCAAATAGAACGTTAAAAAAAACAGAGCCTAGGGTGCCCAATATGAAAGAGGTAAAGTAAAACAGAAAGAAACCCGGGGGGGGGGGACTAAACCCTCCAGATGGGGGAGGAAAAAGAGCATACAAAATCCATGTTTTTTGCACAATTCCTATTCTTCATCAGATTATCCGTAAGCCTGGATAAAGAGGAAGGTTTTTAAACCCTTCCTGAAACTCAGGAGGGAGGGTAAGGACCTTAGAGACGCTGGAAGGGAGTTCCACAGCTCATTGCCTAGTGTAACCAGGCATCTGTTACCAGTAAATTTCAGTCTGCTGATTGCCGGTTCTGTGAGAAGTAAGTAAGCCGATCGGAGTGGTCTTTCATGGTACATAGTGAGAGGCCCATTCAGACAGATAAATTAGGCCCAGTTTCCGGTGTGCCCTATACATATAGCACATTGCCTTGAATAGTACTCGCTTGGCGATAGGAAGCCAGTGCAGTTTTTCCAGCACGGGGGAGATGTGGTCTGTTCTGGCACATCCGGACACCAGGCGAGCAGCTTGATTCTGAGTCACTTGCAATTTTCTTTGCCACTTCAATGGAAGTCCAAGAAAAAATATGTTAGAGCAATCCAACCGGGAATGTACAAGGCCCTGTATGAGAGTTAGCCGGTTTTCGTGCGAGAACAGATCTTTAATTTTCCGGAGTCTCTGTATATAGAAGTTGGAGTTTTTGATACAGCGTTATAAATGACAGGCAGGAATCAAAGATGATACCTAGGTTCCTGACCTGTTTCGCTGGCGTTGGGATGGGGCAGAATGAAGTGGGCCAGGCCAAGAGAAAATTGGTGGTTGATTGAGGGCCCACCAGAATCACCTCGGTCTTTGCTTCATTAAGGCCTAGCTTGTTATCAGCCATCCATTTTTGTATGTGAAGGAGTCCATTTCTCAGTTGTAGGTGCATATTTGGCCCATCGTCAGCCAGAATCTGCGTGTCATCTGCGTAGATCTGGCATGCTAGTTTGTGTGTAGCAATAATGTCAGCGAGTGGGCGCATATAGCAGTTGAATAGCAGGGGCGACAATGCCGAGCCCTGCGGGACTCCATAGAGAAGTGGTACAATTGGCGAGCTGCATGAGTTCATTCGCACTTGATGGGTCCTGTCCATGAAAAAGGAATTGATCCAACGGAGGACAGTGCCACTACATCCAAAAAGGTATTTCATACGGTCTCCCAGAATTTGATGATCGATAGTGTCAAAGGCTGCGGAGAGGTCGCAGCACCAAGGCTGCTGACCCTCCCGCATCTTTTACTCTTAACAGGCGTTCGAGTATATCAAGTGCGGACAGTTCAGTGCCACGTCCCAGCCTGAATCCCGACTGGGAGTCATGGAACAGGTCGTTACCCTCGAAGAAGCTTTGCATTTGTTGAAAGACGACCTGCTCCAAGATCTTCGCCAGAAATGGAAGAAGAGATATAGGTCTGAAATTAGTGAGCAAAGAAGGGTCAAGTGTGCTCTTCTTCAACAAGGGGGAGACAATGGCATGCTTCAGTCGTGTTGGAACGGCCCCTATTTTTAAAGATAGGTTCACTATCCTTGTCATTTCTGGGGCCAATGTATCTGCATTTTTCTTCATAAACCATGCGGGACAGATGTCATTCGGAAAGCTTGACGGTTTAAGCTTGGACATAATATTGGATATCTCTGCCACTGAGGTGGATGCAAATGAGCTAAAAGCTGGAGGAGCTCTTATTAGTGCTGGAGGGTCAAAGTCATCAGGCAAGATTTTGTCCTGATTACGGATTTTTCTTATTTTTTATTCAGTTTGGATCTATACCGAAAACACTTCCCACATTTAGTACAAGACAAATTCTGTATTCCTGTTGGAGGGATGGCACCGTCCCTTGCGGGTTTAGGTTCTTTAGGATTAGAGGGAGACGATGGTCTGGCACTGTCCCTCACAGTCTGAGGTTCCTCAGGATTAGAGGGAGAAGATGGTTCATCTACACCAGGGGTCTCCAAACTTTTTACGCCGAGGGCCACACTGTATATTTTACAGATATTCGAGGGCCGAAAAAAAAAAAAATCCTCAGCCATGGAATAGAGTAGAAATTCAAAAAAGGCTGCCATCAACGTGGCTGGATGGTGAACCTGTATTCTCTGCTCACACCTGAATGCCAGAGCCTCGTGCACCAGGGCTAAACGTTAAGTGTGCATGAGGCCTTACATCTGTGTTCCTGGCAGAGCCTCCCTGCCCATTTGTGTCCCCAGCAGAATCTCTCCACACAATTGTATCCTCATAAGACTTTCCGTACACGCTTGTGTCCCCATTAGCACCCACCTTGCACAATTCTGTTCCCATCCCAGCCACTCCCCACACATTTATGTCCCCATCAGAACTCCTGCCACACGCTTGTGTCCCCTCAAAACCACCTTCCCACACCCGTTAAAACCCTTTCTGCCCATGTCCCAATCAGCACCCCCACATGTGTGTCCCCCATCAGAGCCCCCCCTCCACACTTGTGTCCCCCATCAGAGCCCCCTCTCCACACTTGTGTCCCCCATCAGAGCCCCCTCTCCACACTTGTGTCCCCCATCAGAGTGTCCCCCATCAGAGCCCCCCTCCACACTTGTGTCCCCATCAGAGCCCCCCCCCTCCACACTTGTGTCCCCATCAGTCCCCCCCCTCCACACTTGTGTCCCCATCAGAGCCCCCCCCCCTCCACACTTGTGTCCCCCATCAGAGCCCCCCCTCCACACTTGTGTCCCCCATCAGATCCCCCCCTCCACACTTGTGTCCCCATCAGAGCCCCCCTCCACACTTGTGTCCCCCATCAGAGCCCCCCTCCACACTTGTGTCCCCCATCAGAGCCCCCCTCTACACTTGTGTCCCCCATCAGAGCCCCCCCTCCACACATGTGTCCCCCATCAGAGCCCCCCCTCCACACTTGTGTCCCCCATCAGAGCCCCCCCCCCACACTTGTGTCCCCATCAGAGCCCCCCCTCCACACTTGTGTCCCCCATCAGAGCCCCCCCTCCACACTTGTGTCCCCATCAGAGCCCCCTACATTTGAGTCCTCCTTCACAGCCCCACACACACTGTTTTGCCCCCCCTCTATACTTGTGTCCCCAGCACATCCCTTTCCCCATCACTGCTATTTCCTCATAGACTGAGCATTGTGTTCATTACCTTCTACAGCTTCTCTGAAGGGCTGGCACATTAGAGCAGACCTACTGCACTTCCCGGGTCCCGCCCCACTTTTACACAGACACGCTGTTACACAGCAAATCATTACACTGAATCTAATTGCGGGGGGAGGAGCTGGGATGTGCAGCAGGTCTGCACTGAAATAACATAGGCTTTGTTGGCTTTCTCGAGTCCCGGGACTTGCGCTGCACACTCCTTCAATACATGTCAGAAGGCAGAGCAAGCCCCGCAACTTGAGCAGAGTCCGTCCCCGAAGTGAGTCTGATGACTGCAGCTGTGGGCCGGACAAAACATCCTAGCGGGCCGGATGTGGCCCGCGGGCCGTACTTTGGAGACCCCTGATCTACACTGTGTGGTGCCGGATGGACATTTGAGGTAGTCGGGTTTTCTCCTGGACTATACTGTGTGATGTCCTCATCTTCTTCTTCACAGCCTTGAGTCAAAGTGAGACAATCCGGTTTTCTTCATCTCCCGTCCATCTACTAAAATAGAAATAAAAAGATTATTACTAGACATGAGCAGATTGGTTCCCCCAAACCAGGACTCCGCCCACATCAGGCAGCTTTGTCTCTGAGGATCTTACAAATTCCCCCTCAAATAACTAGTAAATGGGTCCTTTGATCTCCTTCCAGTTAATTTCTTTATTCATGGACCTCAGTCAGAGAGTGAGGACACAACAAGAACCGTCTTTTATAGGAGTGACAATAATGAGGGGATTATAGGATTTGTGTCCCCCCCCCCATCACTCATTGCCATCTTCCCAACACAAGTACTACTGTACTCCCTAATTTAGTCCATGAGCCAGTCATGAATAACAGCGGGGCTGAGCCCCACCAGAGGTCAGAGAGCGAGGATGGGGGAGAACAGCCATGAGGAAAACTGGACGTCCAAGACAACGTCCTACGGGTGTAAGTCCCGGAAAAGCCCCTGTGACCCCACCACTAATATTGATGCATTATCTGGGTGTGGTCATAGGTGATGAGGGGCATATCGGGCACACTGGTGGGGGAGGGGGTCTGTTGATGATAATGTTGTCATTTTTATGGGGGATGGGAGTGCAGATATTTTCTATATCTGTAACTTTGTATTGATGGTCACTTTAGCGGCTTAGGGGGTCAGATTGGAGCTTACAGATGTCTGTCTTTCCCAGGTCCCAAAGGTGAGTACATGCTGCTGGGGGGAGCGACCCTTTTACTTTAGGGAGTTCAAAGTGGTCCTTCACCCTAACTAGGAAGGAATCTTCTCCGGTCTCCTCCCCCTCCCTCTGTTAGCAATGGACTTA
This sequence comes from Lithobates sylvaticus, assembly GCA_028564925.1. Classification (NCBI taxonomy): domain Eukaryota; kingdom Metazoa; phylum Chordata; class Amphibia; order Anura; family Ranidae; genus Lithobates; species Lithobates sylvaticus. Next base: position 204,258,122 of record CM053035.1, read on the forward strand.
TCTCCACCACCAGCAGCACGTGTACAGAAGTGCCGCAGGGCTCAGATCCCAGGAGAGCACTGCAGCACATTGGCCCCTGGGCGCCCGGTATCTGAGCATGTGTGCCACGCATGCCCAAAGATGGCTAATAGGGGAGCTGAATGATGGCGGGATTGGGATTCATGAAGACTGGACAGCTCTCCCACTAGATCTTATGGAGAGAATTCCCTCCCATGGACAGCCTGGTGTTAGTATCATAGACTCTGCTCATGGCTCTGCACACCTACCTGGCTTGTTTTTTTTTTTTTTTTGAGTTTTTATATAAAAAATACATTTTACAGACAACATTTTTTTACAATAGTTTTTTATTTATCAGTCTGCCGCTGCTCTCACTGTTTAAAGCCATTCCTCTGTTCCTGCTTCTCTTCTCCAATCTAGGTCACACTTTTTCTTCACGTTAAACCTGAACACTTTAGTGGCACACAGCAATTTTTTTTGTGGTATTAACTATACATATATTTTGCAATTAAATAACATTTCTAATCATATGAAGTTATACACAAGAGTCCCCCTTTACATCAGAGTCCACAGAGTTTACCTTTTACATCTGAACTCGCAGAGTTCCCTTACACTTTAAGGGGGTTCTGATGTAACGGAAAACTCTGGGGACTCCAACATAAGGGATGCTCTGGGAACCCTGATTTAAGGGGGGACACTGTAAAGCCCCATACACACGGTCGGAAAATCTGACCACCAAATCCATCGGATTTCGTCCGACGGATTTAGTCCTACACTGGTGTTGCATACACACGGTCGGACAAAGTTGTCGGAAAATCCGATCATTCTGAACGTGGTGACGTTTGTTGCCTACGACGGGACTACGTAGAGGCTAGTAGCCAATAGCTTTGGTCTTGTAATGTGATCTGAGCATGCGTGGCACTTTGTCCGTCGGAATTCGCTACACACGATCGGAATTGGTATGATCGGACTTTGTTGTCGGAAAATTTTTAGAGCAGGAGATACAACTTTGTCCGTCGGACAATCCGATGGAAAATGTCTGATGGTGCCTACACACGGTCGGAATTTCCGACAACATTGTCCGATAGGACAGAATCCATCGGAAAATCCGACCGTGTGTATGGGGCTTAACACTGTGGCCTCTGGTGTAAAGGGGTGTACTCACTCATAGGCAGGAGAGAGAACAGAGGAGGGGGGAGACTTCAGTCATAGACGGGGATGGAAGGTGAGCTCACTCACCCCTTGGCAGTAAGCACCTCTCATCCAGATGGATCTGAGTCTGCTGGACTTCAAATTTCCGGCCCCCACTTTCCTTTTCTGAGGCACAGCCCCGGGGATTGGAGTGTGGGTAGACACAGAGGAGGTAGGGGCTGGAAGAAGAGGAGGAAATCTGGACCTCTCTCCTCTCCTGTCTGTGTGTGTACGGGGGGGGGGGGTTGTTAGTGCAGGCTTTGGGCAGTGTGAAAAAGTGTAACAGAACCAGGTATTACACCCCAGATGGTAAGCCATGCACAGGTTATGCAGTGACCACAGTCATTAAGTTCCCACATGTCTGGGTAATTGCCATATGGGGTTTGTTTGGAGGTCAACCAAAACCAGAGTCGTACTTTCCTCAGCAGCTGTCGCCCACATCCTCAGCTGATAGGGTAGGTGCAGTCACTGTAACATGAACGAGTCTCTCCTGGACCTTGACACAATAACTGGTTTACATTCTTTCCAACCAGGTGAATGGGTCATTGTAGAGAAGCTTGAGGGACGAGACCACGCCAGCCACTGCAAGAAGCTGCCCAACCACACCAAAAAATGTGTATTTATATTTTTTTATTTAGTATATTTTAGCAAGGGTAACAATGAAAAGCATCCCAACTTATTGTTTAAAGTGTAATCTCCAACTAGCTAAGAAAGCGAACAGGACCAATTGCTGGGTCTACTCTGAATCTCCACCGAGCTTTAGTCCCCATTGATGACAGCGGTACATGCTATATATGATGTTCATATTGGTATGAGGAGTTTTGACAAACTAGAAAAGACTGTCAGATAAGTACTTGCCAAAATGCCGACAGCGGTTCACCCTTGCGACTTGGCGCACTCCGCCTCCCTGGAAGTGATACAGGGAGAGGATGGCACGAAGAGTCACAGGTCACCAGCAGATGGAATACAGTTGTGATGAAATACCTTGAGAGGTGAGCAGCTGTGCAGTAACTGGTATCACAGAAGTCCAGACAGGCGGGGGGTCAAACACTGAAGAAAGCTGGGTAGTCCGGTATACCGGCAAAAGGTCAGGCACCAGAGGTAGTAAGCAAATCCGAGTCACAAGCCGAGGGTCAAACACAGGAGACAGCAGACAGGTACGGGTCACAAGCAAGGGGGTCAAACACTGGAAGTAAGCACAATCCGATGAACAAGCCGAAGGTTGGTTTTCAGGAGACAAGCAGTGTGGTGAGGGACGATCTGGGTCAAATCAGTTGAATCAAGGAACACAGGAACAGGAAGTAACTCCGACAGGAAGCTGAAGACAAACCAGCAACTTGTCTGATCATCAGAGTATCTTTAAATAGGCCAGCCAAAGCGTCACTTTGGACGTGTACTAATACGAATGCGCGTGCGTAGAACGGTCGTTCCGCCACGCCTGCGTACGTGCCGGAAACCCGTTCGGAAAACATTACTGGATTGGTAATTCCTCTGACACAGACACTTGTCAATAGAATTTAACGATAACTAGTAAAGACTCCAGACAGACACTTGTCAATAGAATTTAACGATAACTAGTAAAGACTCCAGACAGACACTTGTCAATAGAATTTAACGATAACTAGTAAAGACTCCAAACAGACACTTGTCAATAGAATTTTTTTATTTTCAGGTTAAGAAAAAACATACAATTAGAGAATTGACATCTCAATATTGATAACAAAGTTTTGCATTACAAAGTAAGAGAAATTCTGAGAAAGTGCTCTAGAATTCGGCAAGTTGATTGCAAAGACATCTCAGAGAAACAATAGGCAAATATAAGACCATTAGGCATTTGTTTGAACCCAGATCATGGTCTAGAACGATTCGGGAGATTATGTAAGGTTTCTGGGAACCTTAGAGGTAACAACAGGCATGGAGAGAACAGGGCGGATCAGGGAGGAACCCTTTATACCCGGCACCCCCATGGGGAGCAAGCTGTGCCGGACAGGGTTTATAGCCCCCCTAATCCAACCCCCATCCCACCACGTATCTGCAGTTGTGACCGGTACTTTGGCTGGCCTTAAACGCAACTGTAAAACCAAAACTTTTAAATTTCAGCTAAGAAGGAACCTTCTGACATCCAATATATTTAGGGAGTATCAAGAGAAAGTATTAGGATAGGGAAGGAGAGAGAAAGGAGGAGAGAGAGAGAGAATATACTATTAGCGTGAGGTTGACTTATCTATGGATTGTGCGGAAGTCTCATTCAGGCTTTGTGCAATGGGAGAGGGATATGCCCATATATTGGGCCCAGGGTTCCCATGTGGCTTCGAATTTGCCTACCGTGTTCAGGAGAATGCTGGATAACTTTTCCTGGGACATTATCCAGGATACTTTCCTAAGGGTTGCTTTGATCAAGCTTTTTGGTTGTTTCCAGGCCTTTGCTATAAATAGTTTAGCACCCATAGGAATCAAATCGAAGTAAAAAAAACAAAGACCCCATGGACACCACCAACCATTCTTGGACAGACCATCCTTCCAAGCACCAAAGCCAAAAGCCTCGGAGTCATCTTTGATTCAGAGATGACCATGGAGGCACAAATAGGATCAGTAATCAGCAGATCCCATCATCTTTTCCGCATGCTTCGCAGACTTATCCCATTCATCCCGGAAAAGGAGAAAGCAGTAGTAGTGGGAACTATCATCAATTCGCGACTCGACTACGCAAACTCCCTCTACATAGGATTACCGGATTACCAGATTGAACGCCTACAAGTCGTCCAAAACACAGCAGCAAGACCTTAAAGAAACCCTGGAAATCCATGTCCCCATCCCTAAGGACCCTCCATTGGCTCACGGTAAAAGATAGGATCACATTCAAGACCCTCTGCCTCACCCACAAATGTACACAAAGAAAAGCTCCTCAGTACCTATGTGAGAAAATAAAAAAATACATACCAAATCGCAGCCTTCGATCAACAAACCAAAACCGCCTTCTCATCCCCAACGTCCCGCTACAAATCTAAGGGAAAACGAAGATTCACAGTACAGGGACCTCGGCTATGGAATGCTTTACCAAACAACATCTGCTTGGAAGAAAACCATCAGGCCTTCAGGAAAAAACTCAAGACCCACCTCTTCTAATACAGCAGGACAACACAGAACAGACCAAGCGCCATGAGGCGATTCAGTTTGCATTTGCAGTGCTATACAAATCATTCATTCATATGTATTAGCCTCCTAGTTTGTTTGGGGATTTTTGGGATCACTCCATTAAGAAGAGAGACCATCGGAGTCCTGGGTACCTGGCGAGCCTATCGATTATATTGAAAATTTTCCTCCAGTATGAGCGTATTCTGGGACACTCCCACCATATGTGGCCCATTGTTCCTGACAGTTGGCAGCCTCTGAAGCACAGAGGATCTGCTGATTCATACATTGCGGCTAGCCTTGATGGTGTGTAGTACCATCTAGAGAGCACTTTCAGGCTGGCTTCTACGAGGGAGGTATTTTAAATGCCCTTGAATGATTTGAAGCATGCCGACTGCCAGACCTCCAGGTCCCAGTTGAATTGAAAATCTGATTCCCATGCTGACATAAGGGGAGTTTTGTGTGTGGTTGCCCCAGTGACAGATAAATGATCGAGTTCCCTCCCCTCTGTTCACGACCCTGACCACACCCCAGTTCGTAAGGAGGTATTGGCATTGGTTTTTCCGACCAGATAGAGAGTAAGTAATGTGATATTTGATGGAATCTATTTTTTTTTTTTAATTCTTTATTTATTTATTTCACAATTTACATTAAGACAAACATTTCATTTGATGGAGCATATCTGCCCCCTCTTACTTTTACTACAGATTGTATAAAACCTCTACCTGCCCCATTTATCCCTTTTAACCCTTTCCCTTCTCTATGATCTTTTTGCAGTTGCTTTACTTGCGTTTTTATAATTCTGCGATTTCTTGCATTTGTTTTTCCATTTTCTCCTCTGCCTCCTCTACTCTCTTCAGTAAATGGCCCAAATCCATCCTTACATTAGTGATTTTGCTTTTAATCAGATTCTCCATTTTGCTAAACATTTCTATCATATCCATTTTGGTAAGTATTTGAGATACCGCACCCTGTTCCTCCTCGTTAGTTCTCTCAGCTTCTCTCTCCACCTCCTTGGGCTCCTTTTAATTTAGCCATCTCTTTTTTTTTAAACATTAAAGTTTATTGAAAGAAAATGAAATATACATTAACATGGAAATTGTATCATACAAAAAAAAAGACAGTCGTGAGTTTCAAATATCCCACATTGGGGAGTGCGCAGTGAACTCAGCCTGAACATTAACCGACAGTATACATATTAAATGGTAACTTAGCAAAGATTGGGTTAAACACCGCATCTGGACCTCAATCTGTTGAGGTAACATTCAAAAGGGCTAGGTCATCCGAGTCTACCATCAATGCGATCTAAACTTCCATATGATTTACTTGTAGATAAAGGATAGAGAAAAGTATAAGAGGGAGAAGAAATAGAATAGAGAGCGTGGCAGGGTGGGGGGATTTTCGCAGCCTTTTCCAACTAAGCCTAGAGTCTCTTTCAGGTATTTGCTAAATCCATGGCTGTTCAGCCACTGATAATACAGAGAGAATCAGGTACCAATTATGCCATTAAGCCTAAACATTTATGAGAAAGTTTGTACTCGAACCAGGGAGACCAGGTTTTATGGTAGCGTTCCACCTGTTCATTAGCTTGAGCCACTGTGTCTTCCATTTCGCATATGTAAGAAATTTTACCAAGCCAGTCTTTGATTGTGGGCACAGACGTTGACTTCCAATGGAGAGGAATAAGTGCGTTAGCAGCATTCAGTAAATGTCTTGATAGCGAGTGTTTGTATTTTTTAAAAGAGAAGTTTGATATGTGCAATAGGCAACAAGCTATGTCTAGTTTCATTCTGGTCTCCGTGATTCGGCTTATAACATCAACTATCTTTGACCAATGTGGCGTCAGAAGGTCACATTACCACCAAATATGTAGCAACGTGCCCCTCTCTTTGTTGCATCACCAGCATAAATCAGATGTCTGTGGATACCACTTGTGTATCTTCACAGGTGTAGCATACCAGTGTGTTAGTACCTTGTAGGCTGTTTCCTGCATACTTGCGTTGAGGGAACCCTTGTGTGCCAGCAGGCATGCTTTGTTCCATTGTTCACTTGAAATCTGGAATCCAAGATCTTTAGACCATCTCTCCAGCTCCCTCATCTGACTTTATGTTTTGAATCTAGTCAAAAGACAAGGAGGTGGTCTTTTGGACCTGTTCTCCATTTAGACAAGTCTTCTCCAACTCAGTAAAATCTCTTGTGAAGAGCTCTCTACGTTGGGCCCCCTGGATATAGCTACGTAATTGAAAATATACCCACAGAGGTAAGTGTGGTAGTCCGTTGTCTGTCTTCAGTGTGGAAAAGTCCTTAATTTGTGTATTGGTGAAGCACTGTGACGCAAGAAGGGGTTTCTTAGAGTCACTAGAAGTTAGCAGTTTAGTCTTTACGCCTCGGGGAAAAAGTCTGGGTTGTCTTGTAGTGGAGTCAGTGGACCAAGGGTTGTAGAGAATTTGGGATTTTTAGCGAGAGTATGGAATACGTCCAATGTGACTCCCACTAGGGGATGGCCCTTTACAGATGGTGGACACCTGGCTCTCGGGATCCATGGCGAAAATTGTAGGGGGATCGTACACATCTTGTTTTCAGTCTCAACCCAATCTTTACCTTTGTGGTGACAGTGCCAGTCGATAATACGTCCTATATGTGTCGCTTGGTGGTACGCCTTGAAATCGGGAATGCCCAGTCCTCCCTTGATCTTAGGTTTAGTTAGGAGAGTGGACTTCAGTCTGGGGGGTTTATGTGCCCAGATAAATGTCATTTGCATTGAATGCAGAGTTTTGAAAAAGCTCTGAGGTATCCTGACAGGCAATGTGCGAAGGAGGTAAAGTACCTTTGGCAGGATTGTCATTTTGCATATGGCAACCCTCCCAAACCACGAGAAGCACCCTGGTTGCCAGTCTGTCAAGTCTTTTAGTATCGTCTTAAGGAGTGGGGGGAAATTCTTTTCAAAGATCGAGGCGAGTCTGGGGGTCAACCAGACCCCTAAATATTTGATGGCCGACTTTTCCCATTTGAAGGGGCTGTTGTCTTGAGCTCTCGTCAGTCTGTCCATCCCTAATGTGACATTCATCGCCTCCGACTTGGAGTAATTAATTCTTAAGTTAGATATATAACTGTATGATGAAAATTCTTTCATTAGGGAGGGAATGGAGACATGCGGGTCTGTCAGGAAAAAAAGGAGATCATCCGCGTATGCCGCCACCTTGTATGACCTCTTGCCTATTTGAAACCCTTTAATGGAAGCGTTCGCAAGCACATGGCGGATAAACGGTTCCAATGAGATGATAAAAAGAAGGGTTGACAAGGAACAGCCCTGTCTCGTCCCGTTTTTTATTATAACACTGTCCGACAGTGTTCCATTTATCTTAAGCTTTGCCGAGGAGTTCTGATATAAAGCTGAGATCCACGCCATCATGCGTGTTCCCAGACCCGCATGTCTGCATGTGTCTAGCATGTAATCCCAAGCTACTCGATCGAAGGCCTTCTTTGCGTCTGTGGACAGGAGAAAGCCTTCGATCTTTCGCTGGTGGGCTGCATAAATTAAATTCAGGGACTTTGTCACGTTATCTTTGGCCTCTCTCCCAGGCATAAAACCTGCCTGGTCCGGGCCTATGAGGTCATGGAGCAGGGGCTTCAGCATATTCGCTATAATTTTAGACATAAGTTTGACGTCTAAATTCAGTAAGGAAATCGGCCTATAACTGGTGCAGTTTAGCGGGTCCTTGCCTTCCTTTGGTATGAGCGTAATAAAGGCCGATAGAAAGTCTCCCGGTATCTCTCTCTGAGAGGATAGAGTGTTTATCGCGTCCCTAAGTGGTATGGATAGCATGTCCTTGAAGGTTTTATAGTATATCGTGCTGAACCCGTCAGGGCCAGGGCTTTTTCCATTCTTCAGGTCCTTAAACGCATCTTCACTTCCAGCTCCGTTATTGGAGCCTCAAGCAAGATGGAGTCTTCCTCAGTCAGGTGGGGTAGGTTAGCCTCTCTAAGATAGTCCCTTATTGCCTGCGACCTATCAGATTGTATGTCTGACGGTCTGTGTTGCAATGGTAGGTTATATAAAGAGGTGTAATAGTCATGAAAATGTTGAGCTATACGTTCTGTCTCCTTATCTATCTTGCCCCTTTTGTTCGTGATGCCCGAAATTGTGCTGCGTGTAGCCTGGGCTCTCAGAGCCTTGGCTAGTATCCTCCCCGGTTTGTCTCCGTGTTCATAGTATATCTTTTTTCTGAAATAAAGAAATCTGGCTCTGGCGTCTAGGATCTGTTTAAGGGATTTTCTAGCCTCCAATAGGGAAGTAGCTGAGTTTACTGTGAGAGATTGTTTATGTAATGACTCAAGGGAACAAATTTTATCCGTCAAGGCAGTTATTTCTCTGTCTCGTTCTCGTTTCTTACGTGCGCCCATTCGTATTAATTCCCCCCTTATGTGGCATTTATGGGCCCCCCAAACCATCAGTGCGTCAGCCCCTTGCACATTGTTACAGATGAAGAACTCTGAAAGTGAGGAGGTAAGCTTTGGTAGTAACGCTATGTCTGTAAGGAGGGAGGCGTTCAATCTCCAGCTACTATATTTGGTAGGAGATTCCAAGAGGTCAAGTGAGACAGATACGGGTGCATGATCTGATATAATCTGAAGACCAATGTGGGCCTCATTGACCAAATGGAGATCTCTCTGTGAAACAAATAAATAGTCTATCCTCGAGTGTCTGTTATGAGGGATCGAATAGAAGGAGTAGTCCCTATCTCCCGGGTGCAGATATCGCCACGTGTCCACCAACTGCAAAGAGTGCAAGAGCCGTTTGATGTGCTTGAGAGTATTGTAGGTGACTACTGTCGTCCCTGTAGAGGTGTCTTCCAGGGGGTTGAGGGGGATATTAAAATCTCCCCCTAATATCAGCCTCTCTGAGCTGAAGCCCAGTAGTTTGTTGACCAGGCTTCGGCAGAATGACAGTTGGGCTGAGTTGGGAAAGTATGCGTTAGCTAGAGTCAGGGGGGAGCCTTGGCATGATCCTTTTAGGAATACGAATCTCCCGTCCGGATCAATGAGTTATCTCGAATTTGGCGTCTCTACTCACCCGAATAGAGACTCCCTTCGATTTAGTCATGTCATTTGTGGCGTGATATGCTTCTATAAAGTATGAGTCTGTGAGTCTGGGTATATGACCGGTCTTGAAGTGTGTCTCCTGGAGGAACACAAAGCTAGGCCTACCTTTTTTAAGTTCCCGTAGAAGAGAAGTCCTCCGTTCGGGTATATTTAAACCCTTAATGTTGTGGGAGATCACATTGGGGCCACGGCCCAATCTGGAGTATGTCATTTCTGGAACTCAGAGAGAGATGGTGGTCTCGATCAACAAGCTCAACCTGAAAGAGATCTATTGTCAGCAAATCGTATGTAAAAATAAAGGCTACCAGATTTCTGAACCCGCACTGATGCGGACCAATCACTTGCGTGGGGAGTAGAAATACAGGGAAAAGAGAAGAGTAGCGAGGAGAAATGAAAGAAGAAGAAGATAAATAAAGAGAGAGGGAGAGTTAGGTCTCTCCCTATTCGGACGTACTACCCGTCCTATAGGGATCAAATTAGTGCGCAGGAAGCGGCAGCGTCTGCCACCCCTTATGACACTATTGTGGGAAGCCCCTAGCGAAAGCAGCAGCTAATTACACCGCAACACACGCTGTAACTACGTGTGTGTCAGTGTAAAGTAAACTAAAATTGTATTGATAAATCAACAAAGAACTACCAAATATCACGGAACAGTCGGGTCACGGCCCGATATAAGCTTATGCTAAATGCACATATGTCATATCTGCACATACATTATGTAAAGAAAGAACGTTATCAAAAATAGAACACACCAAGAAAAAAGAGCCCGCCTTGCGGGGAAAGGCCCCGATAAGCCCAAAAAAAAAAAAACATAGAAAAAATAAGCAGGCACCTGCACAGATAGCTAGATTCATGGGAACTGAGGCAGGGGATTGTCCATTATAAGTATGGAGTGGTGTATCGTTCCATCCCTGGCTTCCACACACCGCACCAACTGAGGTCGTGTCCAAGGGCCGTGAACAACATAGGGTATTGCAAGTCAGTCCCTTTGAGAAGCTATGCATGGTTGCACGGTGCCCCAGACAAACAGTGCTTAGTGAGCGGATATAACATATGCAGGGTAGGGACAGGTAAAACTACTGCACAGTCTGTGTAACGGATCGGTGTGTGACCCAGACTCCCCGATCACTCACGTAGGTAGTAAGTGTCCAGTCTCAGCTCGTCATTACAGTTGCAAAGTGGGGAACGGATTATCTCAGTCCTCCAGCAGGTTCCTGGACGAGTGCGGTCGGTTCCTAGGGGTACTAGGTGGTTGTGCATCGTAGCGGCCTTGCTTCTGCTTCTTGAATTGAGGCTTGTCCGGTGACATCGACGGGGAGTGAAGTGGGCTTCTTTCTCTATGTGGCACTGTAAACTCCTGGTACCATTCCGGTAGCTCGATCGTCTCAATTTGGAGGGCAGTGCAGAACGCAGGGATGTAATCTGGCGTGCGAAATGTATGCTGCCTTTCATTGTGAGGGACTAGCAGAGCGAAAGGGAAGCGCCATGTGTAACGCAGCTCTTTTTCCCTCAGTTTTTCCAGGAGAGGTCGCAGAGCCCTTCGATTTTTCAATGTTATCTGTGAGAGGTCTTGAAAAAGTTTGATGTTTTCCCCATTAAAGACTACCTGTTCATTTCTGCGTGCCCTGAACATAATGTCCTCCTTGAGGGTAAAGTTCTGTAGACAGCAAATAATATCTCTGGGGGGTAGTGTGTCTGGGCCCCTGGCTCTGAGAGCCCTGTGTGCTCTGACAAACTCGATTTCTGTCTCCTCCGGTCGCTCTAGGAGAGAATTGAAAACTCTCTGCAGCACTGGGGTGATTTGATCCGGCATGACCGATTCGGGTATACCACGTACCCTAATATTGTTACGTCTCCCCCTATTATCGAGGTCTTCTAAGTGTCGGTTCATTTCTATGAAATGCATGGCATGTGTATTGACCACCTTGTCCAGCCTAGATATCCCTCTGTCCCTTTGCTTACCCGCATTCTCTACGGCGGCCATCTTTTCCTGCAGGACTAGGAAGCTTGTTTTAAGATCCGTGATGGCTGCAGAGAAGGAGGCCTTTTTATCAGCAGCAAAGCCTGACATGTCCTCGTAGGTTAAGGGATGATCTGTGTGGGATCCTCTCCTGCTGGTATCTTCCGCCACCGACTGAGAGTCCTCGCTGAACTCCTCGTCAGCGTTTACCGGAGCCATCATGCCTCCGGCCGACAGCTGCAGCGCGATGGCTTGGTTTTTAAAGATATCCGCTATTTTTCGCCCGGAATTTGTGGCTGGGGAGCGGGTCTGGTGTGTGTGTCGGCTATTTTTGTTCATCCACGGGTGCGATTAGTGCAGATAGACGGGCTAGGGCCGTGATCTCGACGGAGCTCCTGAGCTAAGCTGCCATTCCCGCCAAGCGCCAAGCCACGCCCCTCAGACATCTCTTTTTTACTGCTCTTTGTACTTTGTTGCTTTTTTTCCATTCCTGGGCTTCTTATATTCCCCTCCTTGGGTGTTAGATATTTCTGTAACGTACTTGTATTTATACTTGTGTTCAGGCTTTCTTTTGTTACAGAGGACACAGTGCTGGGGGATACCATAACCATATCGATCACCATCTTCCTCATCGTTTGCCGCTTCCGTTTGGGCAGGTTTTGGAAGATGTCGCAGTTCTCCTCTTGAAGTAGCTTGAACCCTACAGCCAGGTCATGATTTTCTAATACGGACTTATCATTGTACATTAACGCCAGTTCTGAATTTGTATTAATAAGAAACTGATTGGAAACTCCGGGATGGTCCACATCATGGATGGCAGCTGCAAACAATGCTGCTAGCATCTCCAGATCTGTAAACACGGCATCTAATGCCGGTGTGGACTGTGTGACGTCAGCGGCGTGCAAGCTGTTGTGGTACGCCACATCCGCATGGTAGTGGTCTTCTAGGGTCAGCAAGTAAGTGATTAACATGTCCACAGGAATCTTAAAGGTCTTAAGAAGATCTCTCTCCTGGAATATGGTGTACATTATACAGCCCAGTGGAAGGGTTATTGGAAAATTCCGCTACTCTGAAGATATTAAGGCCCCACTTGTTTAGATTATCCAATTCCTTCTGAAGCGGCAAACCCCCCTCGTGACCAGACCAATTTTCAGCTTTCGGCGCTGATGCACTTGGAATGACAATTTTATTTTTTGCTAAACAAACAAAAAAAGATGGAAAATTAAAAATAAAAATAAAACCATGTTTAATAGTTTGTTATAACATTTTGCAAACAGGTAATTTTTCTGCTTCATTGATATGCGCTGATGAGGCGGGAACTGATAGGCTGCACTGGTGGGCACTGATAGGCTGCACTGGTGGACACTGATAGGCTGCACTGGTGGGGACAGATAAGTTGGTACTGATGGGCACAGCAAAGATGGCACTGATGGGCACGGATGGGTGGCACCAATGGGTGACACCGATGGATGGCACCTATGGGCACTGATAGATGGCACTGATAGGTGGCACTGATAGGTAGCAGTGGTAGGGGACACTGATGAGCACTGGTAGGTGACACTGATGTGCAGCACTGGCACTGGGCAATGACATATGGCACTGTGGGCACTGACAGATGGCACTGTGGGCACTGACAGATGGCACTGTGGGCACTGACAGGTGGAGCTAGTGGGCACTGGTAGGCGGCACTTTTATTAGCCAAAGGTGGGCACCATGGACCCTGGGCATATTGCAGTGAGAGGGACTGATGTCCCGCTCACTGCCGCCGGTGATCGGCTTTTTTTTTTCTCCTCGCGCTGTTAGCGCGAGCAGGAAAAAAAGCAGATGGACGCTGCCAAAAAATTATCCTTCAATAGGCTCTATATTTAACCACTTCCTTACCGGGCACTCTCACCCCCTCCTGGCCAGACCAATTTTCAGCTTTCAGCGCTGTCACACTCTGAATGAAAATTGCGCGGTCATACTACACTGTACACAAATTACATTTTTATCATTTTTTTCACACAAATGGAACTTTCTCTTGGTGGTATTTAATCACAGCTGGTTTTTATTTTTTGCTAAACAAAAAACATGGAAAATTTTGAAAAAATAAAAATCACGTTTCATAGTTTGTTATAAAATTATGCAAAACATGTAAATTTTCTCCTTCATTGATATGTGCTGATGAGGCAGCCCTGATGGGCACAGAAAAGGCGGGCACTGATAGGTACTGCTAGTTGACACTGATGGGCAGCACTGGTAGGTGACACTGATGGGTGGCACTGGCAGGTGGCACAGATGAGCTGGCGACAGCTCTCCCTGATTGGGAACGATGTCCCTCTGACAGCCACCGGTGATCGAAGCGCTATCAGCATGAGGAGAAAAACTAGCCGATTACCGTCTCTGTTTACATCACATGATCAGCTGTCATTGGCTGACAGCTGATCACACGGTAAGGGGTCGGGATCGACTCCTTACTCCGATCTGTAATCAGCCGAGTCTCATTGACTCGCTGATCAGAGCGTGCCCTGCAGGGGGGGCGCGCAGGCCGTTCGAGAATGGGAGGATGTCCATGGACGCCCTCCCGGCAAAGTAGGCCGAAAGACGGCTACAGCGTGGATCTGAAATAGTTAAAAAAAATTCCAGAAAGAAAACAAAAACAGAACACTCTGCTGACACTCTACTAAAAATGGACGCTTTGTTCTATTCTGCTGCCAAAAAATGATCCCTCAATGGTCTCCAATAGTTTTACAGAATCTAAAATTTATAGCGAGTGCACACAAAAAAAAAGATTAAAAAATAAATAAATAAAAATTACAAAATGAACATCCTAATCCAAAAAAAGATGTTTGGACACCACTAAGAGAATGGAAGTGTTTTGTGATATTGGAAGATGAGAGAAATAATGCAACACAACAAAGGGCTCCTATGAAGTCATTTTATATGGGTACTTTGCAGATCTTGTCTATACTGCTTGGACCTTACACCAAGGTTTCTCCATTTTGTTTTTTCGGTCAATGCACAACTTTAACCACTTCCAGACCGCCGCACGCCGATATACGGCGGCACTTTGAAGAGGGTTATCTCTGTTATGGCAGCAGCTAGCTACCCCACCCCCCGGTATCCTCATCTTCACCCCCGGATCTCATATTGAAGAGGCCCTGCCATGCTTTTTTCTATTACAAGGGATGTTCACATTTCTTGTAATAGGAATAAAAGTGACACCATTTTTTTATTTTTTTTTAAAGAACAGTGTAAAAATAAAATGTTAAATAAATATAAAATAAAAATGTAAATGCGTCCCGTCAAGATCGCATGCAGAAGTGAAGGCATAGGTGAGCAGCGCTCGCCTATGAAAACGGTGTTCACGTGTGAGATATCGCCGCGATCAGTAGAGCGAGAGCAATAATTCTAGCCCTAGACCTCCTCTGTAACTCAAAACATGCAACCTGTAGAATTTTTTAAACATCGCCTGTGGAGATTTTTTAAGGGTAAAAGTTTGTCACCATACCACGAGCGGGCGCAATTTTAAAGTGTGATATGTTGGGGATCAATTTACTCGGCGTAACATTATCTTTCACAATATAAAAAAAATTGGACTAAAGCGGTTGTATATCCGTTTTTTTTTTTTTAAACCACCTGCAAGACAAAGCCATAATGAGCTAGTATGACTAGCAAACTAGCTCATTATGCATCACTTACCTTAGATCGGGGCCCCCGACGCCGTCCTCGTCTCCCCCCTCCAGCCGCAGTCATCTCTCCACAGATACCCAGAAGGTTACTTCCGGGTATCACCGCTCCGGCCAATCACAGCGCCGCCGCGATTGGCCAGAGCAGGGAAGACGTCGCTCCTTGAATGTGCATGGGAGACTTCAACTTCGGCAAGCCGAAATTGTGAATGGGGAGTAACCCTGTGAATGCACCGCGCGCCGTAGACAATGTTGTAAAACTTTTTTTGCAAATATCTCCTAAACTGTTTTCCAAAGCAAGTCCTAGTACTCCGATGTTTCTCTTCTCCCTCAGTTTTCCTCCATCTCTCAGCTAATGGGACCCCAGTGCTGACTGAAGTGGGCAGGGGAGGGATAAACGAGGATGCTGTGCAGGTATGCAACGTCCTCTTTTTTTTATTAATCTGATGACATAATTGGTTGTTAGGACGCTGGCAGCTGGAAGGTTGTAATGATGCACAATGAAAACCTGTGGCTTTGTGTAACTAAAAGGCAGGCTTGATCCACCCACTTGCTTCTATACAAATTCGGGGCAATTTTTAGGCATTTGCCTAGGCACACCCCTTGCGCACACCTATGTACAGGGCATTTTTTCAGCTGGAACTTGGTGGGACTCGGTTCCACCACCTCTGGCTCAGGCCCTCTGCTTCCTGTGCACCTCTTTTGCTTGTAAACACAGAAGTCCGGCTTCTCTGTTTACAAGTGACAGTTTGTCTCCCAATGGCTCCCACTGAGTGCAAGATGGGGGCAAGGGAGATGCAGGTGCCCAGGGTACAGTGCAGAGGCCGACACCCGCCACTGTATGATCCTGCCCTTTTAAGACCCTCCCACTGTTAGTGGAATTTGACTACACACCCTCCAAACTGCATCAAATTGTGGGTGTGGTCAAATTCCACTAACCGTGGGAGGGTCTTAAAGGGGCAGGATCAACCAGTGGGGGGGGTGAGAGCTTTTTTTTGGGGGATTGTGGTTGAGTTCCTGTACCTATTTTCTGTGAAAAAAAAGCCCTGAGTATATATAACTCTACTAGTAGTATATATATATATATATATATATATATATATATATATATATATCATGTATCTGATGCCCCACCATTCATGTGGACTTCACTGCAGTGAAAAAAAATGCCACATGTTTAACTAATGATGGTGAACCTAAACATTAAAGTGACCATGCCATGTAATTAATTCTGGTTTATGGTAGGTCTTATTATAGTGATTGACTTCATTCACATCACAACTTCATTGCTTCCTTTGAGGATTTATGGTTTTGCTCATCATCATCACTGCCCCACACATGCCATGCATGGCATCATGGCTGCGCATGGCATGCATTGCATGTGTGAGGCAGTGATGATGAGCAAAACCATAACTAAAATCATACAAAAAAGGTATCCAATTAAGTTGTGTGATGTGAATCAATCACTAAGACAATAAGACAATGACATATAGTCATAAAACCATAATTAATGGATTACGTTGTCACTCCATTTGTGTCACTAATATATTGGCTCAGGCTGGCGGCAGCGCAGGCCACACAGTCACTCGCACATATATTTTATTCAGTAAGTGCAATTATAATAATAATAATAATATATTTAAATTCTATAACCCTTTCATGACGAAGCCTATTTCTGACATTTGGTGTTTACAATCTGTATTTTTTGCTAGAAAATTACTTACAACCCCCAAAACATTATATATTAGGGCTGCAACTAACGATTATTTTCATAATCGATTAGTTGGCCGATTATTCTTTCGATTAATCGATTCTTTCACTCAGCGAATGTTAGGGGTGCAACGGATCGTCGCCGATCCGTGATCCGAACGGGTCACCCCGTTCGGATCGGCACACCCCGCGATCCGCGGAGTGCTCCACGGCCTCGGCCTTAGGAAAGGCCGTGGCTTCGGCCTAGCTCCGGAGCGACGGCGGCCATCTTGGTACACCTGGCGGCCTTAGGAAAGGCCGCGGCTTCGGCCTAGCTCCGGAGCGGCGGCCATCTTGGTACACCGGCCACTGTTTACAATGTGATCGCTCCGTCAAATGACGGAGCGATCACTTGTAAACAAACTCTGCATTACCCAGCCAATACCCTGCATTACCCAGCATATACTCTGCATTACCTGGCCAATACTCTGCGATACTCTGCATTACCCAGCCAATACTCTGCGATACTCTGCATTACCCGGCCAATACTCTGCGATACTCTGCATTACCCGGCCAATACTCTGCGATACTCTGCATTACACCAGCCAATACTCTGCGATACTCTGCATTACCCAGCCAATACTCTGCGATACTCTGCATTACCCAGCCAATACTCTGCGATACTCTGCATTACCCTGCCAATACTCTGCGATACTCTGCATTACCCTGCCAATACTCTGCGATACTCTGCATTACCCAGCCAATACTCTGCGATACTCTGCATTACCCTGCCAATACTCTGCATTACCCTGCCAATACTCTGCGATACTCTGCATTACCCTGCCAATACTCTGCGATACTCTGCATTACCCTGCCAATACTCTGCGATACCCTGCCAATACTCTGCGATACCCTGCCAATACTCGGCGATACCCTGCCAATACTCGGCCATACTCAGACAATATTACAGTGGGGGGAGATGACGTGGATATTACAGTGGGGGAGATGACGTGGATATTACAGTGGGGACTATATGGTGGCGGAATTTTCACAGGTTTTTGCAAATTCAATTATTATTTGCTGATCCGAAAAATGATCTGATCCGTGACTCTGATCCGAGGATCGATCCGATCCGTGAGTTTTTTGATCCGTTGCACCCCTAGCGAATGTACAAAGATTTTTCACATGAATATTCTCGTCTGAAAATTGATGTGTGGCCAGCATAAGGCTCGGTGCACACCTATGCAGTTTGCTTTTGATCGATGTAGGCAGTGCTTTTTGCTGTGCATGTTGATTTTTGCGCATGTGATTTGGCTGCAATTTGCGTTTGCCTTTTTTTTTTACTTTTTTTTGTTGGCCAATTTGTTGTTGGGATGATTTAAAAAACACAAATTGCTGCAAAAAACGCACTACATGCTTTTCTGCAGCTTCTCCATTGAAGCATATTGAACCAAAAAAGCACAGTTTTGCGTTGAAAAAGGTCCTGGACCCTTTCCAGCAGCTGAAAAAAAAGCATAGATGTGAACGTTAAATGAACTGTAGTGCGTTTCTGCAAAAAGCATCAAAAAACACATGGGTGGAAACCAGATCCAAGACGTTTAGTAACATAATGTGGTTTTAAAAATAAATAAAAAATTAGCCCTTCATAGTACAAAAAAAAAAGCAAATAATCGCTACTGTAAGGGGTTCATTTTTTTTTTTTTTTTTAACTGTGCAACAGTGAAAGTAATATTTACACATATTGCACATCTGCGTACGCTCGCTGGGAAGGGGTTAAAAATGATTTTACATTACAATACCTTTTTTATTATTTCATTAATGGTTTATGTCTTGGTGACCTTTTCACAAATACTGTGTAATTATTATTTTTTAAACAGCAGATAAAAATAAATATATTTCTTCAATTTCTGACTGCTTGAATACATTTTTGGACGAAAAGTTGAAAACCATGGGCACTTGGGTATTAATCGCGATGCATCGCGGAATCGAATCGCGGACAGGATAATCGGATTGAATGGTGAGACCAGTGAAGATGCGCACCCCTAATATTAATAGATAGACACCTATTACACATCCCTACACACACCAGAAGTGGAAGAAGTAGCCATAGAGCCCCTTCCAGCCTTGCAAATGTGGCCTGAGAATCCAAGTGGTAATGACCCCCCCGGTCATGAAAGGATTAAATAAAAGAGGAAGCAATTCAAATGTAAATATACCAAATTTTTATTGTGTGTTTATGAAAGTATAATTATGGACTTGTACATTTGTTTTCCTTTTCCAACTATGTATACTCTGATGAAACCAAGAGTCCTTTGGTAAAATCAATTGGACAGAAGTGAAGATCTAGTGATCGCCCATTCGCTGACACACATTTGACCAAGAGATTCTAAGCCTGCCCACCACGGCAAGGTAGACTCTTCTAGGGCAGGACCTACACTAACTACACTAAGCTACCCTACTGGATGCTAGTCATCCTTTTTCTAATGTTGGGTGTATGTTTGTAGTACGGCCTCATCCTATAATCTGTGTGTGCGATCTACTCTCTCCTAATTTGGTTGTGTGTCTGTGTACATCTATCTAAAGTATGGAGCGGTCAGTTTATTTACATGTGGACGTTGTCTATTAGTATGTATGGATCTCTGCGGCCGGCCGGTGATCGGTGAGTATGAGCTGTTTTTTTACAGCTTTTTGCACACTGATCACCACCCTAGTGTCCCCAAACAATGTAAAACACACAAAGTCCCCAAAATACTGTCTCACTGCCAGTTCTTCCATCGCTGCGAGGAGTTGTTCTTCTAGCCTCGCCGACCGTTCTTCTAGCCTCGCTCCTTCCATGTGACCGCTTCTTTCCTCCATCATGAGTCGTCCTTCCATCCTCTTTACTATGTCCCTCATTCTTCGGCTGTACCTGCAGCACTGAATTCTGTGGAGATAAAGAAAGAAATGTTATAAGAATGTGTCCATAAACCAGCCGTCATTTTCAGAATAGCCGACGCCACCTAAATCTGTGTTTGATAGAAAACAAATAGTCACACGCCATCACCCCATTTGTTATTGTTACCAGCAGCCTCAGTTCATTCACCCCTCCCCCATAGGACAAATGTAAAGCCCCATACACACGGTCGGATTTTCGCATGGATTCTGTCCGATCGGACAATGTTGTTGAAAAATCAGACAGTGTGTATGCACCATCGGACAGTGTACGTCGTATTGTCCGACGGACAAAGTCCTATCTCCTGCTGGATAGATTTTCCGACAACACGGTCCGATCACACCAAATCCGATCGTGTGTATGGTAGTCCGACCGGACAAAGTGCTACGCATGCTCAGATCACATTACAAGACCAAAGATATTGGCTACTAGCCTCTACGTAGCCCCGTCATAGGCAACAAACGTCACCACGTTCAGAATGATCGGATTTTCCGACAACTTTGTCCGACCGTGTGTACGCAAAACCAACATCAGACAAAGTATGACGGACATGGTCTGACGGACCTGGTCCTCGGATAATCCGCGCGTGTGTATGGGGCTTTAGAGGTGCTTTAATCTCATGATGACCAGTGAGGGGTTTGTGCTGCTAAACCCCGGGCAAAAAGTACAGAAAACACACCGCCTCGGTCTGATCAACTGCCCACCTATAGGAAAAGTGGTAAATATTGGGAGGAGGGGAGGGCTCAGATACAGTGGGTGATAGCATGAAGTGTAATGGAGAAAACCTATGAAGGATGTGCAATAACTTACCCATAGTAAAGTACTACTGGTGGAAGCAACTGACAGGCTCTCTCATTGCGTTTCCAGTAGTCTTTGCTGTTTCCTGATGGTCTCGGGATCGGCGGTCTTGGTGGACGTGGGATCTGATGAAATAAAAACAAAGGTCACTTAAATGTCCAAATAATGAGCTATAATGTTCAACAAACCAGTTTCCATTCATGACTATAAATCTATTCCAAATGGCTATGAATTTAGGACAAATCAGGTTTTTTTTTTTTTTAAATATTTTTTTTTATCAAAATTATAATTTTTTTATATACGGTATATATTTTATTTTAAGGTTTTTTTACATTTCAAAAATGTTTTTTTTTATTTTGGGGGGGCATAAGATGTGTTTTGTCTTGTATGGGGAGAGAACTGGCAGGGAAAGGGTTAACAGATTACCCCAGCCTGGTCCTCAGAAGACCCCCCCCCCCCCCACAGCAGGAGAAGACCCCCATAGAACAATGAACCAAATCCTGTAACACTTACCAGTCATGTGAACGATGAACTTGAATGACTGACTCGGGACTGTCTCTTTTCTGGACCGGGTCAATCAAAATGGAGCAATCAGAGGGATTCTGAAGGTCGGTAAGATGACGGTTCAGGGAAAACAGGAACCACCGCTTCAGGACGTCTCTTCAAGGAGAATGCTTGTCTTCCCACCAGATTAAGGAGCCCCAGGTGCTGGCTAACACAATCACAATAAGCAGTGGTGAAAAGAGACTCTGGACAGCCGCACACCGGGAAAAACTTAAAATCTTGTGCTTTTTATTTGCAAAAAGATCACATCAAAATAAAACAATCCACGGCAATGAGGGGTACACAAAAATAGCTGACGCGTTTCGCACCAAAATTAGTGCTTATTCATAGCTAACAAACTTTTAAAATGACTTTGAATATATAGCTCAACAAAGCCTATCACATGGTGTCGTGATTAATGATCATAATTGGCTCCAGCTGAGGAACCATAGGAGTTGAATCCCCACACGTGCTGCCAAGTAGTCAATCCCAAACCTTAGGAAAGGCCGTGGCTTCGGCCTAGCTCCGGAGCGACGGCGGCCATCTTGGTACACCCGTTGGCCTTAGGAAAGGCCGCGGCTTCGGCCTAGCTCCGGAGCGGCGGCCATCTTGGTACACCCGGCCACTGTTTACAATGTGATCGCTCCGTCAAATGACGGAGCGATCACTTGTAAACAAACTCTGCATTACCCAGCCAATACCCTGCATATACTCTGCATTACCTGGCCAATACTCTGCGATACTCTGCATTACCCAGCCAATACTCTGCGATACTCTGCATTACCCGGCCAATACTCTGCGATACTCTGCATTACACCAGCCAATACTCTGCGATACTCTGCATTTCCCAGCCAATACTCTGCGATACTCTGCATTACCCAGCCAATACTCTGCGATACTCTGCATTACCCTGCCAATACTCTGCGATACTCTGCATTACCCTGCCAATACTCTGCGATACCCTGCCAATACTCTGCGATACCCTGCCAATACTCGGCCATACTCAGACAATATTACAGTGGGGGGAGATGACGTGGATATTACAGTGGGGGAGATGACGTGGATATTACAGTGGGGACTATATGGTGGCGGAATTTTCACAGGTTTTTGCAAATTCAATTATTATTTGCTGATCCGAAAAATGATCCGATCCGTGACTCTGATCCGAGGATCGATCCGATCCGTGAGTTTTTTGATCCGTTGCACCCCTAGCGAATGTACAAAGATTTTTTGCATGAATATTCTCGTCTGAAAATTGATGTGTGGCCAGCATAAGGCTCGGTACACACCTATGCAGTTTGCTTTTGATCGATGTAGGCAGTGCTTTTTGCTGTGCATGTTGATTTTTGCGCACATGATTTGGCTGCGATTTGCGTTTGCCTTTTTTTTTTACTTTTTTTTGTTGGCCAATTTGTTGTTGGGATGATTTAAAAAACACAAATTGCTGAAAAAACGCACTACATGCTTTTCTGCAGCTTCTCCATTGAAGTATATTGAACCAAAAAAAGCACCGTTTTGCGTTGAAAAAGGTCCTGGACCCTTTCCAGCAGCTGAAAAAAAAGCATAGATGTGAACGTTAAATGAACTGTAGTGCGTTTCTGCAAAAAGTATCAAAAAACACATGGGTGGGAACCAGATCCAAGACGTTTAGTAACATAATGTGGTATAAAAAATTAGCCCTTCATAGTACAAAAAAAAGCAAATAATCGCTATTGTAAGGGGTACGTTTTTTTTTTTCTTTTTACTGTGCAACAGTGAAAGTAATATTTACACATATTGCACATCTGCGTACGCTCGCTGGGAAGGGGTTAAAAATGATTTTACATTACAATACCTTTTTTATTATTTCATTAATGGTTTATGTCTTGGTGACCTTTTCACAAATACTGTGTAATTATTTTTTTTTAAACAGCAGATAAAAATAAATATATTTCTTCAATTTCTGACGGCTTGAATACATTTTTGGACGAAAAGTTGAAAACCATGGGCACTTGGGTATTAATCGCGATGCATCGCGGAATCGAAACGCGGACAGGATAATCGGATTGAATGGTGAGACCAGTGAAGATGCGCACCCCTAATATTAATACATAGACACCTATTACACATCCCTACACACACCAGAAGTGGAAGAAGTAGCCATAGAGCCCCTTCCAGCCTTGCAAATGTGGCCTGAGAATCCAAGTGGTAATGACCCCCCCCCCCCCCCCCCCCGGTCATGAAAGGATTAAATAAAAGAGGAAGCAATTCAAATGTAAATATACCAAATTTTTATTGTGTGTTTATGAAAGTATAATTATGGACTTGTACATTTGTTTTCCTTTTCCAACTATGTATACTCTGATGAAACCAAGAGTCCTTTGGTAAAATCAATTGGCCAGAAGTGAAGCTCTAGTGATCGCCCATTCGCTGACACACTTTTGACCAAGAGATTCTAAGCCTGCCCACCACGGCAAGGTAGACTCTTCTAGGGCAGGACCTACACTAACTACACTAAGCTACCCTACTGGATGCTAGTCATCCTTTTTCTAATGTTGGGTGTATGTTTGTAGTACGGCCTCATCCTATAATCTGTGTGTGCGATCTACTCTCTCCTAATTTGGTTGTGTGTGTGTGTGTGTACATCTATCTAAAGTATGGAGCGGTCAGTTTATTTACATGTGGACGTTGTCTATTAGTATGTATGGATCTCTGCGGCCGGCCGGTGATCGGTGAGTATGAGCTGTTTTTTTGCAGCTTTTTACACAGTGATCACCACCCTAGTGTCCCCAAACAATGTAAAACACACAAAGTCCCCAAAATACTGTCTCACTGCCAGTTCTTCCATCGCTGCGAGGAGTTGTTCTTCTAGCCTCGCCGACCGTTCTTCTAGCCTCGCTCCTTCCATGTGACCGCTTCTTTCCTCCATCATGAGTCGTCCTTCCATCCTCTTTACTATGTCCCTCATTCTTCGGCTGTACCTGCAGCACTGAATTCTGTGGAGATAAAGAAAGAAATGTTATAAGAATGTGTCCATAAACCAGCAGTCATTTTCAGAATAGCCGACGCCACCTAAATCTGTGTTTGATAGAAAACAAATAGTCACACGCCATCACCCCATTGGTTACTGTTACCAGCAGCCTCAGTTCATTCACCCCTCCCCCATAGGACAAATGTTAGAGGTGCTTTAATCTCATGATGACCAGTGAGGGGTTTGTGCTGCTAAACCCCGGGCAAAAAGTACAGAAAACACACCGCCTCGGTCTGATCAACTGCCCACATATAGGAAAAGTGGTAAATATTGGGAGGGGAGGGAGGGGGGGGGCTCAGATACAGTGGGTGATAGCATGAAGTGTAATGGAGAAAACCTATGAAGGATGTGCAATAACTTACCCATAGTAAAGTACTACTGGTGGAAGCAACTGACGGGCTCTCTCATTGCGTTTCCAGTGGTCTTTGCTGTTTCCTGATGGTCTTGGGATCAGCGGTCTTGGTGGACGTGGGATCTGATGAAATAAAAACAAAGGAAGGTCACTAAAATGTCCAAATAATGAGCTATAATGTTCAACAAACCAGTTTCCATTCATGACTATAAATCTATTCCAAATGGCTATGAATTTAGGACAAATCAGGTTTTTTTTTTTTTTTATTTTTTTTTTTATCAAAATTATAATTTTTTTATATACGGTATATATTTTATTTTAAGGTTTTTTACATTTCAAAAATGTTTTTTTTTTTTTGGGGGGGGGCATAAGATGTGTTTTGTCTTGTATGGGGAGAGAACTGGCAGGGAAAGGGTTAACAGATTACCCCAGCCTGGTCCTCAGAAGACCCCCCCCCCACACAGCAGGAGAAGACCCCCATAGAACAATAAACCAAATCCTGTAACACTTACCAGTCACGTGAACGATGAACTTGAATGACTGACTCGGGACTGTCTCTTTTCTGGACCGGGTCGATCAAAATGGAGCAATCAGAGGGATTCTGAAGGTCGGTAAGATGACGGTTCAGGGAAAACAGGAACCACCGCTTCAGGACGTCTCTTCAAGGAGAATGCTTGTCTTCCCACCAGATTAAGGAGCCCCAGGTGCTGGCTAACACAATCACAATAAGCAGTGGTGAAAAGAGACTCTGGACAGCCGCACACCGGGAAAAACTTAAAATCTTGTGCTTTTTATTTGCAAAAAGATCACATCAAAATAAAACAATCCACGGCAATGAGGGGTACACAAAAATAGCTGGCGCGTTTCGCACCAAAATTAGTGCTTATTCATAGCTAACAAACTTTTAAAATGACTTTGAATATATAGCTCAACAAAGCCTATCACATGGTGTCGTGATTAATGATCATAATTGGCTCCAGCTGAGGAACCATAGGAGTTGAATCCCCACACATGCTGCCAGGTAGTCAATCAAAGCCAAAGAAAAAACATAATGATTAAGTGAACCAAACCACAAAAATTTGTATCCTTATATTGTAAAAAGTACACGTGTATAAACCAGTATGGAAACCACTAGGGATGAGCCGAACACCCCGGGTTCGGTTCGCACCAGAACCTTCGAACGGACCGAAAATTTTCAAACCCTATTCATAATGGACGCGAACGTTCGAAATCAAAATTGCTAATTACAACGACCAATATGCATGTTAATGTCATAAAACAGGTTTGGGCACCGGGTCTTGCCCCAAGGGACATATATCAATGCAAAAAGAACTTTTAAAAACTAACGTTTTTCGGGAGCAGTCATTTTAATGATGCATAAAGTGAAAAAAAAAAAGTGAAATTTTCCTTTAAATATGGTACCTGGGGGGTGTCTAAAGTATGCCTGTGAAGTGGCATGTGTTTCCCGTGTTTAGAACTGTTTAGAATGGGCCCTGCTGTGAGTTCTTAGATCAAGATTTGTAATTGCATGCACCTGTTGAACAGGGCAGAAAAATTGGGCCTTTGGTGGTGGTGGTGGTGGTGGTGGTGGTGGACGGTGTTGCCACAAGACTGTAAGCCCTCACAGTTACTCTTGGTGGGCGCAGGAATGGGCCCTGCTGTGAGTTATTAGATCAAGATTTGTAATTGCATGCACCTGTTGAACAGGGCAGAAAAATTGGGCCTTTGGTGGTGGTGGTGGTGGACGGTGTTGCCACAAGACTGTAGGCCCTCATAGCTACTCTTGGTGGGCGCAGGAATGGGCCCTGCTGTGAACTATTAGATCAAGATTTGTAATTACATGCCCCTGTTATACAGGGGCTGAAAAATTGTGCCTTAGGCATTGGTGCTGGTGCCACAACACTGCAACCCCTCACAGATACTGTACTCTGAGCACAGCAATGAGACCTGTTGCAAAGCATTGCCTAAAAATTGTAATTACACGCCCCAACAGGGGCTGAAAAATTGTGCCTTAGGCACTGGTGCTGGTGCCACAACACTGCAACCCCTCACAGATACTGTACTTGGAGCACAGCAGTCACACCTGTTGCGAAGCATTTTTTTTTAAAAATTGTAATTACACGCCCCTGTTATACAGGGGCTGAAAAATTGTGCCTTAGGCATTGGTGCTGGTGCCACAACACTGCAACCCCTCACAGATACTGTACTCTGAGCACAGCAATGAGACCTGTTGCAAAGCATTGCCTAAAAATTGTAATTACACGCCCCAACAGGGACTGAAAAATTGTGCCTTAGGCACTGGTGCTGGTGCCACAACACTGCAACCCCTCACAGATACTGTACTTGGAGCACAGTAGTCACACCTGTTGCAAAACATTTTTTTTTTAAATTGTAATTACACGCCCCAACAGGGACTGAAAAATTGTGCCTTAGGCACTGGTGCTGGTGCCACAACACTGCAACCCCTCACAGATACTGTACTTGGAGCACAGTAGTCACACCTGTTGCAAAACATTTTTTATTTAAATTGCAATTACACGCCCCTGTAATACAGGGGCTGAAAAATTGTGCCTTAGGCACTGGTCTGGTGGCATGGATCATTGAGGAGGAGGAAGAGGATAGTCAGTGAACATAACAGGACAGTCACTCAGCATCAGCATAGGCAGTCTTGAAGGGATGTGACATTATAAATTATTCTGTTATATCCGCTTCAGGTGCCTGGTAGCTGGTGGTGATCCAAGACTGATTAATTTTTATGAAGGTCAGTCGATCAACCGAGTCGGTGGACAGGCGCACCCTGTGATCGGTGACAAATCCTCCAGCAGCACTGAATGTGCGTTCGGAAAGAACGCTGGATGCAGGACAGGCCAGTAGCTCAATTGCATACTGTGCAAGCTCTGGCCAGTGATCCATCCTCAGGACCCAGTAAGCCAGAGGATTTTCGGTGGGAAAGGTGTCCAAGTCTGACCTTGCCCCTAGGTATTCCTGCACCATGTATATCAGACGCTGGCGATGGTTGCTGGAACCGATCATACCTTGGGGCTGCGGACTAAAAAATTGTCTGAACGCATCGGTCAGACGTCCACCTTCCCCACCGCTCTTTCTGCTACTGACCGAAGCCTCAGCAACTCGTCGTCCAGGACCAGGAGTTTGTAACCTCCCAGTTTCTGGAAACGCGTTGCACAGACCTTTCTGCAAGGCCTCCCTGAGATGTCTCATCCTCTGCTCCCTCTGCGACGGCAAGATAAGGTCCGCAACCTTACCCTTCATCAAGGAGAGTGGCCAGCCAGTAATGGTCCCTCTCCTTGATCCGAAGAACACGAGGATCCTTCCGCAGGCTTTGCAGGATCAGGGAGGCCATGCTACGTAGGTTAGCTGAGGCATTCGGTCCGGAGTCTTCTGGGTCACTGAGGATGACATGATCGCCAGCCACCTCCTCCCAGCCACGTACAAGTCCACTGGTTTGTTGGGACTGTACATCATCCCTAAAAGACTGCTGCTGCTGATGCTGAGTGCCAGGCTCCATGCTCACACAATCCTCCTCCTCCTCCTCTTCCTGTGTGATGGGTGGGACAGAAGGAACACTGTCTGGATACAGGGGGCCTTGAGAGGCAAGGAAGTCCTCCTCTTCCTGCCTCAAGTGCCCTGTCCATTATCCCACGCAGCGTATGCTCCAACAGGTGGACAAGAGGTACAGTGTCACTGATGCATGCACTGTCACTGCTCACCATCCTCGTGGCCTCCTCAAATGGTGAGAGGACAGTGCATGCATCCCTGATCATGCTCCACTGGCGTGGGGAAAAAAAGCCAAGCTCCCCTGACCCTGTCCTGGTGCCGTAGTCGCAAAGGTACTCATTGATGGCCCTCTGCTGCGTGTGCAGTCGCTGCAGCATGGCCAACGTTGAGTTCCACCTGGTGGGCATGTCACATATTAGGCGGTTCTTGGGCAGGTTCAGCTCCTTTTGCAGCTCAGTCAGCCGAGCACTGGCATTATAAGATCGGCGGAAATGCACACAGACTTTCCTGGCCTGCCTCAGGACATCCTGTAAGCCTGGGTACCTGCCCAAGAACCGCTGCACCACCAGGTTGAGGACGTGAGCCATACAGGGCACATGGGTGAGCTGCCCCTGTCGCAGGGCAGAGAGGAGGTTGGTGCCATTGTCAGAAACCACCATTCCTGGCTTAAGCTGGCGTGGCGTCAACCACCTCTCGGCCTGCCCCTGCAGAGCTGCCAGAACCTCTGCCCCAGTGTGGCTCCTGTCCCCCAAACACACCAGCGCAAGCACGGCATGGCATCTTTTTGCCTGCGTACTCGCGTAGCCCCTTGTACGCCTACGGAGCACCGCTGGTTCCGAGGACAGAGCACTGGAGGAAGAAGAAGAGGAGGGGGTGGAGGAGAGAGGTGTGTCACAACCAGTAGTAGCATTTTGGAGGCGTGGTGGCGGAACAACTTCCAACACTACTGCACCTTGTCCTGCATCCCTCCCAGCTGCCAATAGAGTGACCCAATGGGCCGTGAAAGAAAGATAACGTCCCTGTCCATGCCTGCTGGACCATGAGTCAGCAGTAATATGCACCTTACCGCTGACCGCCCTGTCCAGCGAGGCATGGACATTGCCTTCCACATGCCGGTAGAGAGACGGAATCGCCTTCCGTGAGAAAAAGTGGCGTTTGGGAACCTGCCACTGAGGAACCGCACATTGAACAAACTCACGGAAGGGGGCCGAGTCTACCAACTGAAAAGGCAGCAGTTGAAGTGCTAGCAATTTAGCCAAGCTAGCATTCAACCGCTGGGCATGTGGATGGCTGGGAGTATACTTCTTTCGACAGTCCAGCAGCTGGGGCAGGGAAATTTGCCTGTGTTAGGGATGGAGCCTAAACACAGGCATCCAACACAAGTGAACAGATCGATGGGCTGCACTAAAGGAATCAGGCTCCAAAAGGTAGTGATAAAGATATATTTATTAATAATAAAGACACACATAAACACAGCAACCACAAACAAGCAAGAACACAAATAACACTGCAAACCCCCAAGCCCTAATCTAACTAACTAACTATACACTTCAAGGAAATGGAACATATATATATACAAGGCAGGGAGGAGAGACCAAGGGGGAAACAGGAAGCAAGGGAACATCAAGGCAGGAGACAGGGGACGGGTCTCAGGAACCAGGTAAGGGGGACAACATCCAGGACAGGGCAGGAAGCAGATAACGGGTCAGGTTACAGGTACAGGTACAGGTTTCAGGTCCAGGATCAGGTTTCAGACAGGCAAGACAGGGCTACAGAGAGGAATACTGAAGCACTGAACCTCAGTGAAGGACAGGCTTATATACCCAGCAAATCCACAACAGGTGTAGCCTGATTCCTGGCATGTCCATCTGCTGGGAGACCCCCGCTGGTGGCCACCAGAACTGCACCCTTTGATGTTGAAGGAAGTAGTGACACCACCAGGCGATCCAGGTAATAGCACCGTTCCTGACAGTTCCCCCCCCTAAGGAGTGGCCTCTGGACACTCCATTCTGCCCTAGATCTGGCAGTGCATGTAAAAGTGGAAGAGTCCCAAAAAGTCTTCTCTGTGACGGCAGACCTCCTTGCGCTCTCTGGCCAGAGTCTCTTAACCTACTAGGAGGCGTGCCACCCGAGTCCGACAATGGGACATGTACCCCACCACCAGGGTCTGGAAGTTTAGATCTGGAAATAAAAACAGACAGGGCAGCAGGCTCCGGGTCATCAGGCTGGGCAGCGGGCACCAGGTCATCAGGCTGGGCAGCGAGCTTCGGGTCATCAGGCTGGGCAGCGGACAGGAACTCATCAGGCTGGGCAGCGGACAGGAACTCATCAGGCTGGGCAGCGGACAGGAACTCATCAGGCTGGGCAGCGGACAGGAACTCATCAGGCTGGGCAGCGAGCTTCGGGTCATCAGGCTGGGCAGCGGACAGGAACTCATCAGGCTGGGCAGCGGACAGGAACTCATCAGGCTGGGCAGCGGACAGGAACTCATCAGGCTGGGCAGCGGACAGGAACTCATCAGGCTGGGCAGCAGACAGGAACTCATCAGGCTGGGCAGCAGACAGGAACTCATCAGGCTGGGCAGCAGACAGGAACTCATCAGGCTGGGCAGCAGACAGGAACTCATCAGGCTGGGCAGCAGACAGGAACTCATCAGGCTGGGCAGCAGACAGGAACTCATCAGGCTGGGCAGCAGACAGGAACTCATCAGGCTGGGCAGCAGACAGGAACTCATCAGGCTGGGCAGCAGACAGGAACTCATCAGGCTGGGCAGCAGACAGGAACTCATCAGGCTGGGCAGCAGACAGGAACTCATCAGGCTGGGCAGCAGACAGGAACTCATCAGGCTGGGCAGCAGACAGGAACTCATCAGGCTGGGCAGCAGACAGGAACTCATCAGGCTGGGCAGCAGACAGGAACTCATCAGGCTGGGCAGCAGACAGGAACTCATCAGGCTGGGCAGCAGACAGGAACTCATCAGGCTGGGCAGCAGACAGGAACTCATCAGGCTGGGCAGCAGACAGGAACTCATCAGGCTGGGCAGCAGACAGGAACTCATCAGGCTGGGCAGCAGACAGGAACTCATCAGGCTGGGCAGCAGACAGGAACTCATCAGGCTGGGCAGCAGACAGGAACTCATCAGGCTGGGCAGCAGACAGGAACTCATCAGGCTGGGCAGCAGACAGGAACTCATCAGGCTGGGCAGCAGACAGGAACACATCAGGCTGGGAAGCAGGAACAGGCACATCAAGCTGGGCAGTAGGCACGGGCACTTTAGGCTGGGCAGCAGGAACGGGCACATCAAGCTGGGCAGCAGGTACGGGCACTTTAGGCTGGGCAGCGGGAACAGGCGCATCAGGCTGGGCAGCAGGAACAGGCACATCAAGCTGGGCAGCAGGAACAGGCACATCAAGCTGGGCAGCAGGAACGGGCACATCAAGCTGGGCAGCAGGTATGGGCACTTTTGGCTGGGCAGCGGGAACAGGCACATCAGGCTGGGCAGCAGGAACAGGCACATCAAGCTGGGCAGCAGGAACAGGCACATCAAGCTGGGCAGCAGGAACAGGCACATCAAGCTGGGCAGCAGGAACAGGCACATCAAGCTGGGCAGCAGGAACAGGCACATCAAGCTGGGCAGCAGGAACAGGCACATCAAGCTGGGCAGCAGGAACAGGCACATCAAGCTGGGCAGCAGGAACAGGCACATCAAGCTGGGCAGCAGACAGGAACACCTCAGGCTGGGCAGCAGACAGTGGCTCATCAGGCTGGGCAGCAGGCGCGGGCACATCAGGCTGGGCAGCAGGCACAGGCACATCAAGCTGGGCAGCGGGCACGGGCACATCAAGCTGGGCAGCGGGCACATCAAGCTGGGCAGCGGGCACGGGCACATCAAGCTGGGCAGCGGGCACATCAAGCTGGGCAGCGGGCACAGGCACATCAAGCTGGGCAGCGGGCACAGGCACATCAAGCTGGGCAGCGGGCACAGGCACATCAAGCTGGGCAGCGGGCACGGGGACATCAAAATGGAGGGCTGGCAGCGGGTCAGCAGACTGGAAAACTGGCAGCGGGTCATCAGATTGGAAAACTGGCAGCGGGTCATCAGACTGGAAAACTGGCAGCGGGTCATCAGACTGGAAAACTGGCAGCGGGTCATCAGACTGGAAAACTGGCAGCGGGTCATCAGACTGGAAAACTGGCAGCGGGTCATCAGACTGGAAAACTGGCAGCGGGTCATCAGACTGGAAAACTGGCAGCGGATCATCAGACTGGAAAACTGGCAGCGGATCATCAGACTGGAAAACTGGCAGCGGGTCATCAGACTGGAAAAACTGGCAGCGGGTCATCAGACTGGAAAACTGGCAGCGGGTCATCAGACTGGAAAACTGGCAGCGGGTCATCAGACTGGAAAACTGGCAGCAGGACATCAGACTGGAAAACTGGCAGCAGGACATCAGACTGGAAAACTGGCAGCAGGACATCAGACTGGGAAGCTGAGACATCAGGCTGGAAGGCCGGCACCAGGACATCAGACTGGAAGGCTGGGACATCAGGCTTGAGGGCTGGAACATCAGGCTGGAAGGCTGGAACATCAGGCTGGAAGGCTGGGACATCAGGCTGGAAGGCTGGGACATCAGGCTGGAAGGCTGGGACATCAGGCTGGAAGGCTAGGACATCAGGCTGGAAGGCTAGGACATCAGGCTGGAGGGCTGGCACCAGAACATCAGGCTGGAAGGCTAGTACTGGCTCTTCAGGCTGGATTGCTGGCACCTCCGTCTGGAACTCTGGCGCTTCAGGCTGGACAGATTAGTGGGTGTGGAGGCAGATTGGGTTACTGGCAGGATCGTTTTGGTCGGGAAGAACTTTCGTTTTTTCTTTGACTTGGTCGCTGAAGCTTTGTAGGTTGGGGGTGCAGCAGACAGGAAAGGAGTGTTGGGATTTGGCAGAGAAGAGGTAGGGGAGTTGTATGCAGGATAGGTACAGGGAGAGGAGACCGGATATGAATATTTGGTTGGGAGCAATGTATACTGGGTGGCAACTGAGTTTGGCATGGGTGATGGGGAAACATACATTTGTGGATTTGTAGGCAGCTGAGAAGAGGCAGGGGGGTTAAATGCAGGATAGGTACAGGGAGAAGAGACCGGATATGAATATTTGGTTGGGAGCAGTGTATACTGGGTGGCAACTGGGTTTGGTATGGGTGATGGGGAAACATACATTTGGGTAGGCTGGTGTCTGATGGCAGAAGTGGTTTGTTTGGCTGGGGCTAATTGCATCATGCCAGACCATGCTGAAAGTATGGGTTGTACAAA
The DNA here is from genome assembly GCA_028564925.1 of Lithobates sylvaticus. NCBI lineage: Eukaryota > Metazoa > Chordata > Amphibia > Anura > Ranidae > Lithobates > Lithobates sylvaticus. The sequence goes on from CM053035.1 coordinate 204,291,322, forward strand.
TTGTGAATTCAAGTTTCCCTGTCTAACAAAAGACTGCACAGACACAATGCATTCAGAAATCACCTGTGGGGAAGAGCCAGAGTAGTGCTCAAAAAAGTCGTCGGGATCATCTTCAAAAAGCCATACTAGGGATACAACCTGATTCATATCAAAAGGGGGAGTGAAATCATCACGGCCCTCAGGAATACAGGGCAGGGCCAGCTCGGCACAAATCTGGATCAGGGGCTGCACGTCCTCAAAAAGAAAATGGCCCTGATCAACAAAAGCATGGGCTATACGGTTGCACTCCAGTAGATGCTCCCTAGTATAGCCACCCAAAGTCTGATAACAAAGATCTCTTTCTTCCAATGCCAGGAGTGAAAGATACAAAATATCTTCCAGCTGCATCTTCCTTGACAAAAGCAAGTGTCCAGACCCAATTCCCAAGTGCAGCCGATCTGTTAGTATGGCTTCAGTATTCTGTTAGGGATGGAGCCTAAACACAGGCATCCAACACAAGTGAACAGATCGATGGGCTGCACTAAAGGAATCAGGCTCCAAAAGGTAGTGATAAAGATATATTTATTAATAATAAAGACACACATAAACACAGCAACCACAAACAAGCAAGAACACAAATAACACTGCAAACCCCCAAGCCCTAATCTAACTAACTAACTATACACTTCAAGGAAATGGAACATATATATATACAAGGCAGGGAGGAGAGACCAAGGGGGAAACAGGAAGCAAGGGAACATCAAGGCAGGAGACAGGGGACGGGTCTCAGGAACCAGGTAAGGGGGACAACATCCAGGACAGGGCAGGAAGCAGATAACGGGTCAGGTTACAGGTACAGGTACAGGTTTCAGGTCCAGGATCAGGTTTCAGACAGGCAAGACAGGGCTACAGAGAGGAATACTGAAGCACTGAACCTCAGTGAAGGACAGGCTTATATACCCAGCAAATCCACAACAGGTGTAGCCTGATTCCTGGCATGTCCATCTGCTGGGAGACCCCCGCTGGTGGCCACCAGAACTGCACCCTTTGATGTTGAAGGAAGTAGTGACACCACCAGGCGATCCAGGTAATAGCACCGTTCCTGACAGCCTGCTACAATCGGACGTCGGTGTACTGCAAGTACTTGGTTGTGACACACCGAATTCTACACCTTCAGTCCTCTCAGAGCAGCTTTCAGAGAGGACTGAAGATATAGTGGGGATGGAGATCCCAGCTGATGAGGAGCAAGGAGAGGTCCTCTTTGTTCTTTGGTGTGGGTCTTTTATGTGTGCTTGCCAACGAGCTGCATGGCAGGTCGACATATGTCTGCTCATGCTTGTGGTGCCCAAGCGGCTGATGTTTTGGCCACGTGAGATACGCTTGAGACAAATATTGCAAATAGCAGTGGTGCGATCTGATGCACTCGTCTCAAAAAAGGCCCACACCAAAGAACTTTTGTGATAATGTGCAGAGGCAGCGCCCTGCACAGGCGGAGCTCTGCGGTGTGATGCAGTTGCTGTGCTGGCCTCTAGCTGGCCTCCAGGGGGCATCCTGCCTCGTTGGACATGTGACGCAGCATCCTCCTCCTCCTCTCTCCCTTCAGGCACCCACGTGGAGTCAGTGACCTCATCATCCCCTCCCTCTTCACCACTAGAGCAAACCTGGCAGTAAGCTGCAGCTGGTGGAACAGTACTGCCAGATTGCTGTCCTTCAGCATCCCCTCTCTCTGCGCGCACACTACTGCCTTCCTCAAGCTGGGTATCATCATCCGAGCCTTCGAATCGTTGGGCATCCTCCTGGAGCACACTGTGCTCAAACAGTTCGGGGGACTCCTCAGGAGGACATGGTGGGTCTAGGGAAGGGGTGGCTGAGGATGCCATTGAGTACGCGTTGGCAGCTGCTCTGCCATTACCCTGAGCCAGGTGAGAGAGGATGAGGAGGGCTTGGTCATCCATTCTACCAAGCCTTCGGCATGATGCGGCTCAACATGTCCAGCTGCCGAAAACAAAGACAAGCGTGTCCCATGGCCACGTGCTGATGACGATGCACGACCACGTCCACGACCAGCACTGTTGTCTCTAGAAACAGAGCCTGCTTGCCCTGTGTTCTTGCCTCGGCACGGTCTGCCTCTCCTTAACGGTCTTCCAGCCATTGTAGTCGGTAGTGTATATAGTATAAAAAATAGAGCTCCTATGTGTGCTCACAACACACTGTAGGTCCTATGGGTGCTGACACTAACACACTATAGGTACTATGTGTGCTGCTGTCAAGAAAATATAGGAGCTATGTGTGCTGCCACTAACACACTATAAGTCCTATGGGTGCTGCTGACACAAAGACACTATAGGTACTATATGTGTGCTGCTGACAAGAAAATATAGGAGCTCTGTGTGCTGCCACTAACACACTACAAGTCCTATGGGTGCTGCTGACACAAAGACACTATAGGTACTATATGTGTGCTGCTGTCAAGAAAATATAGGAGCTATGTGTGCTGCCACAAACACACTATAAGTCCTATGGGTGCTGCTATAATTTTTTTATATATATATATTTTATTTTAAGGTTTTTTACATTTCAAAAATGTTTTTTTTTTTGGGGGGGGGGGGGCATAAGATGTGTTTTGTCTTGTATGGGGAGAGAACTGGCAGGGAAAGGGTTAACAGATCACCCCAGCCTGGTCCTCAGAAGACCCCCCCCCCACAGCAGGAGAAGACCCCCATAGGAGTTGAATCCCCACACGTGCTGCCAGGTAGTCAATCAAAGCCAAAGAAAAAAACATAATGACTAAGTGAACCAAACCACAAAAATTTGTATCCTTATATTGTAAAAAGTACACGTGTATAAACCAGTATGGAAACCACTAATATACAAATACGTGTCCATGTGAAAAGAACAAACATATATATATGTGTTGTATTATGTGTGCACATGGTTAACTAACCAGGCAATTAGTATTTAATTACACGCAGTAATTAAACCTGTAACTAAAAGTGACATAATTAACGTGAAAAAAGTGAAGAGAGTTTTATGTAAACAAAACAGTTATATGTGTGATATGTGTTGGTGAATACGCTGTATATACGTGTATACATTGTGGACGTGCACACCTGTATATATACTAGGTGTCACTATAAGCAGCCAGAACGAAACAAGTATAACTATCATACCGATAAAATAAGATGAGGGTTCAGGATCGGGGTGTAGGGACCGTCTCCTTCCGGAGTCCTTCTCCACTCGATCCTGACATTGCTTGAGGGGTGATCGGCGGGGGCCTCACATGGGATCTTCAGTTTAATGCCCGCTGTACCATCCAAATGTTTATATACTGGTCGAGCCTTCACATTCTCTACACCATATGCCAGGCATAGAAAACGCCAAACGCTTTTTAAAGGCTCATTTTTCAAAACGTGTCACAAATAGAAATGTAACAAATGAATATAACTGTTTGCTTATGTAATCAGATATAAAGAGATACATCCGCTCAGTAAATTGAATTGAGTCTCGATTTTCTGGACCGGGCCGATCAAAATGGAGTAATCATAGGGAGGCGGGTCGGTAAGATGATGGTCTTGGGATCGGCGGTCTTGGTGGACGTGGGATCTGATGAAATAAAAACAAAGGAAGGTCACTTAAATGTCCAAATAATGAGCTATAATGTTCAACAAACCAGTTTCCATTCATGACTATAAATCTATTCCAAATCGCTATGAATTTAGGACAAATCAGGTTTTTTGTTTTTTTTTTATATTTTTTTTTTCAAAATTATAATTTTTTTATATATGTATTTTATTTTAAGGTTTTTTACATTTCAAAAATGTTTTTTTTTTTTTTTTTTTTTTGGGGGGGCATAAGATGTGTTTTGTCATGTATGGGGAGAGAACTGGCAGGGAAAGGGTTAACAGGTTACCCCAGCCTGGTCCTCAGAAGACCCCCCCCCCCACAGCAGGAGAAGACCCCCATAGAACAATGAACCAAATCCTGTAACACTTACCAGTCACGTGAACGATGAACTTGAATGACTGACTCGGGACTGTCTCTTTTCTGAACCGGGTCGATCAAAATGGAGCAATCAGAGGGATTCTGAAGGTCAGTAAGATGACGTAAGATGAAGCTATGTGTGCTGCCACTAACACACTATAAGTCTTATGGGTGCTGCTGACACAAAGACACTATAGGTACTATATGTGTGCTGCTGACAAGAAAATATAGGAGCTCTGTGTGCTGCCACTAACACACTAGAAGTCCTATGGGTGCTGCTGACACAAAGACACTATAGGTACTATATGTGTGCTGCTGACAAGAAAATATAGGAGCTCTGTGTGGTGCCACTAACACACTAGAAGTCCTATGGGATCTGCTGACACAAAGACACTATAGGTACTATATGGATGGGACAGAAGGTTGGGACAGAAGTTGGGGTGCAATGCTGTGCTAACAGCACTGCGATTGGTACTACTGCAATACTGTACTAACAGTAAGCACACACCAGACTAATCCCCAGCAGCAGCTAATAACACACTAACTGTGCAATCAGCAGCAATGAATGATCACTAATGATGAATGACTAAGGTAGCAATGGTTTAGCAAAGAAATAGCAATCAAGCAAAAACAGAATCAGCAGACTGCTCTCTCCTAAAGCCGGAACACATGTGACCGGGGCCGACGGCGTGGCGGCCTTTTAAATGGTGGGGAGTGTACTAAAGCCCCTGAGCTTTAATTGGCCACAGGCGTCCTGCCTGTAGCCAATTATTGCTCTCCTAGTTTCCGGCACTGTGATTGGCCAAGCATGCGGGGTCACAGTGCATGCTTGGCCAATCATCAGCCAGCAATGCACTGCGCCGGCCGCAATGCATTGCGGGGCCGCTCGCATCACACGAATGTGATGCGAACGGCCAAAATAGTTCTGGGCTCGCCGAGCGAGCGAACGCCCGGTGCTCGATTCGAACGTGGGTTCGAATCGAGCACCGGGCCCATCCCTAGAAACCACTAATATACAAATACGTGTCCATGTGAAAAGAACAAACATATATATGTGTGTTGTATTATGTGTGCACATGGTTAACTAACCAGGCAATTAGTATTTAATTACACGCAGTAATTAAACCTGTAACTAAAAGTGACATAATTAACGTGAAAAAAGTGAAGAGAGTTTTATGTAAACAAAACAGTTATATGTGTGATATGTGTTGGTGAATACGCTGTATATACGTGTATATATTGTGGACGTGCACACCTGTATATATACTAGGTGTCACTATAAGCAGCCAGAACGAAACAAGTATAACTATCATACCGATAAAATAAGATGAGGGTTCAGGATCGGGGTGTAGGGACCGTCTCCTTCCGGAGTCCTTCTCCACTCGATCCTGACATTGCTTGAGGGGTGATCGGCGGGGACCTCACATGGGATCTTCAGTTTAATGCCCGCTGTACCATCCAAATGTTTATATACTGGTCGAGCCTTCACATTCTCTACACCATATGCCAGGCATAGAAAACGCCAAACGCTTTTTAAAGGCTCATTTTTCAAAACGTGTCACAAATAGAAATGTGACAAATGAATATAACTGTTTGCTTATGTAATCAGATATATAGAGATACATCCGCTCAGTAAATTGAATTGAGTCTCGATTTTCTGGACCGGGCCGATCAAAATGGAGTAATCATAGGGAGGCGGGTCGGTAAGATGATGGTCTTGGGATCGGCGGTCTTGGTGGACGTGGGATCTGATGAAATAAAAACAAAGGAAGGTCACTTAAATGTCCAAATAATGAGCTATAATGTTCAACAAACCAGTTTCCATTCATGACTATAAATCTATTCCAAATGGCTATGAATTTAAGACAAATCAGGTTTTTTTTTTTAAAATATTTTTTTTTTTTCAAAATTATAATTTTTTTATATATATATATTATTTTAAGGTTTTTTACATTTCAAAAAAGTTTTTTTTTTTTTTGGGGGGGGGGGGGCATAAGATGTGTTTTGTCTTGTATGGGGAGAGAACTGGCAGGGAAACGGTTAACAGATCACCCCAGCCTGGTCCTCAGAAGACCCCCCCCCCCCCCACAGCAGGAGAAGACCCCCATAGAACAATAAACCAAATCCTGTAACACATACCAGTCACGTGAACGATGAACTTGAATGACTGACTCGGGACTGTCTCTTTTCTGGACCGGGTCGATCAAAATGGAGCAATCAGAGGGATTCTGAAGGTCGGTAAGATGACGGTTCAGGGAAAACAGGAACCACTGCTTCAGGACGTCTCTTCAATGAGAATGCTTGTCTTCCCACCAGATTAAGGAGCCCCAGGTGCTGGCTAACACAATCACAATAAGCAGTGGTGAAAAGAGACTCTGGACAGCCGCACACCGGGAAAAACTTAAAATCTTGTGATTTTTATTTGCAAAAAGATCACATCAAAATAAAACAATCCACGGCAATGAGGGGTACACAAAAATAGCTGACGCGTTTCACACCAAAATTAGTGCTTATTCATAGCTAACAAACTTTTAAAATGACTTTGAATATATAGCTCAACAAAGCCTATCACATGGTGTCGTGATTAATGATCATAATTGGCTCCAGCTGAGGAACCATAGGAGTTGAATCCCCACACGTGCTGCCAGGTAGTCAATCAAAGCCAAAGAAAAAAACATAATGATTAAGTGAACCAAACCACAAAAATTTGTATCCTTATATTGTAAAAAGTACACGTGTATAAACCAGTGTGGAAACCACTAATATACAAATACGTGTCCATGTGAAAAGAACAAACATATATATATGTGTTGTATTATGTGTGCACATGGTTAACTAACCAGGCAATTAGTATTTAATTACACGCAGTAATTAAACCTGTAACTAAAAGTGACATAATTAACGTGAAAAAAGTGAAGAGAGTTTTATGTAAACAAAACAGTTATATGTGTGATATGTGTTGGTGAATACGCTGTATATACGTGTATACATTGTGGACGTGCACACCTGTATATATACTAGGTGTCACTATAAGCAGCCAGAACGAAACAAGTATAACTATCATACCGATAAAATAAGATGAGGGTTCAGGATCGGGGTGTAGGGACCGTCTCCTTCCGGAGTCCTTCTCCACTCGATCCTGACATTGCTTGAGGGGTGATCGGCGGGGACCTCACATGGGATCTTCAGTTTAATGCCCGCTGTACCATCCAAATGTTTATATACTGGTCGAGCCTTCACATTCTCTACACCATATGCCAGGCATAGAAAACGCCAAACGCTTTTTAAAGGCTCATTTTTCAAAACGTGTCACAAATAGAAATGTGACAAATGAATATAACTGTTTGCTTATGTAATCAGATATATAGAGATACATCCGCTCAGTAAATTGAATTGAGTCTCGATTTTCTGGACCGGGCCGATCAAAATGGAGTAATCATAGGGAGGCGGGTCGGTAAGATGATGGTCTTGGGATCGGCGGTCTTGATGGACGTGGGATCTGATGAAATAAAAACAAAGGAAGGTCACTTAAATGTCCAAATAATGAGCTATAATGTTCAACAAACCAGTTTCCATTCATGACTATAAATCTATTCCAAATGGCTATGAATTTAAGAGAAATCAGGTTTTTTTTTTTTTTAATATTTTTTTTTTTCAAAATTATAATTTTTTTATATATATATTTTATTTTAAGGTTTTTTACATTTCAAAAATGTTTTTTTTTTTTTTTTATTTTTTTTGGGGGGGGGGGGCATAAGATGTGTTTTGTCTTGTATGGGGAGAGAACTGTCAGGGAAAGGGTTAAAAGATCACCCCAGCCTGGTCCTCAGAAGACCCCCCCCCCACAGCAGGAGAAGACCCCCATAGAACAATAAACCAAATCCTGTAACACATACCAGTCACGTGAACGATGAACTTGAATGACTGACTCGGGACTGTCTCTTTTCTGGACCGGGTCGATCAAAATGGAGCAATCAGAGGGTTTCTGAAGGTCGGTAAGATGACGGTTCAGGGAAAAGAGGAACCACCGCTTCAGGACGTCTCTTCAAGGAGAATGCTTGTCTTCCCACCAGATTAAGGAGCCCCAGGTGCTGGCTAACACAATCACAATAAGCAGTGGTGAAAAGAGACTCTGGACAGCCGCACACCGGGAAAAACTTAAAATCTTGTGCTTTTTATTTGCAAAAAGATCACATCAAAATAAAACAATCCACGGCAATGAGGGGTACACAAAAATAGCTGACGTGTTTCGCACCAAAATTAGTGCTTATTCATAGCTAACAAACTTTTAAAATGACTTTGAATATATAGCTCAACAAAGCCTATCACATGGTGTCGTGATTAATGATCATAATTGGCTCCAACTGAGGAACCATAGGAGTTGAATCCCCACACGTGCTGCCAGGTAGTCAATCAAAGCCAAAGAAAAAAACATAATGACTAAGTGAACCAAACCACAAAAATTTGTATCCTTATATTGTAAAAAGTACACGTGTATAAACCAGTATGGAAACCACTAATATACAAATACGTGTCCATGTGAAAAGAACAAACATATATATGTGTGTTGTATTATGTGTGCACATGGTTAACTAACCAGGCAATTAGTATTTAATTACACGCAGTAATTAAACCTGTAACTAAAAGTGACATAATTAACGTGAAAAAAGTGAAGAGAGTTTTATGTAAACAAAACAGTTATATGTGTGATATGTGTTGGTGAATACGCTGTATATACGTGTATACATTGTGGACGTGCACACCTGTATATATACTAGGTGTCACTATAAGCAGCCAGAACGAAACAAGTATAACTATCATACCGATAAAATAAGATGAGGGTTCAGGATCGGGGTGTAGGGACCGTCTCCTTCCGGAGTCCTTCTCCACTCAATCCTGACATTGCTTGAGGGGTGATCGGCGGGGACCTCACATGGGATCTTCAGTTTAATGCCCGCTGTACCATCCAAATGTTTATATACTGGTCGAGCCTTCACATTCTCTACACCATATGCCAGGCATAGAAAACGCCAAACGCTTTTTAAAGGCTCATTTTTCAAAACGTGTCACAAATAGAAATGTGACAAATGAATATAACTGTTTGCTTATGTAATCAGATATATAGAGATACATCCGCTCAGTAAATTGAATTGAGTCTCGATTTTCTGGACCGGGCCGATCAAAATGGAGTAATCATAGGGAGGCGGGTTGGTAAGATGATGGTCTTGGGATCGGCGGTCTTGGTGGACGTGGGATCTGATGAAATAAAAACAAAGGAAGGTCACTTAAATGTCCAAATAATGAGCTATAATGTTCAACAAACCAGTTTCCATTCATGACTATAAATCTATTCCAAATGGCTATGAATTTAGGACAAATCAGGTTTTTTTTTTTTTAAATATTTTTTTTTTTCAAAATTATAATTTTTTTATATATATATTTTATTTTTTTACATTTCAAAAATTTTTTTTTTTTTTTTGGGGGGGGGGCATAAGATGTGTTTTGTCTTGTATGGGGAGAGAACTGGCAGGGAAACGGTTAACAGATCACCCCAGCCTGGTCCTCAGAAGACCCCCCCCCCCCCCACAGCAGGAGAAGACCCCCATAGAACAATAAACCAAATCCTGTAACACATACCAGTCACGTGAACGATGAACTTGAATGACTGACTCGGGACTGTCTCTTTTCTGGACCGGGTCGATCAAAATGGAGCAATCAGAGGGATTCTGAAGGTCGGTAAGATGACGGTTCAGGGAAAACAGGAACCACTGCTTCAGGACGTCTCTTCAATGAGAATGCTTGTCTTCCCACCAGATTAAGGAGCCCCAGGTGCTGGCTAACACAATCACAATAAGCAGTGGTGAAAAGAGACTCTGGACAGCCGCACACCGGGAAAAACTTAAAATCTTGTGCTTTTTATTTGCAAAAAGATCACATCAAAATAAAACAATCCACGGCAATGAGGGGTACACAAAAATAGCAGACGCGTTTCGCACCAAAATTAGTGCTTATTCATAGCTAACAAACTTTTAAAATGACTTTGAATATATAGCTCAACAAAGCCTATCACATGGTGTCGTGATTAATGATCATAATTGGCTCCAGCTGAGGAACCATAGGAGTTGAATCCCCACACGTGCTGCCAGGTAGTCAATCAAAGCCAAAGAAAAAAACATAATGATTAAGTGAACCAAACCACAAAAATTTGTATCCTTATATTGTAAAAAGTACAGTGTATAAACCAGTATGGAAACCACTAATATACAAATACGTGTCCATGTGAAAAGAACAAACATATATATGTGTATTGTATTATGTGTGCACATGGTTAACTAACCAGGCAATTAGTATTTAATTACACGCAGTAATTAAACCTGTAACTAAAAGTGACATAATTAACGTGAAAAAAGTGAAGAGAGTTTTATGTAAACAAAACAGTTATATGTGTGATATGTGTTGGTGAATACGCTGTATATACGTGTATACATTGTGGACGTGCACACCTGTATATATACTAGGTGTCACTATAAGCAGCCAGAACGAAACAAGTATAACTATCATACCGATAAAATAAGATGAGGGTTCAGGATCGGGGTGTAGGGACCGTCTCCTTCCGGAGTCCTTCTCCACTCGATCCTGACATTGCTTGAGGGGTGATCGGCGGGGACCTCACATGGGATCTTCAGTTTAATGCCCGCTGTACCATCCAAATGTTTATATACTGGTCGAGCCTTCACATTCTCTACACCATATGCCAGGCATAGAAAACGCCAAACGCTTTTTAAAGGCTCATTTTTCAAAACGTGTCACAAATAGAAATGTGACAAATGAATATAACTGTTTGCTTATGTAATCAGATATATAGAGATACATCCGCTCAGTAAATTGAATTGAGTCTCGATTTTCTGGACCGGGCCGATCAAAATGGAGTAATCATAGGGAGGCGGGTCGGTAAGATGATGGTCTTGGGATCGGCGGTCTTGGTGGACGTGGGATCTGATGAAATAAAAACAAAGGAAGGTCACTTAAATGTCCAAATAATGAGCTATAATGTTCAACAAACCAGTTTCCATTCATGACTATAAATCTATTCCAAATGGCTATGAATTTAGGACAAATCAGGTTTTTTTTTTTTTTAAATATTTTTTTTTTTCAAAATTATAATTTTTTTTATATATATATTTTATTTTAAGGTTTTTTACATTTCAAAAATGTTTTTTTTTTTTTTTTTGGGGGGGGGGGGGGCAAAAGATGTGTTTTGTCTTGTATGGGGTGAGAACTGGCAGGGAAAGGGTTAAAAGATCACCCCCGCCTGGTCCTCAGAAGACCCCCCCCCCCCCCCACAGCAGGAGAAGACCCCCATAGAACAATAAACCAAATCCTGTAACACATACCAGTCACGTGAACGATGAACTTGAATGACTGACTCGGGACTGTCTCTTTTCTGGACCGGGTCGATCAAAATGGAGCAATCAGAGGGTTTCTGAAGGTCGGTAAGATGACGGTTCAGGGAAAACAGGAACCACCGCTTCAGGACGTCTCTTCAAGGAGAATGCTTGTCTTCCCACCAGATTAAGGAGCCCCAGGTGCTGGCTAACACAATCACAATAAGCAGTGGTGAAAAGAGACTCTGGACAGCCGCACACCGGGAAAAACTTAAAATCTTGTGCTTTTTATTTGCAAAAAGATCACATCAAAATAAAACAATCCACGGCAATGAGGGGTACACAAAAATAGCTGACGCGTTTCGCACCAAAATTAGTGCTTATTCATAGCTAACAAACTTTTAAAATGACTTTGAATATATAGCTCAACAAAGCCTATCACATGGTGTCGTGATTAATGATCATAATTGGCTCCAGCTGAGGAACCATAGGAGTTGAATCCCCACACGTGCTGCCAGGTAGTCAATCAAAGCCAAAGAAAAAAACATAATGATTAAGTGAACCAAACCACAAAAATTTGTATCCTTATATTGTAAAAAGTACACGTGTATAAACCAGTATGGAAACCACTAATATACAAATACGTGTCCATGTGAAAAGAACAAACATATATATGTGTGTTGTATTATGTGTGCACATGGTTAACTAACCAGGCAATTAGTATTTAATTACACGCAGTAATTAAACCTGTAACTAAAAGTGACATAATTAACGTGAAAAAAGTGAAGAGAGTTTTATGTAAACAAAACAGTTATATGTGTGATATGTGTTGGTGAATACGCTGTATATACGTGTATACATTGTGGACGTGCACACCTGTATATATACTAGGTGTCACTATAAGCAGCCAGAACGAAACAAGTATAACTATCATACCGATAAAATAAGATGAGGGTTCAGGATCGGGGTGTAGGGACCGTCTCCTTCCGGAGTCCTTCTCCACTCGATCCTGACATTGCTTGAGGGGTGATCGGCGGGGACCTCACATGGGATCTTCAGTTTAATGCCCGCTGTACCATCCAAATGTTTATATACTGGTCGAGCCTTCACATTCTCTACACCATATGCCAGGCATAGAAAACGCCAAACGCTTTTTAAAGGCTCATTTTTCAAAACGTGTCACAAATAGAAATGTGACAAATGAATATAACTGTTTGCTTATGTAATCAGATATATAGAGATACATCCGCTCAGTAAATTGAATTGAGTCTCGATTTTCTGGACCGGGCCGATCAAAATGGAGTAATCATAGGGAGGCGGGTCGGTAAGATGATGGTCTTGGGATCGGCGGTCTTGGTGGACGTGGGATCTGATGAAATAAAAACAAAGGAAGGTCACTTAAATGTCCAAATAATGAGCTATAATGTTCAACAAACCAGTTTCCATTCATGACTATAAATCTATTCCAAATGGCTATGAATTTAGGACAAATCAGGTTTTTTTTTTTTTTTTTTTTAATATTTTTTTTTTTTCAAAATTATAATTTTTTTTATATATATATTTTATTTTAAGGTTTTTTACATTTCAAAAATGTTTTTTTTTTTTTTTTTGGGGGGGGGGGGGGGGGCATAAGATGTGTTTTGTCTTGTATGGGGAGAGAACTGGCAGGGAAAGGGTTAAAAGATCACCCCAGCCTGGTCCTCAGAAGACCCCCCCCACAGCAGGAGAAGACCCCCATAGAACAATAAACCAAATCCTGTAACACATACCAGTCACGTGAACGATGAACTTGAATGACTGACTTGGGACTGTCTCTTTTCTGGACCGGGTCGATCAAAATGGAGCAATCAGAGGGATTCTGAAGGTCGGTAAGATGACGGTTCAGGGAAAACAGGAACCACCGCTTCAGGACGTCTCTTCAAGGAGAATGCTTGTCTTCCCACCAGATTAAGGAGCCCCAGGTGCTGGCTAACACAATCACAATAAGCAGTGGTGAAAAGAGACTCTGGACAGCCGCACACCGGGAAAAACTTAAAATCTTGTGCTTTTTATTTGCAAAAAGATCACATCAAAATAAAACAATCCACGGCAATGAGGGGTACACAAAAATAGCAGACGCGTTTCGCACCAAAATTAGTGCTTATTCATAGCTAACAAACTTTTAAAATGACTTTGAATATATAGCTCAACAAAGCCTATCACATGGTGTCGTGATTAATGATCATAATTGGCTCCAGCTGAGGAACCATAGGAGTTGAATCCCCACACGTGCTGCCAGGTAGTCAATCAAAGCCAAAGAAAAAAACATAATGATTAAGTGAACCAAACCACAAAAATTTGTATCCTTATATTGTAAAAAGTACACGTGTATAAACCAGTATGGAAACCACTAATATACAAATACGTGTCCATGTGAAAAGAACAAACATATATATGTGTGTTGTATTATGTGTGCACATGGTTAACTAACCAGGCAATTAGTATTTAATTACACGCAGTAATTAAACCTGTAACTAAAAGTGACATAATTAACGTGAAAAAAGTGAAGAGAGTTTTATGTAAACAAAACAGTTATATGTGTGATATGTGTTGGTGAATACGCTGTATATACGTGTATACATTGTGGACGTGCACACCTGTATATATACTAGGTGTCACTATAAGCAGCCAGAACGAAACAAGTATAACTATCATACCGATAAAATAAGATGAGGGTTCAGGATCGGGGTGTAGGGACCGTCTCCTTCCGGAGTCCTTCTCCACTCGATCCTGACATTGCTTGAGGGGTGATCGGCGGGGACCTCACATGGGATCTTCAGTTTAATGCCCGCTGTACCATCCAAATGTTTATATACTGGTCGAGCCTTCACATTCTCTACACCATATGCCAGGCATAGAAAACGCCAAACGCTTTTTAAAGGCTCATTTTTCAAAACGTGTCACAAATAGAAATGTGACAAATGAATATAACTGTTTGCTTATGTAATCAGATATATAGAGATACATCCGCTCAGTAAATTGAATTGAGTCTCGATTTTCTGGACCGGGCCGATCAAAATGGAGTAATCATAGGGAGGCGGGTCGGTAAGATGATGGTCTTGGGATCGGCGGTCTTGGTGGACGTGGGATCTGATGAAATAAAAACAAAGGAAGGTCACTTAAATGTCCAAATAATGAGCTATAATGTTCAACAAACCAGTTTCCATTCATGACTATAAATCTATTCCAAATGGCTATGAATTTAGGACAAATCAGTTTTTTTTTTTTTTTAAATATTTTTTTTTTTCAAAATTATAATTTTTTTATATATATATTTTATTTTAAGGTTTTTTACATTTCAAAAATGTTTTTTTTTTTTTTTGGGGGGGGGGGGGGGGCATAAGATGTGTTTTGTCTTGTATGGGGAGAGAACTGGCAGGGAAAGGGTTAAAAGATCACCCCAGCCTGGTCCTCAGAAGACCCCCCCCACAGCAGGAGAAGACCCCCATAGAACAATAAACCAAATCCTGTAACACATACCAGTCACGTGAACGATGAACTTGAATGACTGACTCGGGACTGTCTCTTTTCTGGACCGGGTCGATCAAAATGGAGCAATCAGAGGGTTTCTGAAGGTCGGTAAGATGACGGTTCAGGGAAAACAGGAACCACCGCTTCAGGACGTCTCTTCAAGGAGAATGCTTGTCTTCCCACCAGATTAAGGAGCCCCAGGTGCTGGCTAACACAATCACAATAAGCAGTGGTGAAAAGAGACTCTGGACAGCCGCACACCGGGAAAAACTTAAAATCTTGTGCTTTTTATTTGCAAAAAGATCACATCAAAATAAAACAATCCACGGCAATGAGGGGTACACAAAAATAGCTGACGCGTTTCGCACCAAAATTAGTGCTTATTCATAGCTAACAAACTTTTAAAATGACTTTGAATATATAGCTCAACAAAGCCTATCACATGGTGTCGTGATTAATGATCATAATTGGCTCCAGCTGAGGAACCATAGGAGTTGAATCCCCACACGTGCTGCCAGGTAGTCAATCAAAGCCAAAGAAAAAAACATAATGACTAAGTGAACCAAACCACAAAAATTTGTATCCTTATATTGTAAAAAGTACACGTGTATAAACCAGTATGGAAACCACTAATATACAAATACGTGTCCATGTGAAAAGAACAAACATATATATGTGTATTGTATTATGTGTGCACATGGTTAACTAACCAGGCAATTAGTATTTAATTACACGCAGTAATTAAACCTGTAACTAAAAGTGACATAATTAACGTGAAAAAAGTGAAGAGAGTTTTATGTAAACAAAACAGTTATATGTGTGATATGTGTTGGTGAATACGCTGTATATACGTGTATACATTGTGGACGTGCACACCTGTATATATACTAGGTGTCACTATAAGCAGCCAGAACGAAACAAGTATAACTATCATACCGATAAAATAAGATGAGGGTTCAGGATCGGGGTGTAGGGACCGTCTCCTTCCGGAGTCCTTCTCCACTTGATCCTGACATTGCTTGAGGGGTGATCGGCGGGGACCTCACATGGGATCTTCAGTTTAATGCCCGCTGTACCATCCAAATGTTTATATACTGGTCGAGCCTTCACATTCTCTACACCATATGCCAGGCATAGAAAACGCCAAACGCTTTTTAAAGGCTCATTTTTCAAAACGTGTCACAAATAGAAATGTGACAAATGAATATAACTGTTTGCTTATGTAATCAGATATATAGAGATACATCCGCTCAGTAAATTGAATTGAGTCTCGATTTTCTGGACCGGGCCGATCAAAATGGAGTAATCATAGGGAGGCGGGTCGGTAAGATGATGGTCTTGGGATCGGCGGTCTTGGTGGACGTGGGATCTGATGAAATAAAAACAAAGGAAGGTCACTTAAATGTCCAAATAATGAGCTATAATGTTCAACAAACCAGTTTCCATTCATGACTATAAATCTATTCCAAATGGCTATGAATTTAGGACAAATCAGGTTTTTTTTTTTTTAATATTTTTTTTTTTCAAAATTATAATTTTTTTATATATATATTTTATTTTAAGGTTTTTTACATTTCAAAAATGTTTTTTTTTTTTTTTTGGGGGGGGGGGGGGGCATAAGATGTGTTTTGTCTTGTATGGGGAGAGAACTGGCAGGGAAAGGGTTAAAAGATCACCCCAGCCTGGTCCTCAGAAGACCCCCCCCCACAGCAGGAGAAGACCCCCATAGAACAATAAACCAAATCCTGTAACACATACCAGTCACGTGAACGATGAACTTGAATGACTGACTCGGGACTGTCTCTTTTCTGGACCGGGTCGATCAAAATGGAGCAATCAGAGGGTTTCTGAAGGTCGGTAAGATGACGGTTCAGGGAAAACAGGAACCACCGCTTCAGGACGTCTCTTCAAGGAGAATGCTTGTCTTCCCACCAGATTAAGGAGCCCCAGGTGCTGGCTAACACAATCACAATAAGCAGTGGTGAAAAGAGACTCTGGACAGCCGCACACCGGGAAAAACTTAAAATCTTGTGCTTTTTATTTGCAAAAAGATCACATCAAAATAAAACAATCCACGGCAATGAGGGGTACACAAAAATAGCTGACGTGTTTCGCACCAAAATTAGTGCTTATTCATAGCTAACAAACTTTTAAAATGACTTTGAATATATAGCTCAACAAAGCCTATCACATGGTGTCGTGATTAATGATCATAATTGGCTCCAGCTGAGGAACCATAGGAGTTGAATCCCCACACGTGCTGCCAGGTAGTCAATCAAAGCCAAAGAAAAAAACATAATGATTAAGTGAACCAAACCACAAAAATTTGTATCCTTATATTGTAAAAAGTACACGTGTATAAACCAGTATGGAAACCACTAATATACAAATACGTGTCCATGTGAAAAGAACAAACATATATATGTGTGTTGTATTATGTGTGCACATGGTTAACTAACCAGGCAATTAGTATTTAATTACACGCAGTAATTAAACCTGTAACTAAAAGTGACATAATTAACGTGAAAAAAGTGAAGAGAGTTTTATGTAAACAAAACAGTTATATGTGTGATATGTGTTGGTGAATACGCTGTATATACGTGTATACATTGTGGACGTGCACACCTGTATATATACTAGGTGTCACTATAAGCAGCCAGAACGAAACAAGTATAACTATCATACCGATAAAATAAGATGAGTGTTCAGGATCGGGGTGTAGGGACCATCTCCTTCCGGAGTCCTTCTCCACTCCATCCTGACATTGCTTGAGGGGTGATCGGCGGGGACCTCACATGGGATCTTCAGTTTAATGCCCGCTGTACCATCCAAATGTTTATATACTGGTCGAGCCTTCACATTCTCTACACCATATGCCAGGCATAGAAAACGCCAAACGCTTTTTAAAGGCTCATTTTTCAAAACGTGTCACAAATAGAAATGTGACAAATGAATATAACTGTTTGCTTATGTAATCAGATATATAGAGATACATCCGCTCAGTAAATTGAATTGAGTCTCGATTTTCTGGACCGGGCCGATCAAAATGGAGTAATCATAGGGAGGCGGGTCGGTAAGATGATGGTCTTGGGATCGGCGGTCTTGGTGGACATGGGATCTGATGAAATAAAAACAAAGGAAGGTCACTTAAATGTCCAAATAATGAGCTATAATGTTCAACAAACCAGTTTCCATTCATGACTATAAATCTATTCCAAATGGCTATGAATTTAAGACAAATCAGGTTTTTTTTTTTTTTAATATTTTTTTTTTTCAAAATTATAATTTTTTTATATATATATTTTATTTTAAGGTTTTTTACATTTCAAAAATGTTTTTTTTTTTTTTTTTTATTATTTTTTTTTTTTTTTTTTTGGGGGGGGGGGGGGGCATAAGATGTGTTTTGTCTTGTATGGGGAGAGAACTGGCAGGGAAAGGGTTAAAAGATCACCCCAGCCTGGTCCTCAGAAGACCCCCCCCCACAGCAGGAGAAGACCCCCATAGAACAATAAACCAAATCCTGAAGACACCCATAGAACAATAAACCCAAATCCTGTAACACATACCACAAACAGGAACCACCGCTTCAGGACGTCTCTTCAAGGAGAATGCTTGTCTTCCCACCAGATTAAGGAGCCCCAGGTGCTGGCTAACACAATCACAATAAGCAGTGGTGAAAAGAGACTCTGGACAGCCGCACACCGGGAAAAACTTAAAATCTTGTGCTTTTTATTTGCAAAAAGATCACATCAAAATAAAACAATACACGGCAATGAGGGGTACACAAAAATAGCAGACGCGTTTCGCACCAAAATTAGTGCTTATTCATAGCTAACAAACTTTTAAAATGACTTTGAATATATAGCTCAACAAAGCCTATCACATGGTGTCGTGATTAATGATCATAATTGGCTCCAGCTGAGGAACCATAGGAGTTGAATCCCCACACGTGCTGCCAGGTAGTCAATCAAAGCCAAAGAAAAAAACATAATGACTAAGTGAACCAAACCACAAAAATTTGTATCCTTATATTGTAAAAAGTACACGTGTATAAACCAGTATGGAAACCACTAATATACAAATACGAGTCCATGTGAAAAGAACAAACATATATATATGTGTTGTATTATGTGTGCACAAGGTTAACTAACCAGGCAATTAGTATTTAATTACACGCAGTAATTAAACCTGTAACTAAAAGTGACATAATTAACGTGAAAAAAGTGAAGAGAGTATTATGTAAACAAAACAGTTATATGTGTGATTTGTGTTGGTGAATACGCTGTATATACGTGTATACATTGTGGACGTGCACACCTGTATATATACTAGGTGTCACTATAAGCAGCCAGAACGAAACCAGTATAACTATCATACCGATAAAATAAGATGAGGGTTCAGGATCGGGGTGTAGGGACCGTCTCCTTCCGGAGTCCTTCTCCACTCGATCCTGACATTGCTTGAGGGGTGATCGGCGGGGACCTCACATGGGATCTTCAGTTTAATGCCCGCTGTACCATCCAAATGTTTATATACTGGTCGAGCCTTCACATTCTCTACACCATATGCCAGGCATAGAAAACGCCAAACGCTTTTTAAAGGCTCATTTTTCAAAACGTGTCACAAATAGAAATGTGACAAATGAATATAACTGTTTGCTTATGTAATCAGATATATAGAGATACATCCGCTCAGTAAATTGAATTGAGTCTCGATTTTCTGGACCGGGCCGATCAAAATGGAGTAATCATAGGGAGGCGGGTCGGTAAGATGATGGTCTTGGGATCGGCGGTCTTGGTGGACGTGGGATCTGATGAAATAAAAACAAAGGAAGGTCACTTAAATGTCCAAATAATGAGCTATAATGTTCAACAAACCAGTTTCCATTCATGACTATAAATCTATTCCAAATGGCTATGAATTTAAGACAAATCAGGTTTTTTTTTTTTTAAAAATTTTTTTTTTTCCAAAATTATAATTTTTTATATATATATTTTATTTTAAGGTTTTTTACATTTCAAAAATGTTTTTTTTAATTTTTTTGGGGGGGGGGGGGGCATAAGATGTGTTTTTTCTTGTATGGGGAGAGAACGGTCAGGGAAAGGGTTAAAATATCACCCCAGCCTGGTCCTCAGAACACCCCCCCCCCCCCCACAGCAGGAGAAGACCCCCATAGAACAATAAACCAAATCCTGTAACACATACCAGTCACGTGAACGATGAACTTGAATGACTGATATAAGGACTGTCTCTTTTCTGGACCGGGTCGATCAAAATGGAGCAATCAGAGGGATTCTGAAGGTCGGTAAGATGACGGTTCAGGGAAAACAGGAACCACCGCTTCAGGACGTCTCTTCAAGGAGAATGCTTGTCTTCCCACCAGATTAAGGAGCCCCAGGTGCTGGCTAACACAATCACAATAAGCAGTGGTGAAAAGAGACTCTGGACAGCCGCACACCGGGAAAAACTTAAAATCTTGTGCTTTTTATTTGCAAAAAGATCACATCAAAATAAAACAATCCACGGCAATGAGGGGTACACAAAAATAGCAGACGCGTTTCGCACCAAAATTAGTGCTTATTCATAGCTAACAAACTTTTAAAATGACTTTGAATATATAGCTCAACAAAGCCTATCACATGGTGTCGTGATTAATGATCATAATTGGCTCCAGCTGAGGAACCATAGGAGTTGAATCCCCACACGTGCTGCCAGGTAGTCAATCAAAGCCAAAGAAAAAAACATAATGACTAAGTGAACCAAACCACAAAAATTTGTATCCTTATATTGTAAAAAGTACACGTGTATAAACCAGTATGGAAACCACTAATATACAAATACGTGTCCATGTGAAAAGAACAAACATATATATATGTGTTGTATTATGTGTGCACAAGGTTAACTAACCAGGCAATTAGTATTTAATTACACGCAGTAATTAAACCTGTAACTAAAAGTGACATAATTAACGTGAAAAAAGTGAAGAGAGTTTTATGTAAACAAAACAGTTATATGTGTGATATGTGTTGGTGAATACGCTGTATATACGTGTATACATTGTGGACGTGCACACCTGTATATATACTAGGTGTCACTATAAGCAGCCAGAACGAAACAAGTATAACTATCATACCGATAAAATAAGATGAGGGTTCAGGATCGGGGTGTAGGGACCGTCTCCTTCCGGAGTCCTTCTCCACTCGATCCTGACATTGCTTGAGGGGTGATCGGCGGGGACCTCACATGGGATCTTCAGTTTAATGCCCGCTGTACCATCCAAATGTTTATATACTGGTCGAGCCTTCACATTCTCTACACCATATGCCAGGCATAGAAAACGCCAAACGCTTTTTAAAGGCTCATTTTTCAAAACGTGTCACAAATAGAAATGTGACAAATGAATATAACTGTTTGCTTATGTAATCAGATATATAGAGATACATCCGCTCAGTAAATTGAATTGAGTCTCGATTTTCTGGACCGGGCCGATCAAAATGGAGTAATCATAGGGAGGCGGGTCGGTAAGATGATGGTCTTGGGATCGGCGGTCTTGGTGGACGTGGGATCTGATGAAATAAAAACAAAGGAAGGTCACTTAAATGTCCAAATAATGAGCTATAATGTTCAACAAACCAGTTTCCATTCATGACTATAAATCTATTCCAAATGGCTATGAATTTAGGACAAATCAGGTTTTTTTTTTTTTAAATATTTTTTTTTTTCAAAATTATAATTTTTTTATATATATATTTTATTTTAAGGTTTTTTACATTTCAAAAATGTTTTTTTTTTATTTTTTTTGGGGGGGGGGGGGGGGGGGCATAAGATGTGTTTTGTCTTTTATGGGGAGAGAACTGTCAGGGAAAGGGTTAAAAGATCACCCCAGCCTGGTCCTCAGAAGACCCCCCCCCCCACAGCAGGAGAAGACCCCCATAGAACAATAAACCAAATCCTGTAACACATACCAGTCACGTGAACGATGAACTTGAATGACTGACTCGGGACTGTCTCTTTTCTGGACCGGGTCGATCAAAATGGAGCAATCAGAGGGTTTCTGAAGGTCGGTAAGATGACGGTTCAGGGAAAACAGGAACCACCGCTTCAGGACGTCTCTTCAAGGAGAATGCTTGTCTTCCCACCAGATTAAGGAGCCCCAGGTGCTGGCTAACACAATCACAATAAGCAGTGGTGAAAAGAGACTCTGGACAGCCGCACACCGGGAAAAACTTAAAATCTTGTGCTTTTTATTTGCAAAAAGATCACATCAAAATAAAACAATCCACGGCAATGAGGGGTACACAAAAATAGCTGACGTGTTTCGCACCAAAATTAGTGCTTATTCATAGCTAACAAACTTTTAAAATGACTTTGAATATATAGCTCAACAAAGCCTATCACATGGTGTCGTGATTAATGATCATAATTGGCTCCAGCTGAGGAACCATAGGAGTTGAATCCCCACACGTGCTGCCAGGTAGTCAATCAAAGCCAAAGAAAAAAACATAATGACTAAGTGAACCAAACCACAAAAATTTGTATCCTTATATTGTAAAAAGTACACGTGTATAAACCAGTATGGAAACCACTAATATACAAATACGTGTCCATGTGAAAAGAACAAACATATATATGTGTGTTGTATTATGTGTGCACATGGTTAACTAACCAGGCAATTAGTATTTAATTACACGCAGTAATTAAACCTGTAACTAAAAGTGACATAATTAACGTGAAAAAAGTGAAGAGAGTTTTATGTAAACAAAACAGTTATATGTGTGATATGTGTTGGTGAATACGCTGTATATACGTGTATACATTGTGGACGTGCACACCTGTATATATACTAGGTGTCACTATAAGCAGCCAGAACGAAACAAGTATAACTATCATACCGATAAAATAAGATGAGGGTTCAGGATCGGGGTGTAGGGACCGTCTCCTTCCGGAGTCCTTCTCCACTTGATCCTGACATTGCTTGAGGGGTGATCGGCGGGGACCTCACATGGGATCTTCAGTTTAATGCCCGCTGTACCATCCAAATGTTTATATACTGGTCGAGCCTTCACATTCTCTACACCATATGCCAGGCATAGAAAACGCCAAACGCTTTTTAAAGGCTCATTTTTCAAAACGTGTCACAAATAGAAATGTGACAAATGAATATAACTGTTTGCTTATGTAATCAGATATATAGAGATACATCCGCTCAGTAAATTGAATTGAGTCTCGATTTTCTGGACCGGGCCGATCAAAATGGAGTAATCATAGGGAGGCGGGTCGGTAAGATGATGGTCTTGGGATCGGCGGTCTTGGTGGACGTGGGATCTGATGAAATAAAAACAAAGGAAGGTCACTTAAATGTCCAAATAATGAGCTATAATGTTCAACAAACCAGTTTCCATTCATGACTATAAATCTATTCCAAATGGCTATGAATTTAGGACAAATCAGGTTTTTTTTTTTTTAAATATTTTTTTTTTTCAAAATTATAATTTTTTTATATATATATTTTATTTTAAGGTTTTTTACATTTCAAAAATGTTTTTTTTTATTTTTTTTGGGGGGGGGGGGGGCATAAGATGTGTTTTGTCTTGTATGGGGAGAGAACTGTCAGGGAAAGGGTTAAAAGATCACCCCAGCCTGGTCCTCAGAAGACCCCCCCCCCCCCACAGCAGGAGAAGACCCCCATAGAACAATAAACCAAATCCTGTAACACATACCAGTCACGTGAACGATGAACTTGAATGACTGACTCGGGACTGTCTCTTTTCTGGACCGGGTCGATCAAAATGGAGCAATCAGAGGGTTTCTGAAGGTCGGTAAGATGACGGTTCAGGGAAAACAGGAACCACCGCTTCAGGACGTCTCTTCAAGGAGAATGCTTGTCTTCCCACCAGATTAAGGAGCCCCAGGTGCTGGCTAACACAATCACAATAAGCAGTGGTGAAAAGAGACTCTGGACAGCCGCACACCGGGGAAAAACTTAAAATCTTGTGCTTTTTATTTGCAAAAAGATCACATCAAAATAAAACAATCCACGGCAATGAGGGGTACACAAAAATAGCTGACGTGTTTCGCACCAAAATTAGTGCTTATTCATAGCTAACAAACTTTTAAAATGACTTTGAATATATAGCTCAACAAAGCCTATCACATGGTGTCGTGATTAATGATCATAATTGGCTCCAGCTGAGGAACCATAGGAGTTGAATCCCCACACGTGCTGCCAGGTAGTCAATCAAAGCCAAAGAAAAAAACATAATGACTAAGTGAACCAAACCACAAAAATTTGTATCCTTATATTGTAAAAAGTACACGTGTATAAACCAGTATGGAAACCACTAATATACAAATACGTGTCCATGTGAAAAGAACAAACATATATATGTGTGTTGTATTATGTGTGCACATGGTTAACTAACCAGGCAATTAGTATTTAATTACACGCAGTAATTAAACCTGTAACTAAAAGTGACATAATTAACGTGAAAAAAGTGAAGAGAGTTTTATGTAAACAAAACAGTTATATGTGTGATATGTGTTGGTGAATACGCTGTATATACGTGTATACATTGTGGACGTGCACACCTGTATATATACTAGGTGTCACTATAAGCAGCCAGAACGAAACAAGTATAACTATCATACCGATAAAATAAGATGAGGGTTCAGGATCGGGGTGTAGGGACCGTCTCCTTCCGGAGTCCTTCTCCACTTGATCCTGACATTGCTTGAGGGGTGATCGGCGGGGACCTCACATGGGATCTTCAGTTTAATGCCCGCTGTACCATCCAAATGTTTATATACTGGTCGAGCCTTCACATTCTCTACACCATATGCCAGGCATAGAAAACGCCAAACGCTTTTTAAAGGCTCATTTTTCAAAACGTGTCACAAATAGAAATGTGACAAATGAATATAACTGTTTGCTTATGTAATCAGATATATAGAGATACATCCGCTCAGTAAATTGAATTGAGTCTCGATTTTCTGGACCGGGCCGATCAAAATGGAGTAATCATAGGGAGGCGGGTCGGTAAGATGATGGTCTTGGGATCGGCGGTCTTGGTGGACGTGGGATCTGATGAAATAAAAACAAAGGAAGGTCACTTAAATGTCCAAATAATGAGCTATAATGTTCAACAAACCAGTTTCCATTCATGACTATAAATCTATTCCAAATGGCTATGAATTTAGGACAAATCAGGTTTTTTTTTTTTTAATATTTTTTTTTTTAAAAATTATAATTTTTTTATATATATATTTTATTTTAAGGTTTTTTACATTTCAAAAATGTTTTTTTTTTTATTTTTTTTGGGGGGGGGGGGGGGGGCATAAGATGTGTTTTGTCTTGTATGGGGAGAGAACTGTCAGGGAAAGGGTTAAAAGATCACCCCAGCCTGGTCCTCAGAAGACCCCCCCCCCCACAGCAGGAGAAGACCCCCATAGAACAATAAACCAAATCCTGTAACACATACCAGTCACGTGAACGATGAACTTGAATGACTGACTCGGGACTGTCTCTTTTCTGGACCGGGTCGATCAAAATGGAGCAATCAGAGGGTTTCTGAAGGTCGGTAAGATGACGGTTCAGGGAAAACAGGAACCACCGCTTCAGGACGTCTCTTCAAGGAGAATGCTTGTCTTCCCACCAGATTAAGGAGCCCCAGGTGCTGGCTAACACAATCACAATAAGCAGTGGTGAAAAGAGACTCTGGACAGCCGCACACCGGGAAAAACTTAAAATCTTGTGCTTTTTATTTGCAAAAAGATCACATCAAAATAAAACAATCCACGGCAATGAGGGGTACACAAAAATAGCTGACGTGTTTCGCACCAAAATTAGTGCTTATTCATAGCTAACAAACTTTTAAAATGACTTTGAATATATAGCTCAACAAAGCCTATCACATGGTGTCGTGATTAATGATCATAATTGGCTCCAGCTGAGGAACCATAGGAGTTGAATCCCCACACGTGCTGCCAGGTAGTCAATCAAAGCCAAAGAAAAAAACATAATGACTAAGTGAACCAAACCACAAAAATTTGTATCCTTATATTGTAAAAAGTACACGTGTATAAACCAGTATGGAAACCACTAATATACAAATACGTGTCCATGTGAAAAGAACAAACATATATATGTGTGTTGTATTATGTGTGCACATGGTTAACTAACCAGGCAATTAGTATTTAATTACACGCAGTAATTAAACCTGTAACTAAAAGTGACATAATTAACGTGAAAAAAGTGAAGAGAGTTTTATGTAAACAAAACAGTTATATGTGTGATATGTGTTGGTGAATACGCTGTATATACGTGTATACATTGTGGACGTGCACACCTGTATATATACTAGGTGTCACTATAAGCAGCCAGAACGAAACAAGTATAACTATCATACCGATAAAATAAGATGAGGGTTCAGGATCGGGGTGTAGGGACCGTCTCCTTCCGGAGTCCTTCTCCACTTGATCCTGACATTGCTTGAGGGGTGATCGGCGGGGATCTCACATGGGATCTTCAGTTTAATGCCCGCTGTACCATCCAAATGTTTATATACTGGTCGAGCCTTCACATTCTCTACACCATATGCCAGGCATAGAAAACGCCAAACGCTTTTTAAAGGCTCATTTTTCAAAACGTGTCACAAATAGAAATGTGACAAATGAATATAACTGTTTGCTTATGTAATCAGATATATAGAGATACATCCGCTCAGTAAATTGAATTGAGTCTCGATTTTCTGGACCGGGCCGATCAAAATGGAGTAATCATAGGGAGGCGGGTCGGTAAGATGATGGTCTTGAGATTGGCGGTCTTGGTGGACGTGGGATCTGATGAAATAAAAACAAAGGAAGGTCACTTAAATGTCCAAATAATGAGCTATAATGTTCAACAAACCAGTTTCCATTCATGACTATAAATCTATTCCAAATGGCTATGAATTTAGGACAAATCAGGTTTTTTTTTTTCAAAATTATAATTTTTTTATATATATATATATATTTTATTTTAAGGTTTTTTACATTTCAAAAATGTTTTTTTTTTTTTTTTGGGGGGGGGGGCATAAGATGTGCTTTGTCTTGTATGGGGAGAGAACTGGCAGGGAAAGGGTTAACAGATTACCCCAGCCTGGTCCTCAGAAGACCCCCCCCCACAGCAGGAGAAGACCCCCATAGAACAATGAACCAAATCCTGTAACACTTACCAGTCACGTGAACGATGAACTTGAATGACTGACTCGGGACTGTCTCTTTTCTGAACCGGGTCGATCAAAATGGAGCAATCAGAGGGATTCTGAAGGTCAGTAAGATGACGTAAGATGAAGCTATGTGTGCTGCCACTAACACACTATAAGTCCTATGGGTGCTGCTGACACAAAGACACTATAGGTACTATATGTGTGCTGCTGACAAGAAAATATAGGAGCTCTGTGTGCTGCCACTAACACACTAGAAGTCCTATGGGTGCTGCTGACACAAAGACACTATAGGTACTATATGTGTGCTGCTGACAAGAAAATATAGGAGCTATGTGTGCTGCCACTAACACACTAGAAGTCCTATGGGTGCTGCTGACACAAAGACACTATAGGTACTAATGGTGTGCTGCTGACAAGAAAATATAGGAGCTCTGTGTGCTGCCACTAACACACTAGAAGTCCTATGGGTGCTGCTGACACAAAGACACTATAGGTACTATATGTGTGCTGCTGACAAGAAAATATAGGAGCTATGTGTGCTGCCACTAACACACTAGAAGTCCTATGGGTGCTGCTGACACAAAGACACTATAGGTACTATTGGTGTGCTGCTGACAAGAAAATATAGGAGCTCTGTGTGCTGCCACTAACACACTAGAAGTCCTATGGGTGCTGCTGACACAAAGACACTATAGGTACTATTGGTGTGCTGCGGACAAGAAAATATAGGAGCTCTGTGTGCTGCCACTAACACACTAGAAGTCCTATGGGATCTGCTGACACAAAGGCACTATAGGTACTATATGGATGGGACAGAAGGTTGGGACAGAAGTTGGGGGTGCAATGCTGTGCTAACAGCACTGCGATTGGTACTACTGCAATACTGTACTAACAGTACGCACACACCAGACTAATCCCCAGCAGCAGCTAATAACACACTAACTGTGCAATCAGCAGCAATGAATGATCACTAATGATGAATGACTCAGGTAGCAATGGTTTAGCAAAGAAATAGCAATCAAGCAAAGACAGAATCAGCAGACTGCTCTCTCCTAAAGCCGGAAACACATGTGACCGGGGCCGACGGCGTGGCAGCCTTTTAAATGGTGGGGCGTGTACTAAAGCCCCTGAGCTTTAATTGGCTACAGGCGTCCTGCCTGTAGCCAATTATTGCTCTCCTAGTTTCCGGTGCTGTGATTGGCCAAGCATGCGGGGTCACAGTGCATGCTTGGCCAATCATCAGCCAGCAATGCACTGCGCCGGCCGCAATGCATTGTGGGGCCGCTCGCATCACACGAATGTGATGCAAACGGCCCAAATAGTTCTGGGCTCGCCGAGCGAGCGAACGCCCGGTGCTCGATTCGAACGTGGGTTTGAATCGAGCACCGGGCCCATCCCTAGAAACCACTAATATACAAATACGTGTCCATGTGAAAAGAACAAACATATATATGTGTGTTGTATTATGTGTGCACATGGTTAACTAACCAGGCAATTAGTATTTAATTACACGCAGTAATTAAACCTGTAACTAAAAGTGACATAATTAACGTGAAAAAAGTGAAGAGAGTTTTATGTAAACAAAACAGTTATATGTGTGATATGTGTTGGTGAATACGCTGTATATACGTGTATACATTGTGGACGTGCACACCTGTATATATACTAGGTGTCACTATAAGCAGCCAGAACGAAACAAGTATAATAATCATACCGATAAAATAAGATGAGGGTTCAGGATCGGGGTGTAGGGACCGTCTCCTTCCGGAGTCCTTCTCCACTTGATCCTGACATTGCTTGAGGGGTGATCGGCGGGGATCTCACACAGCTCCTCTCTTAGACCATTGGGTTGTTATGCCACCTTCAGGAAAAGACTAGGCATTACATAACATGTGATAATAAAACTAGAACTTTCTAGTTCCGCCCAAGGGGCAGTCCCTTAGGTAACAACCCCACAGCATGCTACTGCAGCCTCAGTTTTATTTTGCCTAGTGAAGGAGAAAGACCTAGGAACCCTGATGGGCCCATCGGTCTGTCTGTTTCTGCAGAAGCTTGGTTTTTGCGCAAGATGATAGATCCTGTGATCTGCTATCAACAGCCGGCTGGGTGACAGGCTGGATACCCTTATCCTTGTAGTCTCCCCAGTCCGGCCATCGAGTGTGTGCAGGTCGCAGCTACGGCTCGGCAGGCCACGACGAAACCTCAGCTCCAGAGGTGGTCGGTGAGCTTTTATGCTCCGGGGCATACATATGACCGGGCTACTGATGTCTGCGTCACAGTATGCCGGGCCAGCAGCTACCCTGTACTGATCAGTGAGTAGTTCTGCAATGGAATGTCTCCCAGCTCTTCAGGACTGGTAAGTACAGCTCTCCCTGCCTCGGTGGGGCTGAGCAAGCTGGGCATTCCCTGGGAGGTCGATTCGGGGGTCCCTCACCTCCCTCTCTTCTCTCCCTGTCCCTATCCTTCCTCTCCCCCCTTCCCTGTGGGGGATGCTGCATGGGCTGCTGAGCGGTGTGTGTGTGTGCCATAGACAGGGGCTCCCCAGGGGGCTCTCACCTGGGGTGGGGACTGCGCTGGGTAGCTGTGCCCTGGTTGTCTGTAGGTCTCTCCCCTGGGTGACTGGAGGCTGTGTCTGCTGATCGCTGTAGCGCTGTTTACCGCCATTTCTCTGCCTGTTGTTTCACTGTCCTTCATGGCATACAGTGTTTGGCGGCCATTTTTGGTGTGACCAGGGAGCAGCATGCTCTGTCTCCATTTTACTGTAGTCCGGTGACCATTTTCCCTGTGATTGTGTCCTTTATACTGGACGCTTGGTGGCCATTTTCTTGAAGCCTGAACACGTTTTTGGTCAGTGTCAGTGCCATTCAGAGCAGCTATGCACAGCGCGGTGTGGTCTCCTATGCATCTGGGAGCTGACACATTATACAGGCACTATTAGCTGGACGGCGCAGAACCAGTCAGGGTGGTGAGTCCTGCGGGAAAGAGCCCCTCAGCCAGCAGCAGTTAGAAGGGGGGAACCATCACTGTCCTAAGTCCCCAACAGGTGGCAGACAGGGTAGGGTCAGCTTGGCTTCAGAAACTGGTGTTTCTTCCCCCGAAATCCAGGAAATTGCAACCAGTTCACCTGCAGACAGTGCAGTGCCTCTGGACGCCTTGTCGGCGGTCCTCAATTAGTTCGTTGCCAAGATGGAGGCGGTGCGTGGGCGCAAAGGTGGTAAACGGCCCCTGCCCCCCCGTCCTCTGGGGAGATCTCCGACGCAGACTCTGGCCCTGCTGAGGCTGGTGACCCCTGTTCTGTTTCAGATGACGCTGACCAGGACCGATCGGACAGTGAGGATGAGTCCCTGTCTGGGTCTGTGTGCGACAAAGCGATTGTTGGAGCACTTATCACAGCTGTGCATGATACCCTGAAGATTCAGGAGCCAGCAGATCCCTCTGCTGATGTAGCGGTCCCTTTTGGGTCCCATAAGCCAGCCCATTCACCTAGGGTGTTCCCGTATCTGACTTATTTTGATGAGTTCATTTACAAGGAATGGTGGTGACCGCAGCGGACCTTTTCGGTCCCCAAATACATGGCGGTGTGTTACCCCTTTGAGGAGAGCCTTCTCAAAAAATGGTCAGCTCCTCTAGTCGTGGACCCCCCAGTTTCCGGGTTAAACAAAGTAACCACAATCCCGGTAGAGGGGACTCCTGCCTTTTTAAGGATCCCACGGACAGGAAGGCCGAGGCAGTGGCTCGTTCCTTGTTTACGGCTGTGGGGTCAGCAATGCGACCAGTACTGGCATCCGCACTTGTGTCTCAGACACTCACTGAGTGGGCAAAACGTTTGCACCGCGAATTGGGAGAGCAACAGGCTTCTCCTGTCTGCGTGGAACTAGCAGACCAATTAGTGCAAGGCCTTAAGTACATTTGTGACGCGGCCCTGCATACTCTCCCTCTGTTATCCAGGGCTTTAGTGTCAGCAGTGGTGCTGAGGTGCCTGATTTGGCTAAAATGCTGGTCTGCTGACCAGGCATCTATAAAAGCCCTGATGGATCTTCCCTTCCTTGGCGACCAGCTCTCTGGAGCCTCATTAGATGACATTATTGAAAATGCCACAGGTGGTAAGAGTACACTACTCCCACAGGCCAGGAAGGCTAAGGAGTCACGCCGTAGGCAAGGGCCCTCATTTTCCGCTCAGAACCAGCTTTTTCGTCCGCCTGGGGTTTCGGCTAAGCATCCCCAGCCCGACAGGACGACCTATGAAGGACAAAAGCGTCCCTGGAACCGCAAGCCTGCGAGCAAAAGCGCTACCGCATGAAGGTTTGCCCCTGCCTGCAACGCGGGTGGGAGGTCGCCTTCGGGAGTTGCAGCCCGGTGGGTCTCTCGGCTGTCTGACCAATGGGTCTGCGATCTGATTTCCTGCGGCTACAAGATAGAGTTCCTCTCTTGGCCGCAAAACAGATTCTTCACTCCAGCATAACCGTACTCCTGGCTCGCCGGGAGGCCCTATTGGGGGCGGCAAGGGACCTGCTGAGTCGCGGGGTGATAGTACCTGTCCTAGAATCAGAACGTTTCCAGGGGTTCTGCTCAAACCTGTTTGTAGTCCCCAAAAAGGAAGGGGTACATCCAATCTTGGACCTAAAAGCCCTCAATTACTTTGTAAAAGTACAGAGGTTCAGAATGGAATCAGTTCGCTCAGTAGTCGCTGCACTCCATCAAGGGGACCCCCTGGCGTCTTTGGACATCCAGGATGCGTACCTGCGCATACCCATATGCCTTCGGCATCAGAGGTTTCTGCGGTTTGCAGTTGGGGAAACACACTACCACTTTGGCTTTCCCCTTTGGTTTGGCATCAGCCCCCCGAGTCTTTACCAAGGTATTGGCTCCTGTTTTGGCGTTGCTGCGACAATGTGGGATCGCGATCGTGGGTTACCTAGACGATCTCCTCCTGAGAGCATCTTCCGCCTCAGAGTTAGAGGAGGATGTGGCGATCACCATGCAGATCCTGCAGGAATTTGGGTGGCTGTTGAACCTAAAAAAGTCGGTGATTGTACCAACTCAGCGTTTGGAGTACCTAGGCTTACTGCTGGACTCCATGGAAGCGAGAGTGTTTCTCCCTTCAGACAAGCTGCAGACTCTCAGAGCCGCGGTAAAACTGCTGATGAACCACAAGTGGTCGTCACTACGCTTCTGCATGCGAGTCCTGGGACTCATGGTGGCCTCCTTTTGAGGCAGTACCGTATGCCCAGTTTCACACCAGAGTCATGCAGAAGGAGATCTCGACAAAGTGGGACAAATCTCCGTTGTCTCTGGATCGGCAGATTCAGGTGAGCCAGTTAGTCAGGGATTCCCTGCTCTGGTGGCTGAGGTCCCCGGCACTTCGGTCCGGGAAGTCGTTCCTACCTCTGAAATGGACGGTGATCACAACGGACGCCAGCCTAACCAGTAATGGGAGTTCAGTCGACCCAGGGCCTCTGGTCGGTGGAGGAATCCAAGTTACCGATCAATCTGCTCGAGCTGAGAGCGATCAGGCTATGCCTCTTCACATGGTTGATAAGACTTCAAGAGCGTCCGATCAGGATCCAGTCAGACAATGCCATGGCGGTGGCATACGTCAATCGCCAAGGAGGAACAAGAAGCTCAGCCGCCGCACAGGAGGTCGCTCACATCCTTCAGTGGGCAGAGCGACATGTAGCGGCCCTGTCGGCCATTTACATCCCGGGAGTGGAAAACTGGCAGGCGGACTATCTAAGTCGCCAGATGCTGGACCCAGGAGAATGGGAGTTGCATCCGGAGGTGTTCAGGCTACTGTGCCTGTGATGGGGCACACCAGATGTGGATCTTTTGGCCTCCTGTCTAAATCAAAAGGTGCCGAGATTCGTGTCCAGGACAAGAGATCCTTGGGCAGATGTGTCAGACGGTGGCTCCGTGGGATCGGTACCAGCTGATCTATGCCTTTCCTTCGCTGAAACTGTTACCACGTCTGCTCCGCAGAGTGGAGGCCGGGGGATCCCAGTAATACTGATTGCCCCAGATTGGCCCTGGTACGCAGACCTAGTGTGCCTGGTGGCGGATGCCCCATGGCAACTGCCGTTACGAGAGGACCTTTTTGTCTCAAGGTCCAAACCTCCATCCTGTTTTACCATCGCTGGTTTTAACGGCATGGCTATTGAGAGCCAGGTGTTGAGGAACCGGGGTCTTTCGGACTCGGTGATTCCAACTATGTTGAGAGCACGGAAATCTTCTTCTCGGAAGATATATCATCGTACCTGGAAGGCCTACATCTCCATGTGTGAGGAGAAAGGTTGGCATCCGTGTGCCTTTTCTATATCCAGGATCATGTTGTTTCTACAGAAAGGAGTAGACCAGAAACTGGCTTTAAGCACCATTTAAGGGACACATATAAGCTTTGGCTTTTGAACCTGGTGTTATCGGCGCTTCAAAAACCGTCATTTGAAGAGATCAGGGAGATCCCTCTGTTGACTCTTTCCCAGAAAGTGGTCTTTTTAGTGGCCATTACTCCGGCTAGGAGGGTTTTGGCACTGGCGGCCTTGTCTTGCAAGTCGCCCTATCTGGTTATCCACAAGGATAAGGTGGTGTTGCGTCCGCAAACTGCTTTTCTGCCGAAGGTGGTTTTGGCGTTCCACATCAATGAAGACATTGTGTTACCATCTTTGTGTCCTAAACCGACACATCCTAAAGAGGTGGCCCTCCATTCCCTGGACGTGGTTTGGGCTCTGATGGTGTATTTGTCTGCTACTAGTGCCTTTCGGAAGTCAGACTCCTTGTTTGTTTTGGTGGCTGGTCCGAAAAAAGGCATGGCGGTCTCGTCGGCCACCATTTCCAGTTGGATCAGACAGATTGTAGTACAGGCCTACGCCTTGAAGGGGCAGGTGCCCCCCTTTACGGTCACGGCCCACTCCACAAGGGCAATCGGAACGTTTTGGGCCTTCCGACATCAAGCGTCTGTCGCTCAAGTGTGTAAAGCGGCGACTTGGTCGTCTGTTCACACCTTTACAAAATTCTACAAGGTAGATGTCAGTGCATCGGCTGATGCCTGTTTTGGCAGCAAAGTGTTTTTTTTTTTACACTTTTTTTTTTTTCCTTTTTTTTTTTGGTAAAAACACAGTACCTTAAGTAAATGCACTGTTGCCGCAGTTCTGAGGCGGTTTGAAGGTAGTGACTCCCAGTTGAGGAGCACTCTTTTTTTTTTTTTTTGTGGGTAACAAAGTGTTTTGGTTCCCACACGCTGTTGCTTTTTGTGGGTAAAGTTATACTAGTTCCCACATGCCATGGTGGGTGAAGTTTTTATGCTGTTTTCCCACCCCTCGTTTTGGCACTGCTTGGGGACGTCCCAATGGTCTAAGAGAGGAGCTGTGTCAGTCGGTGAACGTAAGAGAAAATAGGATTTTTTGTACTCACCGTAAAATACTTTTCTCTGTAGTTCACCGACTGACACAGCACCCGCCCCTCCTATTTTTGTCTACGTTATACTGCTTGTTGACGTACTGAGGCTGCAGTAGCATGCTGTGGGGTTGTTACCTAAGGGACTGCCCCTTGGGCGGAACTAGAAAGTTCTAGTTTTATTATCACATGTTAACATGTAATGCCTAGTCTTCTCCTGAAGGTGGCATAACAACCCAATGGTCTAAGAGAGGAGCTGTGTCAGTCGGTGAACTACAGAGAAAAGGATTTTACGGTGAGTACAAAAAATCCTATTTTTTTTTTTGAATGACTGACTCGGGACTGTCTCTTTTCTGAACCGGGTCGATCAAAATGGAGCAATCAGAGGGATTCTGAAGGTCAGTAAGATGACGTAAGATGAAGCTATGTGTGCTGCCACTAACACACTATAAGTCCTATGGGTGCTGCTGACACAAAGACACTATAGGTACTATATGTGTGCTGCTGACAAGAAAATATAGGAGCTCTGTGTGCTGCCACTAACACACTAGAAGTCCTATGGGTGCTGCTGACACAAAAACACTATAGGTACTATTGGTGTGCTGCTGACAAGAAAATATAGGAGCTCTGTGTGCTGCCACTAACACACTAGAAGTCCTATGGGTGCTGCTGACACAAAGACACTATAGGTACTATATGTGTGCTGCTGACAAGAAAATATAGGAGCTATGTGTGCTGCCACTAACACACTAGAAGTCCTATGGGTGCTGCTGACACAAAGACACTATAGGTACTATTGGTGTGCTGCTGACAAGAAAATATAGGAGCTCTATGTGCTGCCACTAACACACTAGAAGTCCTATGGGTGCTGCTGACACAAAGACACTATAGGTACTATATGTGTGCTGCTGACAAGAAAATATAGGAGCTATGTGTGCTGCCATAAACACACTAGAAGTCCTATGGGTGCTGCTGACACAAAGACACTATAGGTACTATTGGTGTGCTGCTGACAAGAAAATATAGGAGCTCTGTGTGCTGCCACTAACACACTAGAAGTCCTATGGGTGCTGCTGACACAAAGACACTATAGGTACTATTGGTGTGCTGCTGACAAGAAAATATAGGAGCTCTGTGTGCTGCCACTAACACACTAGAAGTCCTATGGGTGCTGCTGACACAAAGACACTATAGGTACTATTGGTGTCCTGCTGACAAGAAAATATAGGAGCTCTGTGTGCTGCCACTAACACACTAGAAGTCCTATGGGTGCTGCTGACACAAAGACACTATAGGTACTATTGGTGTGCTGCTGACAAGAAAATATAGGAGCTCTGTGTGCTGCCACTAACACACTAGAAGTCCTATGGATGCTGCTGACACAAAGACACTATAGGTACTATATGGATGGGACAGAAGTTGGGGTGCAATGCTGTGCTAACAGCACTGCGATTGGTACTACTGCAATACTGTACTAACAGTACGCACACACCAGACTAATCCCCAGCAGCAGCTAATAACACAATAACTGTGCAATCAGCAGCAATGAATGATCACTAATGATGAAAGACTCAGGTAGCAATGGTTTAGCAAAGAAATAGCAATCAAGCAAAGACAGAATCAGCAGACTGCTCTCTCCTAAAGCAGGAACACATGTGACCTGGGCCGACGGCGTGGCGGCCTTTTAAATGGTGGGGCGTGTACTAAAGCCCCTGAGCTTTAATTGGCTACAGGCGTCCTGCCTGTAGCCAATTATTGCTCTCCTAGTTTCCGGCGCTGTGATTGGCCAAGCATGCGGGGTCACAGTGCATGCTTGGCCAATCATCAGCCAGCAATGCACTGCGCCGGCCGCAATGCATTGCGGCGCCGCTCGCATCACACGAATGTGATGCGAACGGCCCAAATAGTTCTGGGCTCGCCGAGCGAGCGAACGCCGGTGCTCGATTCGAACGTGGGTTCGAATCGAGCACCGGGCCCATCCCTAGAAACCACTAATATACAAATACGTGTCCATGTGAAAAGAACAAACATATATATATGTGTGTTGTATTATGTGTGCACATGGTTAACTAACCAGGCAATTAGTATTTAATTACACGCAGTAATTAAACCTGTAACTAAAAGTGACATAATTAACGTGAAAAAAGTGAAGAGAGTTTTATGTAAACAAAACAGTTATATGTGTGATATGTGTTGGTGAATACGCTGTATATACGTGTATACATTGTGGACATGCACACCTGTATATATACTAGGTGTCACTATAAGCAGCCAGAACGAAACAAGTATAACTATCATACCGATAAAATAAGATGAGGGTTCAGGATCGGGGTGTAGGGACCGTCTCCTTCCGGAGTCCTTCTCCACTCGATCGGCGGGGACCTCACATGGGATCTTCAGTTTAATGCCCGCTGTACCATCCAAATGTTTATATACTGGTTGAGCCTTCACATTCTCTACACCATATGCCAGGCATAGAAAACGCCAAACGCTTTTTAAAGGCTCATTTTTCAAAACGTGTCACAAATAGAAATGTGACAAATGAATATAACTGTTTGCTTATGTAATCAGATGTATAGAGATACATCCGCTCAGTAAATTGAATTGAGTCTCGATTTTCTGGACCGGGCCGATCAAAATGGAGTAATCATAGGGAGGCGGGTCGGTAAGATGATGGTCTTGGGATCGGCGGTCTTGGTGGACGTGGGATCTGATGAAATAAAAACAAAGGAAGGTCACTTAAATGTCCAAATAATGAGCTATAATGTTCAACAAACCAGTTTCCATTCATGACTATAAATCTATTCCAAATGGCTATGAATTTAGGACAAATCAGGTTTTTTTTTTTTTAAATATTTTTTTTTTTCAAAATTATAATTTTTTTTTTATATATATATTTTATTTTAAGGTTTTTTACATTTCAAAAATGTTTTTTTTTTTTTTTGGGGGGGGCATAAGATGTGTTTTGTCTTGTATGGGGAGAGAACTGGCAGGGAAAGGGTTAAAAGATCACCCCAGCCTGATCCTCAGAAGACCCCCCCCCCCACAGCAGGAGAAGACCCCCATAGAACAATAAACCAAATCCTGTAACACTTACCAGTCACGTGAACGGATGGACTTGAATGACTGACTCGGGACTGTCTCTTTTCTGGACCGGGTCGATCAAAATGGAGCAATCAGAGGGATTCTGAAGGTCGGTAAGATGACGGTTCAGGGAAAACAGGAACCACCGCTTCAGGACGTCTCTTCAAGGAGAATGCGTGTCTTCCCAGATTAAGGAGCCCCAGGTGCTGGCTAACACAATCACAATAAGCAGTGGTGAAAAGAGACTCTGGACAGCCGCACACCGGGAAAAACGTAAAATCTTGTGCTTTTTATTTGCAAAAAGATCACATCAAAATAAAACAATCCACGGCAATGAGGGGCACACAAAAATAGCTGACGCGTTTCGCACCAAAATTAGTGCTTATTCATAGCTAACAAACTTTTAAAATGACTTTGAATATATAGCTCAACAAAGCCTATCACATGGTGTCGTGATTAATGATCATAATTGGCTCCAGCTGAGGAACCATAGGAGTTGAATCCCCACACGTGCTGCCAGGTAGTCAATCAAAGCCAAAGAAAAAAACATAATGATTAAGTGAACCAAACCACAAAAATTTGTATCCTTATATTGTAAAAAGTACACGTGTATAAACCAGTGTGGAAACCACTAATATACAAATACGTGTCCATGTGAAAAGAACAAACATATATATATGTGTTGTATTATGTGTGCACATGGTTAACTAACCAGGCAATTAGTATTTAATTACACGCAGTAATTAAACCTGTAACTAAAAGTGACATAATTAACGTGAAAAAAGTGAAGAGAGTTTTATGTAAACAAAACAGTTATATGTGTGATATGTGTTGGTGAATACGCTGTATATACGTGTATACATTGTGGACGTGCACACCTGTATATATACTAGGTGTCACTATAAGCAGCCAGAACGAAACAAGTATAACTATCATACCGATAAAATAAGATGAGGGTTCAGGATCGGGGTGTAGGGACCGTCTCCTTCCGGAGTCCTTCTCCACTCGATCCTGACATTGCTTGAGGGGTGATCGGCGGGGACCTCACATGGGATCTTCAGTTTAATGCCCGCTGTACCATCCAAATGTTTATATACTGGTCGAGCCTTCACATTCTCTACACCATATGCCAGGCATAGAAAACGCCAAACGCTTTTTAAAGGCTAATTTTTCAAAACGTGTCACAAATAGAAATGTGACAAATGAATATAACTGTTTGCTTATGTAATCAGATATATAGAGATACATCCGCTCAGTAAATTGAATTGAGTCTCCATTTTCTGGACCGGGCCGATCAACATCGAGTAATCATAGGGAGGCGGGTCGGTAAGATGATGGTCTTGGGATCGGCGGTCTTGGTGGACGTGGGATCTGATGAAATAAAAACAAAGGAAGGTCACTTAAATGTCCAAATAATGAGCTATAATGTTCAACAAACCAGTTTCCATTCATGACTATAAATCTATTCCAAATGGCTATGAATTTAGGACAAATCAGGTTTTTTTTTTTTAAATATTTTTTTTTTCAAAATTATAATTTTTTTATATATATATTTTATTTTAAGTTTTTTTACATTTCCAAGATGTTTTTTTTTTTTTTGGGAGAGAGGGGGGGGGGGGGGGGGGGCATAAGATGTGTTTTGTCTTGTATGGGGAGAGAACTGGCAGGGAAAGGGTTAAAAGATCACCCCAGCCTGGGCCTCAGAAGACCCCCCCCCCCCCCCACAGCAGGAGAAGACCCCCATAGAACAATAAACCAAATCCTGTAACACATACCAGTCACGTGAACGATGAACTTGAATGACTGACTCGGGACTGTCTCTTTTCTGGACCGGGTCGATCAAAATGGAGCAATCAGAGGGTTTCTGAAGGTCGGTAAGATGACGGTTCAGGGAAAACAGGAACCACCGCTTCAGGACGTCTCTTCAAGGAGAATGCTTGTCTTCCCACCAGATTAAGGAGCCCCAGGTGCTGGCTAACACAATCACAATAAGCAGTGGTGAAAAGAGACTCTGGACAGCCGCACACCGGGAAAAACTTAAAATCTTGTGCTTTTTATTTGCAAAAAGATCACATCAAAATAAAACAATCCACGGCAATGAGGGGTACACAAAAATAGCTGACGCGTTTCGCACCAAAATTAGTGCTTATTCATAGCTAACAAACTTTTAAAATGACTTTGAATATATAGCTCAACAAAGCCTATCACATGGTGTCCTGATTAATGATCATAATTGGCTCCAGCTGAGGAACCATAGGAGTTGAATCCCCACACGTGCTGCCAGGTAGTCAATCAAAGCCAAAGAAAAAAACATAATGATTAAGTGAACCAAACCACAAAAATTTGTATCCTTATATTGTAAAAAGTACACGTGTATAAACCAGTATGGAAACCACTAATATACAAATACGTGTCCATGTAAAAAAGAACAAACATATATATATGTGTTGTATTATGTGTGCACATGGTTAACTAACCAGGCAATTAGTATTTAATTACACGCAGTAATTAAACCTGTAACTAAAAGTGACATAATTAACGTGTAAAAAGTGAAGAGAGTTTTATGTAAACAAAACAGTTATATGTGTGATATGTGTTGGTGAATACGCTGTATATACGTGTATACATTGTGGACGTGCACACCTGTATATATACTAGGTGTCACTATAAGCAGCCAGAACGAAACAAGTATAACTATCATACCGATAAAATAAGATGAGGGTTCAGGATCGGGGTGTAGGGACTGTCTCCTTCCGGAGTCCTTCTCCACTTGATCCTGACATTGCTTGAGGGGTGATCGGTGGGGACCTAACATGGGATCTTCAGTTTAATGCCCGCTGTACCATCCAAATGTTTATATACTGGTCGAGCCTTCACATTCTCTACACCATATGCCAGGCATAGAAAACGCCAAACGCTTTTTAAAGGCTCATTTTTCAAAACGTGTCACAAATAGAAATGTGACAAATGAATATAACTGTTTGCTTATGTAATCAGATATATAGAGATACATCCGCTCAGTAAATTGAATTGAGTCTCGATTTTCTGGACCGGGCCGATCAAAATGGAGTAATCATAGGGAGGCGGGTCGGTAAGATGATGGTCTTGGGATCGGCGGTCTTGGTGGATGTGGGATCTGATGAAATAAAAACAAAGGAAGGTCACTTAAATGTCCAAATAATGAGCTATAATGTTCAACAAACCAGTTTCCATTCATGACTATAAATCTATTCCAAATGGCTATGAATTTAGGACAAATCAGGTTTTTTTTTTTTTTTATATTTTTTTTTTCAAAATTATAATTTTTTTATATATATATTTTATTTTAAGGTTTTTTTACATTTCAAAAATGTTTTTTTTTTGGGGGGGGGGGCATAAGATGTGTTTTGTCTTGTATGGGGAGAGAACTGGCAGGGAAAGGGTTAACAGATTACCCCAGCCTGGTCCTCAGAAGACCCCCCCCCCACAGCAGGAGAAGACCCCCATAGAACAATGAACCAAATCCTGTAACACTTACCAGTCACGTGAACGATGAACTTGAATGACTGACTCGGGATTGTCTCTTTTCTGGACCGGGTCGATCAAAATGGAGCAATCAGAGGGATTCTGAAGGTCGGTAAGATGAAGCTATGTGTGCTGCCACTAACACACTATAATTCCTATGGGTGCTGCTGACACAAAGACACTATAGGAGCTATGTGTGCTGCCACTAACACACTATAGGTGTGCTGCTGACACAAAGACACTATAGGTACGATATGTGTGCTGCTGACAAGAAAATATAGGAGCTCTGTGTGCTGCCACTAACACACTAGAAGTCCTATGGGTACTGCTGACACAAAGACACTATAGGTACTATATGTGTGCTGCTGACAAGAAAATATAGGAGCTCTGTGTGCTGCCACTAACACCCTAGAAGTCCTATGGGTGCTGCTGACACAAAGACACTATAGGTACTATATGTGTGCTGCTGACAAGAAAATATAGGAGCTGTGTGCTGCCACTAACACACTAGAAGTCCTATGGGTGCTGCTGACACAAAGACACTATAGGTACTATTGGTGTGCTGCTGGCAAGAAAATATAGGAGCTCTGTGTGCTGCCACTAACACACTAGAAGTCCTATGGGTGCTGCTGACACAAAGACACTATAGGTACTATATGGATGGGACAGAAGGTTGGGACAGAAGTTGGGGTGCAATGCTGTGCTAACAGCACTGCGATTGGTACTACTGCAATACTGTACTAACAGTACGCACACACCAGACTAATCCCCAGCAGCAGCTAATAACACACTAACTGTGCAATCAGCAGCAATGAATGATCACTAATGATGAATGACTCAGGTAGCAATGGTTTAGCAAAGAAATAGCAATCAAGCAAAGACAGAATCAGCAGACTGCTCTCTCCTAAAGCCGGAACACATGTGACCGGGGCCGACGGCGTGGCGGCCTTTTAAATGGTGGGGCGTGTACTAAAGCCCCTGAGCTTTAATTGGCTACAGGCGTCCTGCCTGTAGCCAATTATTGCTCTCCTAGTTTCCGGCGCTGTGATTGGCCAAGCATGCGGGGGTCACAGTGCATGCTTGGCCAATCAGCCACCAATGCACTGCGCCGGCCGCAATGCATTGCGGGGCCGCTCGCATCACACGAATGTGATGCAAACGGCCCAAATAGTTCTGGGCTCGCCGAGCGAGCGAACGCCCGGTGCTCGATTCGAACGTGGGTTCGAATCGAGCACCGGGCCCATCCCTAGAAACCACTAATATACAAATACGTGTCCATGTGAAAAGAACAAACGTATATATGTGTGTTGTATTATGTGTGCACATGGTTAACTAACCAGGCAATTAGTATTTAATTACACGCAGTAATTAAACCTGTAACTAAAAGTGACATAATTAACGTGAAAAAAGTGAAGAGAGTTTTATGTAAACAAAACAGTTATATGTGTGATATGTGCTGGTGAATACGCTGTATATACGTGTATACATTGTGGACGTGCACACCTGTATATATACTAGGTGTCACTATAAGCAGCCAGAACGAAACAAGTATAACTATCATACCGATAAAATAAGATGAGGGTTCAGGATCGGGGTGTAGGGACCGTCTCCTTCCGGAGTCCTTCTCCACTCGATCCTGACATTGCTTGAGGGGTGATCGGCGGGGACCTCACATGGGATCTTCAGTTTAATGCCCGCTGTACCATCCAAATGTTTATATACTGGTCGAGCCTTCACATTCTCTACACCATATGCCAGGCATAGAAAACGCCAAACGCTTTTTAAAGGCTCATTTTTCAAAACGTGTCACAAATAGAAATGTGACAAATGAATATAACTGTTTGCTTATGTAATCAGATATATAGAGATACATCCGCTCAGTAAATTGAATTGAGTCTCGATTTTCTGGACCGGGCCGATCAAAATGGAGTAATCATAGGGAGGCGGGTCGGTAAGATGATGGTCTTGGGATCGGCGGTCTTGGTGGACGTGGGATCTGATGAAATAAAAACAAAGGAAGGTCACTTAAATGTCCAAATAATGAGCTATAATGTTCAACAAACCAGTTTCCATTCATGACTATAAATCTATTCCAAATGGCTATGAATTTAAGACAAATCAGGTTTTTTTTTTTTAAAAATTTTTTTTTTAAAATTATAATTTTTTTATATATATATATTATTTTAAGGTTTTTTACATTTCAAAAAAGTTTTTTTTTTTTTTTTGGGGGGGGGGGCATAAGATGTGTTTTGTCTTGTATGGGGAGAGAACTGGCAGGGAAACGGTTAACAGATCACCCCAGCCTGGTCCTCAGAAGACCCCCCCCCCCACAGCAGGAGAAGACCCCCATAGAACAATAAACCAAATCCTGTAACACATACCAGTCACGTGAACGATGAACTTGAATGACTGACTCGGACTGTCTCTTTTCTGGACCGGGTCGATCAAAATGGAGCAATCAGAGGGATTCTGAAGGTCGGTAAGATGACGGTTCAGGGAAAACAGGAACCACTGCTTCAGGACGTCTCTTCAAGGAGAATGCTTGTCTTCCCACCAGATTAAGGAGCCCCAGGTGCTGGCTAACACAATCACAATAAGCAGTGGTGAAAAGAGACTCTGGACAGCCGCACACCGGGAAAAACTTAAAATCTTGTGCTTTTTATTTGCAAAAAGATCACATCAAAATAAAACAATCCACGGCAATGAGGGGTACACAAAAATAGCTGACGTGTTTCGCACCAAAATTAGTGCTTATTCATAGCTAACAAACTTTTAAAATGACTTTGAATATATAGCTCAACAAAGCCTATCACATGGTGTCGTGATTAATGATCATAATTGGCTCCAGCTGAGGAACCATAGGAGTTGAATCCCCACACGTGCTGCCAGGTAGTCAATCAAAGCCAAAGAAAAAAACATAATGATTAAGTGAACCAAACCACAAAAATTTGTATCCTTATATTGTAAAAAGTACACGTGTATAAACCAGTATGGAAACCACTAATATACAAATACGTGTCCATGTGAAAAGAACAAACATATATATATGTGTTGTATTATGTGTGCACATGGTTAACTAACCAGGCAATTAGTATTTAATTACACGCAGTAATTAAACCTGTAACTAAAAGTGACATAATTAACGTGAAAAAAGTGAAGAGAGTTTTATGTAAACAAAACAGTTATATGTGTGATATGTGTTGGTGAATACGCTGTATATACGTGTATACATTGTGGACGTGCACACCTGTATATATACTAGGTGTCACTATAAGCAGCCAGAACGAAACAAGTATAACTATCATACCGATAAAATAAGATGAGGGTTCAGGATCGGGGTGTAGGGACTGTCTCCTTCCGGAGTCCTTCTCCACTCGATCCTGACATTGCTTGAGGGGTGATCGGCGGGGACCTCACATGGGATCTTCAGTTTAATGCCCGCTGTACCATCCAAATGTTTATATACTGGTCGAGCCTTCACATTCTCTACACCATATGCCAGGCATAGAAAACGCCAAACGCTTTTTAAAGGCTCATTTTTCAAAACGTGTCACAAATAGAAATGTGACAAATGAATA
This sequence comes from Lithobates sylvaticus, assembly GCA_028564925.1. Classification (NCBI taxonomy): domain Eukaryota; kingdom Metazoa; phylum Chordata; class Amphibia; order Anura; family Ranidae; genus Lithobates; species Lithobates sylvaticus. The sequence continues at coordinate 204,335,935 of CM053035.1, forward strand.
TAACTGTTTGCTTATGTAATCAGATATATAGAGATACATCCGCTCAGTAAATTGAATTGAGTCTCGATTTTCAGGACCGGGCCGATCAAAATGGAGTAATCATAGGGAGGCGGGTCGGTTAGGGATGGAGCCTAAACACAGGCATCCAACACAAGTGAACAGATCGATGGGCTGCACTAAAGGAATCAGGCTCCAAAAGGTAGTGATAAAGATATATTTATTAATAATAAAGACACACATAAACACAGCAACCACAAACAAGCAAGAACACAAATAACACTGCAAACCCCCAAGCCCTAATCTAACTAACTAACTATACACTTCAAGGAAATGGAACATATATATATACAAGGCAGGGAGGAGAGACCAAGGGGGAAACAGGAAGCAAGGGAACATCAAGGCAGGAGACAGGGGACGGGTCTCAGGAACCAGGTAAGGGGGACAACATCCAGGACAGGGCAGGAAGCAGATAACGGGTCAGGTTACAGGTACAGGTACAGGTTTCAGGTCCAGGATCAGGTTTCAGACAGGCAAGACAGGGCTACAGAAAGGAATACTGAAGCACTGAACCTCAGTGAAGGACAGGCTTATATACCCAGCAAATCCACAACAGGTGTAGCCTGATTCCTGGCATGTCTATCTGCTGGGAGACCCCCGCTGGTGGCCACCAGAACTGCACCCTTTGATGTTGAAGGAAGTAGTGACACCACCAGGCGATCCAGGTAATAACACCATTCCTGACAATGTCCATCGGCTGGGAGACCCCTGCTGGTGGCCACCAGAACTGCACCCTTTGATGCCAAAGGAAACAGTGACACCAGCAGGCGATCCAGGTAATAGCACCGTTCCTGACAGTTCCCCCCCCTAAGGAGTGGCCTCTGGACACTCCATTCTGCCCTAGATCTGGCAGTGCATGTAAAAGTGGAAGAGTCCCAAAAAGTCTTCTCTGTGACGGCAGACCTCCTTGCGCTCTCTGGCCAGAGTCTCTTAACCTACTAGGAGGCGTGCCACCCGAGTCCGACAATGGGACATGTACCCCACCACCAGGGTCTGGAAGTTTAGATCTGGAAAAAAAAACAGACAGGGCAGCAGGCTCCGGGTCATCAGGCTGGGCAGCGGGCACCAGGTCATCAGGCTGGGCAGCGAACTGCGGGTCATCAGGCTGGGCAGCGGACAGGAACTCATCAGGCTGGGCAGCGGACAGGAACTCATCAGGCTGGGCAGCGGACAGGAACTCATCAGGCTGGGCAGCGGACAGGAACTCATCAGGCTGGGCAGCGGACAGGAACTCATCAGGCTGGGCAGCGGACAGGAACTCATCAGGCTGGGCAGCGGACAGGAACTCATCAGGCTGGGCAGCGGACAGGAACTCATCAGGCTGGGCAGCGGACAGGAACTCATCAGGCTGGGCAGCGGACAGGAACTCATCAGGCTGGGCAGCAGACAGGAACTCATCAGGCTGGGCAGCAGACAGGAACTCATCAGGCTGGGCAGCAGACAGGAACTCATCAGGCTGGGCAGCAGACAGGAACTCATCAGGCTGGGCAGCAGACAGGAACTCATCAGGCTGGGCAGCAGACAGGAACTCATCAGGCTGGGCAGCAGACAGGAACTCATCAGGCTGGGCAGCAGACAGGAACTCATCAGGCTGGGCAGCAGACAGGAACTCATCAGGCTGGGCAGCAGACAGGAACTCATCAGGCTGGGCAGCAGACAGGAACTCATCAGGCTGGGCAGCAGACAGGAACTCCTCAGGCTGGGCAGCAGACAGGAACTCCTCAGGCTGGGCAGCAGACAGGAACACCTCAGGCTGGGCAGCAGACAGGAACACCTCAGGCTGGGCAGCAGACAGGAACACCTCAGGCTGGGCAGCAGACAGGAACACCTCAGGCTGGGCAGCAGACAGGAACACCTCAGGCTGGGCAGCAGACAGGAACACCTCAGGCTGGGCAGCAGACAGGAACACCTCAGGCTGGGCAGCAGACAGGAACACATCAGGCTGGGAAGCAGGAACAGGCACATCAAGCTGGGCAGTAGGCACGGGCACTTTAGGCTGGGCAGCAGGAACGGGCACATCAAGCTGGGCAGCAGGTACGGGCACTTTAGGCTGGGCAGCGGGAACAGGCACATCAGGCTGGGCAGCAGGAACAGGCACATCAAGCTGGGCAGCAGGAACAGGCACATCAAGCTGGGCAGCAGGAACGGGCACATCAAGCTGGGCAGCAGGTATGGGCACATCAAGCTGGGCAGCGGGAACATGCACATCAGGCTGGGCAGCAGGAACAGGCACATCAAGCTGGGCAGCAGGAACAGGCACATCAAGCTGGGCAGCATGAACAGGCACTTCAGGCTGGGCAGCAGGAACAGGCACATCAGGCTGGGCAGCAGGAACAGGCACATCAAGCTGGGCAGCAGGAACAGGCACATCAAGCTGGGCAGCAGGAACAGGCACATCAAGCTGGGCAGCAGGAACAGGCACATCAAGCTGGGCAGCAGGAACAGGCACATCAAGCTGGGCAGCAGGAACAGGCACATCAAGCTGGGCAGCAGGAACAGGCACATCAAGCTGGGCAGCAGGAACAGGCACATCAAGCTGGGCAGCAGGAACAGGCACATCAGCTGGGCAGCAGGAACAGGCACATCAGCTGGGCAGCAGGAACAGGAACACTTTGGGCTGGGCAGCAGACAGGAACACATCAGGCTGGGCAGCAGACAGGAACACCTCAGGCTGGGCAGCAGACAGGAACACCTCAGGCTGGGCAGCAGACAGTGGCTCATCAGGCTGGGCAGCAGGCGCGGGCACATCAGGCTGGGCAGCAGGCACGGGCACATCAGGCTGGGCAGCAGGCACGGGCACATCAAGCTGGGCAGCGGGCACGGGCACATCAAGCTGGGCAGCGGGCACGGGCACATCAAGCTGGGCAGCGGGCACATCAAGCTGGGCAGCGGGCACGGGCACATCAAGCTGGGCACGGGCACATCAAGCTGGGCAGCGGGCACGGGCACATCAAGCTGGGCAGCGGGCACGGGCACATCAAGCTGGGCAGCAGGGCACGGGCACATCAAGCTGGGCAGCGGGCACGGGCACATCAAGCTGGGCAGCGGGCACGGGCACATCAAGCTGGGCAGCGGGCACAGGCACATCAAGCTGGGCAGCAGGCACGGGCACATCAAGCTGGGCAGCGGGCACGGGCACATCAAAATGGAGGGCTGGCAGCGGGTCAGCAGACTGGAAAACTGGCAGCGGGTCATCAGACTGGAAAACTGGCAGCGGGTCATCAGACTGGAAAACTGGCAGCGGGTCATCAGACTGGAAAACTGGCAGCGGGTCATCAGACTGGAAAACTGGCAGCGGGTCATCAGACTGGAAAACTGGCAGCGGTCATCAGACTGGAAAACTGGCAGCGGGTCATCAGACTGGAAAACTGGCAGCGGGTCATCAGACTGGAAAACTGGCAGCGGGTCATCAGACTGGAAAACTGGCAGCGGGTCATCAGACTGGAAAACTGGCAGCAGGACATCAGACTGGGAAGCTGAGACATCAGGCTGGAGGGCTGGAACATCAGGCTGGAAGGCTGGAACATCAGGCTGGAAGGCTGGGACATCAGGCTGGAAGGCTGGAACATCAGGCTGGAAGGCTGGAACATCAGGCTGGAAGGCTAGGACATCAGGCTGGAAGGCTGGAACATCAGGCTGGAGGGCTGGCACCAGGACATCAGGCTGGAAGGCTAGTACTGGCTCTTCAGGCTGGATTGCTGGCACCTCCGGCTGGAACTCTGGCGCTTCAGGCTGGGACAGATTAGTGGGTGTGGAGGCAGATTGGGTTACTGGCAGGATCGTTTTGGTCGGGAAGAACTTTCGTTTTTTCTTTGACTTGGTCGCTGAAGCTTTGTAGGTTGGGGGTGCAGCAGACAGGAAAGGAGTGTTGGGATTTGGCAGAGAAGAGGTAGGGGAGTTGTATGCAGGATAGGTACAGGGAGAGGAGACCGGATATGAATATTTGGTTGGGAGCAATGTATACTGGGTGGCAACTGAGTTTGGCATGGGTGATGGGGAAACATACATTTGTGGATTTGTAGGCAGCTGAGAAGAGGCAGGGGGGTTAAATGCAGGATAGGTACAGGGAGAAGAGACCGGATATGAATATTTGGTTGGGAGCAGTGTATACTGGGTGGCAACTGGGTTTGGTATGGGTGATGGGGAAACATACATTTGGGTAGGCTGGTGTCTGATGGCAGAAGTGGTTTGTTTGGCTGGGGCTAATTGCATCATGCCAGACCATGCTGAAAGTATGGGTTGTACAAATTGTGAATTCAAGTTTCCCTGTCTAACAAAAGACTGCGCAGACACAATGCATTCAGAAATCACCTGTGGGGAACAGCCAGAGTAGTGCTCAAAAAAGTCGTCGGGATCATCTTCAAAAAGCCATACTAGGGATACAACCTGATTCATATCAAAAGGGGGAGTGAAATCATCACGGCCCTCAGGAATACAGGGCAGGGCCAGCTCGGCACAAATCTGGATCAGGGGCTGCACGTCCTCAAAAAGAAAATGGCCCTGATCAACAAAAGCATGGGCTATACGGTTGCACTCCAGTAGTTGCTCCCTAGTATAGCCACCCAAAGTCTGATAACAAAGATCTCTTTCTTCCAATGCCAGGAGTGAAAGATACAAAATATCTTCCAGCTGCATCTTCCTTGACAAAAGCAAGTGTCCAGACCCAATTCCCAAGTGCAGCCGATCTGTTAGTATGGCTTCAGTATTCTGTTAGGGATGGAGCCTAAACACAGGCATCCAACACAAGTGAACAGATCGATGGGCTGCACTAAAGGAATCAGGCTCCAAAAGGTAGTGATAAAGATATATTTATTAATAATAAAGACACACATAAACACAGCAACCACAAACAAGCAAGAACACAAATAACACTGCAAACCCCCAAGCCCTAATCTAACTAACTAACTATACACTTCAAGGAAATGGAACATATATATATACAAGGCAGGGAGGAGAGACCAAGGGGGAAACAGGAAGCAAGGGAACATCAAGGCAGGAGACAGGGGACGGGTCTCAGGAACCAGGTAAGGGGGACAACATCCAGGACAGGGCAGGAAGCAGATAACGGGTCAGGTTACAGGTTACAGGTACAGGTACAGGTTTCAGGTCCAGGATCAGGTTTCAGACAGGCAAGACAGGGCTACAGAAAGGAATACTGAAGCACTGAACCTCAGTGAAGGACAGGCTTATATACCCAGCAAATCCACAACAGGTGTAGCCTGATTCCTGGCATGTCTATCTGCTGGGAGACCCCCGCTGGTGGCCACCAGAACTGCACCCTTTGATGTTGAAGGAAGTAGTGACACCACCAGGCGATCCAGGTAATAACACCATTCCTGACAATGTCCATCGGCTGGGAGACCCCTGCTGGTGGCCACCAGAACTGCACCCTTTGATGCCAAAGGAAACAGTGACACCAGCAGGCGATCCAGGTAATAGCACCGTTCCTGACAGAAGGTCACTTAAATGTCCAAATAATGAGCTATAATGTTCAACAAACCAGTTTCCATTCATGACTATAAATCTATTCCAAATGGCTATGAATTTTTTTTTTTTAGGTTTTTTTTTTTTTTTTTTTGGGGGGGGGCATAAGATGTGTTTTGTCTTGTATGGGGAGAGAACTGGCAGGGAAAGGGTTAAAAGATCACCCCAGCCTGGTCCTCAGAAGACCCCCCCCCACAGCAGGAGAAGACCCCCATAGAACAATAAACCAAATCCTGTAACACATACCAGTCACGTGAACGATGAACTTGAATGACTGACTCGGGACTGTCTCTTTTCTGGACCGGGTCGATCAAAATGGAGCAATCAGAGGGTTTCTGAAGGTCGGTAAGATGACGGTTCAGGGAAAACAGGAACCACCGCTTCAGGACGTCTCTTCAAGGAGAATGCTTGTCTTCCCACCAGATTAAGGAGCCCCAGGTGCTGGCTAACACAATCACAATAAGCAGTGGTGAAAAGAGACTCTGGACAGCCGCACACCGGGAAAAACTTAAAATCTTGTGCTTTTTATTTGCAAAAAGATCACATCAAAATAAAACAATCCACGGCAATGAGGGGTACACAAAAATAGCTGACGCGTTTCGCACCAAAATTAGTGCTTATTCATAGCTAACAAACTTTTAAAATGACTTTGAATATATAGCTCAACAAAGCCTATCACATGGTGTCGTGATTAATGATCATAATTGGCTCCAGCTGAGGAACCATAGGAGTTGAATCCCCACACGTGCTGCCAGGTAGTCAATCAAAGCCAAAGAAAAAAACATAATGACTAAGTGAACCAAACCACAAAAATTTGTATCCTTATATTGTAAAAAGTACACGTGTATAAACCAGTATGGAAACCACTAATATACAAATACGTGTCCATGTGAAAAGAACAAACATATATATATGTGTTGTATTATGTGTGCACATGGTTAACTAACCAGGCAATTAGTATTTAATTACACGCAGTAATTAAACCTGTAACTAAAAGTGACATAATTAACGTGAAAAAAGTGAAGAGAGTTTTATGTAAACAAAACAGTTATATGTGTGATATGTGTTGGTGAATACGCTGTATATACGTGTATACATTGTGGACGTGCACACCTGTATATATACTAGGTGTCACTATAAGCAGCCAGAACGAAACAAGTATAACTATCATACCGATAAAATAAGATGCGGGTTCAGGATCGGGGTGTAGGGACCGTCTCCTTCCGGAGTCCTTCTCCACTCGATCCTGACATTGCTTGAGGGGTGATCGGCGGGGACCTCACATGGGATCTTCAGTTTAATGCCCGCTGTACCATCCAAATGTTTATATACTGGTCGAGCCTTCACATTCTCTACACCATATGCCAGGCATAGAAAACGCCAAACGCTTTTTAAAGGCTCATTTTTCAAAACGTGTCACAAATAGAAATGTGACAAATGAATATAACTGTTTGCTTATGTAATCAGATATATAGAGATACATCCGCTCAGTAAATTGAATTGAGTCTCGATTTTCTGGACCGGGCCGATCAAAATAGAGTAATCATAGGGAGGCGGGTCGGTAAGATGATGGTCTTGGGATCGGCGGTCTTGGTGGACGTGGGATCTGATGAAATAAAAACAAAGGAAGGTCACTTAAATGTCCAAATAATGAGCTATAATGTTCAACAAACCAGTTTCCATTCATGACTATAAATCTATTCCAAATGGCTATGAATTTAGGACAAATCAGGTTTTTTTTTTTTCAAAATTATAATTTTTTTTATATATATATATATTTTATTTTAAGGTTTTTTACATTTCAAAAATGTTTTTTTTTTGGGGGGGGGGGGGCATAAGATGTGGTTTGTCTTGTATGGGGAGAGAACTGTCAGGGAAAGGGTTAACAGATTACCCCAGCCTGGTCCGCAGAAGACCCCCCCCCCCACAGCAGGAGAAGACCCCCATAGAACAATGAACCAAATCCTGTAACACTTACCAGTCACGTGAACGATGAACTTGAATGACTGACTCGGGATTGTCTCTTTTCTGAACCGGGTCAATCAAAATGGAGCAATCAGAGGGATTCTGAAGGTCAGTAAGATGACGTAAGATGAAGCTATGTGTGCTGCCACTAACACACTATAAGTCCTATGGGTGCTGCTGACACAAAGACACTATAGGTACTATATGTGTGCTGCTGACAAGAAAATATAGGAGCTCTGTGTGCTGCCACTAACACACTAGAAGCCCTATGGGTGCTGCTGACACAAAGACACTATAGGTACTATTGGTATGCTGCTGACAAGAAAATATAGGAGCTCTGTGTGCTGCCACTAACACACTAGAAGTCCTATGGGTGCTGCTGACACAAAGACACTATAGGTACTATTGGTGTGCTGCTGACAAGAAAATATAGGAGCTCTGTGTGCTGCCACTAACACACTAGAAGTCCTATGGGTGCTGCTGACACAAAGACACTATAGGTACTATATGGATGGGACAGAAGGTTGGGACAGAAGTTGGGGTGCAATGCTGTGCTAACAGCACTGCGATTGGTACTACTGCAATACTGTACTAACAGTACGCACACACCAGACTAATCCCCAGCAGCAGCTAATAACACACTAACTGTGCAATCAGCAGCAATGAATGATCACTAATGATGAATGACTCAGGTAGCAATGGTTTAGCAAAGAAATAGCAATCAAGCAAAGACAGAATCAGCAGACTGCTCTCTCCTAAAGCCGGAACACATGTGACCGGGGCCGACGGCGTGGCAGCCTTTTAAATGGTGGGGCGTGTACTAAAGCCCCTGAGCTTTAATTGGCTACAGGCGTCCTGCCTGTAGCCAATTATTGCTCTCCTAGTTTCCGGCGCTGTGATTGGCCAAGCATGCGGGGGTCACAGTGCATGCTTGGCCAATCATCAGCCAGCAATGCACTGCGCCGGCCGCAATGCATTGCGGGGCCGCTCGCATCACACAAATGTGATGCGAACGGGCCAAATAGTTCTGGGCTCGCCGAGCGAGCGAACGCCCGGTGCTCGATTCGAACATGGGTTTGAATCGAGCACCGGGCCCATCCCTACTTGTATCATGTCTGCAGTCTCTGATCATCTCTTGTATCATGTCTGCAGTCTCTGATCATCTCCTGTATCATGTCTGCAGTCTCTGATCATCTCCTGTATCATGTCTGCAGTCTCTGATCATCTCCTGTATCATGTCTGCAGTCTCTGATCATCTCCTGTATTATGTCTGCAGTCTCTGATCATCTCCTTTACTATGTCTGCAGTCTCTGATCATCTCCTGTATCATGTCTGCAGTCTCTGATCATCTCCTGTATCATGTCTGCAGTCTTTGATCATCTCCTGTATTATGTCTGCAGTCTCTGATCATCTCCTTTACTATGTCTGCAGTCTCTGATCATCTCCTCTACTATGTCTGCAGTCTCTGATTATCTCCTCTACTATGTCTGCAGTCTCTGATCATCTCCTCTACTATGTCTGCAGTCTCTGATCATCTCCTGTACTATGTTTGCAGTCTCTGATCATCTCCTCTACTATGTCTGCAGTCTCTGATCATCTCCTGTACTATGTCTGCAGTCTCTGATCATCTCCTGTATTATGTCTGCAGTCTCTGATCATCTTCTGTATCATGTCTGCAGTCTTTGATCATCTCCTTTACTATGTCTGCAGTCTCTGACCATCTCTTGTATTATGTCTGCAGTCTCTGACCATCTCTTGTACCATGTCTGCAGTCTCTGACCCTCTCTTGTATAATTTCTGCAGTCTCTGACCCTCTCTTGTATCATGTCTGCAGTCTCTGACCATCTCTTGTATCATGTCTGCAGTCTCTGATCGTCTCTTGTAACATGTCTGCAGTCTCTGACCGTCTCCTGCCCTTAGTCTGACTATATCCTGTTGTCTTTCTGAGAGTATTCACTGATTTCTATGTACGGCCCTCTGCTACCAATTTGACAAATAAAAGTTGTCTCCCTCTGGTGGACATACGTGACATCATATGGTAGATTTTATTTGTGGGATTCTATTGATAAGGAATTGGACACTTTATTTCATTGCAATCAGATTATTTATTATGGGATGTAATGATCACACGTCACATCGATCAATTTCCTATAATCCGTAGACGGTTTTATTGGCAGTGCGGCACCACTGAGGGGTGACTGGTGGGCTCTATAGATGGGTCATTATTCATGAAGAGTCCAGTAGGGAGCGCTCCAGTCCCATTATTAGGCCCCAAAACCAGACGGTAGTTGGAGGATTTGTAACGACTTCAGAAAGCTTCAATCAGTGAGAAAATGTGACACTTACCCCCCCCCCCCCATTGCCTGGGTAGATGTGACACTTACCCCCCCATGGCCCGGGTAGATGTGACACTTACCCCCCCTATGGTCCGGGTAGATGTGACACTTACCCCCCCCCCATGGCCCGGGTAGATGTGACACTTACCCCCCCCATGGTCCGGGTAGAGGAGCTCACACACAGACCTAGGACGGTCCCGTTATCTGACCCCTTTAGACCTGACAAAAGGATATCAGCAAATCCCCTTCACTGACAGCACCGAGGAAAAGACGGGATTTGTGACCCCCGAAGGGGCATTTCAATATAAAAATATGTCCAAGTTTACAAAATGCCCCCCTGACATCTCAGCAGTGTATCTGGAGGATATATGGACAGACTGGGAGCCTCACTTGCCCCGTGTCCCGGGGGTATTAGATGCTTTCTACAAGGAATGTGTTCCAGCAAATCCCAGAAAATGCCATCAGTGTAGATCATCGAATGATGGGGCACTATTCCCCTCCCACCGACACCAATGATGGGGCACTATTCCCCCCCTCCCTACCGACACCAATGATGGGGCACTATTCCCCCACGGACACCAATGATGGGGCACTATTCCCCCCCCACGGACACCAATGATGGGGCACTATTCCCCCCCACTGACACCAATGATGGGGCACTATTCCTTCCACTGACACCAATGATGGGGCACTATTCCTTCCACTGACACCAATGATGGGGCACTATTCCTCCCACTGACACCAATGATTGGGGCACTATTCCTCTTACTGATACCAATGATGGTGCACTATCCCCCCCGACACCAATTATGGGGCACTATTCCCCCACTGACACCAATGATGGGGCACTATTCTTTCCACTGACACCAATGATGGGACACTATTCCTCCCACTGACACCAATGATGGGACACTATTCCTCCCATTAATAACAATGATGGGACACTATTTCCCCCACTGACACCAATGATGGGACACTATTCCTCCCACTGACACCAATGATGGGGCACTATTCCTCCCACTGACACCAATGATGGGGCACTATTCCTCCCACTGACACCAATGATGGGACACTATTCCTCATCCTACTGCCATACATGCAGCAGCCCACTCTGAAAAGCAATCCAGTTGTGGAATGCTTTTCAGAGGCATTTGGTATGTGGTGAGGATGTGATATGTTCTGTTTTGACCCTAAAAAATGCCGCCTCACCACGATTGCATTGAATGTAGTTGTGGCACCTATTTTATTGGGTTATGTTTGGCGGTTGTACCAGGGGGGTCATCTGCCCCCAACACCCCCCCCTCCCCCCACCATACATCTGAATGACACCTTAATAAGATTACCAAGAAATCACCAAAACACCATTTCTGAAGTGCCGGTTTATTTTGGCTGATATCACAATAAGAAACAATGGCGGCGATATTTCATATATCTGGACACCAGGAAAAGGCCAACAAAACATCCAACATATAAAAAAAGAAATAATGACAATAAAAAATAAATAAGGTTTCTTTGTGAATCTCTAGAAATGATAAAACACTGGAAATGGCGGAGAAATTTCCAGTACAGACGGAAATCGTTCGTTTCACTCCCAGCGACCCCTCGGCGTCCGATCGTCATTCTTATGTGACAATCGAAGGACGTGATTGGTTGCTGGAGGAAACGAGAAGACATTTCATACTAAGGAAGGACCACAAAGGAGGAAGCGCTGAGGTTCAGGTCGGTCTTGGATGGGTACAGGACCTTCAGGTTGCCCTCCATGTGGGTGATGCCCACTTGTTCCAGCACCAGCTGGGGGCGCTCCGTGGGTTCCGAGTCCTCCAGATGTTCTGTATTCGATCCGACTTCCTCCTCTTTGTTCTCCATCGTGAATTTATTGAGTTCTGACATTTTCTGTGTATAGGAAGAAAACACACCATAGAGATCATCATTATTATAATAAAAGATATTGGGGCTGATTTACTAAGATAAATGTTCTGCGCCGGTTCATACCACAATTGGTGCGCTAGATAAATTATTACTTGAGCGTATGAACCGGCACACACATGAGCGCAACACATAATATACCGGCGCACCGCGATAATAATAATATGCCATTGATAATAGCCTCCCATTGCGCGGAGCGGCCCGAGAACGAATCGAGGAAGAAGAGGCTCCGTGGAGGAAGATCCCGGATGAGAACACTGGAGCAAGAAGCAGAGGATCGGAGGAAGAAGAAGATGGAGGAAGATACCGAAGCATGAAGGGAAGAAGAAGGAAAAAGATGTAAAGAAGAAGACTTTAATAAAGGAATTGTCAAAAACTGGGGGCTTCCAGATTCCGACAAGCCCCCGCCGGCAGACCCCCACAACCACCCTCCAGGGTTGTGGGGATGAGGCCCTTGTCCTCATCAACATGGGGACAAGGTGCTTTGGGGGGGTACCCCAAAGCACCCTCCCAATGTTGAGGGCATGTGGCCTGGTATGGTTCAGGAGGGGGAGCGCTCTCTCGTCCCCCCTCTTTTCCTGCGGCCTTCCAGGTTTGCGTGCTCGGATAAGGGTCTGGTATGCATTTTGAGGGGGACCCCCACGCCATTTTGTTTTCTTTTTTTTGGTGCAGGGTTCCCTTTAAAATCCATACCAGACCTGAAGGGCCTGGTATGAATTTTTAGGGGGAGCCCCACGCCATTTAAAAAAAAAAATTGGCGCGGGGTTCCCCTTAATATCCATACCAGACCTGAAGGGCCTGGTATGGAATTTCGGGGGACCCCTACGCATTTTTTTTTCTTAATGCTAAAATAACCTGTGTGTAAATAGCCTTAATAGCCTTATGCAAATGCATTTACGTGGCTTGACATTTACTAAGATTTTGCCGGCGCAGTGAACCAAAGCACTTGAACACGTGCAAATGCCGTTTGCACATGCGCAGTGCATAAATTGGCTTGTTCAGAGAAAGTCACTTTCTCATTCTATTTTGGGAATATTTGTTACTTGGACAGCTATAACTATACTTCCTCACATCACCCACATCACCCCCATAATATTGGCACTTCCACCTTCTTTTAATTCTGAGTTGAATACTGTGTGTGCCATGTCTATAGCGGCGCACCGATCGCTGCCTCCCGTGCGCCGGCAAGATAATAGTAAATGGGAAATTGCGCTGTGTTACAGACGCACATGTTTTGTAAATACGAAAACGGCCATTGCGCATCGCCGCACGCTGCAAACCGTTCGTAAATCATCCACATAGACTCACACTACCATAGGGCAGCTGGACTATTTCCCACCAACCTCCTCCTGGATCTCTCCAGTGAGCTTCTCCTGACCAAAACTGATTCCAGGACTTAAGCTTACAAGCAGGACCTCCAGCTAAAGCCTAGCTGGGACTTCAATGTCTTCTTAGGGGCTTCTTATTTGCATTTCCCCTCCAGTCTCTTTGTCCTTTGTGACAGTTTGTTTCTATCTTACTGTAAACTTGGAAAACCTCCATAAACTAAAATAAAATCTGATAAAAAAAAAAAAATTGGGGATTTTTTTAGTTCACATACATTGCAATACATGCTTAAGCCGGCCAACTGCGTCAAAGTAATCCCTCTCTGGCCAGTCCCTACTCTACTCTGCAAAATGCAAGCACTTCAGTGGACATAGTGCCCTCTATGGAATATCTAGTGAATATGGTGCTCCTCTATGGAATATCTAGTGGATATAGAACCCCCTATGGAATATCTAGGGGATATAGTGTGCCCTATGGAATACCTAGTGAATATAGCGTCCCCCTTTGGAATAACTAGTGGATATAGTGCCCTCTATGGATTATCTAGTAAATATAGTGCCCCCTATGGAATATCTAATGGATATAGTTCCCCCATGGAATACCTAGTGAATATAGCGCCCCCTTTGTAATATCTTGGGGATATAGTGTGCCCTGTGGAATATATAGTGAATATATTGCCCCCTATGGAATACCTAGTGAATATAGTGCCCCCTATGGAATATCTAGTGCATACAGTGCCCCTATGGAATATCTAGTGGATATAGTGCCCCCTATGGAATATCTAGTGGATATAGTGCCCCCTGTGGAATATCTAGTGAATATAGTGCCCCTATGGAATATCTAGTGGATATAGTGCCCCCTATGGAATATCTAGTGAATATAGCACCAATATGGGGTAGATGGACACAAGTTGTAGGAGAGCTACAGGCTCAGGTCTGGTCGCTGACCTGCAAAGCAATAGAAATAAGATATAAGCTGTACCTGTTCTCAAATCCCATAAATATGTATATAACCTATCAGGTGCTAAAGGGAAGTGACACTAAAGATTCTGGATGACCCCTCTGCACACGGGTATCTATCCTTTCTAGGAAACTTTTCAACTTTGCAATAAAAAAACTGGGATTTTTAGTGCACATATATTGCAATGCATGTTTGCAAAACATTTCTCTATAGAATACTATGGCGGGGCTCTGATGGTACCAACAGCCCACTAGTGGATTCCTCATAGGAATGTATGGAGAACACAGTCTAGAGAAGGAAGAGAGTGCAGGTAACAACCTGGTCCCCATATCAGAAGAAGTGTTCACCACGAAGACCCATTTCTATTTAAAGATCGTCTTTATTCCATCATCCCATCCTTTGAAATTCCAGAAATCTAAGCAGGATGCCCATTTTACTTCATTACCCGACTACTAATGGTCAGCGTAGAAGAGACCCCTTACATTGGAGGTCAGTGTAGAAGGGACCCCTTACATTGGAGGTCAGTGTAGAAGGGACCCCTTACATTGGGGGTCAGTGTAGAAGGGACTCCCTTACATTGGAGGTCAGTGTAGAAGGGACCCCTTACATTGGAGGTCAGTGTAGAAGGGACCCCTTACATTGGTGGTCAGTGTAGAAGGGACCCCCTTACATTGGAGGTCAGTGTAGAAGGGACTCCTTACATGTGTCCAATCACAGCAGGAAGCCAGTCGCCGGTGGCACACGTGCGCGCCGCAGACACAGAAGTGTAAAATCGGGTACCTGTAAGTGATTTTGCACAGAGAGGCCTCCGCCCCGCAGTACATATATGTGGGACGGTCGGCAACTGGTTAAAATAAATAAATGAATAATACTAATAAAATAATAATTTAAAATAATAAAAAATACAGAGATCAAAGTTTTATCTATGTCAGTGCCAGGGTTAGTGATAGGGGCAGTGTGTTTTCAGTACTGCGGGTACAAACAACAACTAACATACTACATCCCCTGTCTGTGATCCCTCTAGTGATATAAAGATCTATATAGAGGAATAGGGACTGATGATCCTTCTCGCCCTACCCACCCCCCCCTCTCACTCCCCCCCCTCCCTCTCCCCTCTCCCTCCCCTCTCCTCTCACCCCCCTCTCCTCTCGCCCCCCTCCCCCCCTCTCACCCCCCCCCCCTCCCCTCTTGCCCCTCTTCCTCCCTTTCTCCTTCTTTCCTTTTTCTTCCCCTCTTCTCTAAATTACCTTCCTCCTCTCCCCTTCCCACTATTTCTCTTCTTCCTCTCTGCCCTCATGTTTTTCACACCTTCCCCTCTTACCTTCTCTCCCCTGCCCCCTCTCTCCCTTCCCCCTTTTTCTCTCTCCCCTGGCCTGGCTTGTCCCGCCTCTTTCTCTCTCTCCCCTCCCCCCTCTTCTCCCTACCTTCCTACTCTCCACTCTCTCCTCCCTTTCTCTCTACCCTGCCCCCTCTCACCCCTGCCCCCTCTTCTCCCTACCTACCCCCATGCTCCCCTCCCCCTTTCTCTCTCCCCTCCATCTCTCTTCTGCCTTCTCCCTCCCCCTTTCTCTCTCCCCTCCTACCTTCTCTCCCCTGCCCTTTCTCTCCCTCCCCCTCTCACCCCTGCCCCCTCTTCTCCCTACCTACCCCCTACACTCCCCTCCCTCTTTCTTCTGCCCTCTCCCCCCCACTTTCTCTCTCCCTTCCATCTTTCTTCTGCCCTCTCCCTCCCCCTTTCTCTCTCCCCTCCTACCTTCTCTCCCCTGCCCCCTCTCTCCCTCCCCCTCTCACCCCTGCCCCCTCTTCTCCCTTCCTACCCCCTACACTCCCCTCTCTCTTTCTTCTGCCCTCTCCCTCCCCCTTTCTCTCTCCCCTCCCTCTTTCTTCTGCCCCCTCCCTCCCCACTCCCCCCCCCCCCTTTCCCTCTCCCCTGCCCCTTCCCCAAGGTGACAGGCTGCAACCACCACCCTCCCCCCCAGGTGATGAGCTGCATGCCCCAGGTGCAACCGCCACACCCCCCCCCCCCCCCCAACCCAAGGTGATAAGCTGCATCCTACCCCCCAGGTGACAGGCTGCAACCACCCCCCCCCCAGGTGAAAGTCTGCAATCACTAAACAGGTGATCACAATCCAGAACAGGAGATTGTGGAGTGAAATATAGGTGACAGGAGATGAAGAGGTCAATGAAGACTGGCAGTGGATCACACCAGAGGTCTGAGAGTCCACATGGTGCCTTCAAAAGAGGACAGATGGGACGGGTGAGAGGCGCTACCTTTGTAGGAGCGGCACAGCGCTGGAAGACAGCCATTCAGGAAAGAACATGGTGGATTGTGTTGTTTCCCAAAAAGCTTGGTCAACAGAAATAAAAACATGCCAACATCAACGTCATAATGGAAAAGATTCAACGTTGGATCGCTGCTATGATGAAGGCGCAGCACATCGACAACTGGAAGGACGACACCTTTGCTGCCTAAACTGACATTAAAGAAATCACCCTCCAGTTTTATACAGAGGACTTCATCATTCAGTTGCCTGAATTCCCTCCGTGTGCCCACTATCACTCCTTTCTTCAGTAGCTTTTTTGCACTGTACGTAATCCCCTCATCATCTTCAAATCGGACTTTCCGTATCTCATCATAGCCAGGACATGACTTGCGGCAGAGAATGTTGTCCACGCACTTTTCCCGGTACCTCTTGTACAGGTCTTTGAGGTTCTGCAGATAGTCTACCTGCTGGTAGAGTACATCTAATGTCTCCCGGATGGTTCTTGTCTCAGATTTTCTTTCCAGACGCAGTTTGTGCTTCTCTTTGATCTCCCGGGCGATTAGGTTGAGGACGTTTTGGTGGTTCCTCAGTCCTGAGAATGCACAAACGTTTTGTAAAGTGTTCAGGTTCTCACTGATCTTGTAACATTTAATCTGCAGGGAGAGATATTTAGTCCTGGTGAAAGGTGCGCCTCCCATTAGAGCCCTATGCTGCTCTTCTTGTGCCAGTGAGATAGGCGTCATCAGAACGTCTTGGAGAGTTTCTCCAGGCACCAGACGAATAGCATCCAAGGCCAGTTTTTTGGTGGCAACCATAAGGTTTTCCATTTCAGTATCAAAATCATGCAGTAGAGGAAATTTTCTGCTTATATACAGCCAGATTTTAATTCTTTCCTCTGCTTTGTCATATTCAGCTGCATCCGTGGCAAGAAGATCGTTCACGTGAGGGACTGGTCCAATATCCTTAAACACTTGGCAGGCGATGTCCATGGGGTCGCAAAATACAACATTCTCATATCTAGAAAGCAGAGAATGTGTATAGATGATGTCCTCTGCTGGGATCTTCACCACAGGAACCTGTATAGCCTCAAAGAACTTGTTAAAGTTGTATTTTTCCTCTGGCTCAGGAACATTAAGAACATTATGAAAGAAGCTCCTGAACCTTGGAATGGTCCTGCAGATATAGATGGACCGTTTAGGTTCATAAATGGTTTTGTCAGGGAGGAATTTCATGGTCTGACGGATGATCCTAGACACACACATGAGGTTATCCCTCTGGACTGATTTCAAATCCATGTCTGGTGCAATGAGACCAAAGAGATCTGGTCTCTCTATGACTGGCTGGAGGTACTGAGATAGGAACTGGCTAACAGTCCTCAACACGGCATCTTCAGTTTCCTCTGGAAACTTTGCTTGCAGAGATTTTTGAAGGACCTTTGTTAGGTATCTCAGGCCATAAGGAATGCTGTCCACAGAGGAGACTATGGACTCTAAGAGTTTGTCCGCCATGTTGTATATAGAGAAACCATTGATTGTTGCAGGGGTCTCAGGAGTGGGTATTCCTAGTATTCTTTCCATTAGTATTATATTTTTTTTGTTTCGATTGGAAGGCAAGTTTGAAAAGGTGGTGAGATCATATGTGACGCTCAGTATCTCCATTATTGCTGGTGTCAGCGCCTCGACTAGGCCCTTGTAGTTGGCTTGATGCGTGTAAAATCTCACGATTAGATTTAAAACCGCTGATTTCCCATTCAATACATCGTCAATGGCATCAAGTCTTGTCTCCATTTCCTCACGAAGAGTGGCTTCCATCAACTTCACGAAAAAGTATTCTTCTCGTGGCGTGGAAGCGTAGTTATACAGACTGTGGAGCAATCTGTCTACAATCGTCGTATCCTGAGGGCCAGACAACTGACCAATAAGCCTAGTCAGGTAAGTCGGGTCGGTCTGGAGATAATAGAAGAGGTGTTCATAGGAATCCACCTTCTCCCTGTTCTTTAAGCCATCACAAACCGCCTGCCTTCCCATGGTGATCGCCTCTTTTATTTGGTCCTTGTTTTTGCTCGTTAGTTGTTTGTATCTGGACAGAAGATCCTGCTGAGCAGTTTTGTCCTTTACTAACGAGACAATGTCATTTTCGAGGGATTTCATCTCCTCCTTCTGTTCGTAGATGGTTTGCAGTTTAGAGGCAAATTCATCCCTTAACGCGTTCAGTTGAACCTGCTGAGCAAAGCTCGGGTCAACGGGGTCCAGGAGCCGGGAAAAGTGTCTGATCGTTCTCAGAGGAGGATTCTCGTCTCTCATTAACGATTGATAGTGTTTCCGGGCCACATAACCTCTGATGAGCGACTGAAGTTTTACAATGGCCTGGCCACGGTGCTTCTCCCGTACTTCTCTCTCGACTTTGTCATCCTCGGCCCCCAACAGTTGTTGACTCAGCCGGCTGCCGAACCCTTTATTGGAGGAGGCGTCTGAATTCTTGTTAGTTGGGGAATCCATTTCGTCATCGTTCATTTGGAAAAATGAGCTCAGCCAGCTGCCGAACCCTTTATTGGAGGAGACCTCCGAATTCTGGTAAGTTGGGGAAGGCATTTTGTCATCTTTCTTTTGGAAAAATGAGGTCAGCCAACTGCTGATCCCTTCATTGGAGAAGATGTCCAAACTCCAGTATAAATTCTGTCTCTTGTGTAGAGTAGTCATTTTCACAACTGTAGAAAATACAAAATAGACATTAGTACTCTTAGAGGAACCTTCTGGAAGATCTCTACTTATCTCTAAGTTTCTTAAACTAAATCTGACACAATTCCAAGTCTGTGATGGATCAATGTACTACTGAGTGTATATATTAGTATTATCCACTTAAGGTTTAAATCAGGATTTTTTGATAGAAAATTACTTAGAACCCCCAAACATATATATTTTTCTAACACCCTAGGGAATAAAATGGCGGTCGTTGCAATACTTTGTCACACCGTATTTGTGCTGCCGTCTTACAAGCGCAGCTATTTTGGAAAAAATACACTTTATTTTACTTAAAAAATAAAACAACAGTAAAGTTAGCCCAATTTTTTGAACACCGTTTTCATATGCGGGTGCGACTTACGTATGCGTTCGCTTGTGCGCGCGAGCTCAGTGAGATGGGGTGATTTAAATAAAAAAAAAATCTTATTTATTTTACTTTGTTATTTTTTTATTTTTACACTGTCCTTTTTTTAAAAAAAAAAATGTTTGTGTCAATGTTATTCCTAGTACAGGGAATGTAAAAAATCCCTTGTAATAGAAAAAAAAGCACAACAGGTCCTCTTAAATATGAGATCCGGGGGGTCAAAAAGACCTCACATCTCATATTTACACTAAAATGCAATAAAAAAAAAAAAAAAATGAAATGTTAGTTTTTTTTATTAAAAAAAAAGTCCCCTTTTATCTGAAAGACGGCTGCCGGACTTTTTTAAAAATAGCGGGTTATGGCACCTAGCTGCTGCCATAACAACGGTATTTAACGTCATTTAAATTTAAATATTTATATTTAATATAATATAATATAATATAAGTGGTTATACTAGTATATACTAGTATATACTGTATATGATAAGAAGTATATGTATATTGATGGCGGTCACTGGTAGATCGCGGTCTGCAATTGGCAACCCGCCATTCCAGAGCATCAAACAGAGTGCAGTGCAGAGGGAGTGCTTGTAAAGTTGTTGGTGTGCCGGCAGCGGAGGGGGCGGGTTTTTTCCACCCCTGCCCCAACCACACCCCCATTAGCTGCAGCGGTCGGGGGGGGGGGTGTACACATGTCACAGGCGCAGCAGGAGTCATACGCCCTGTCATGGTAGGTGGGTGTAGCACTCGGCAAGCATGACCTATTCAAGTGAATGAGGAGCCCTGCAACCTTGTGCAGTACAGCAACCAAGAGGTTAAAGCAGGTAATTGTATTGCCTCCCCCCCCCTGCTTTAACCCCTTGGACCCCTCGGAAGTACTGAGTTATGGGAGGGGGTGGCGGTGTGGTCTTTGTAGAGTGGCCCCATTTACTTGAATTGGACACAGTTGACGGACGGAAGCCCCCACCGAAAGCAGCACGCGGTATAACCCCCGCTGTGACATGTGTACACCTTTCCTGCTGCCTCAGCATAGAAGTATATATATGACAGCATTTATATATATTACTATTATACTAGTTTATACAGAGGAACCTCGGATTACTTCCATAATCCGTTCCAGGAGAATGCTTGTAATCCAAAGCACTCACATATCAAAGCCAGTTTCCCCATAGAAGTCAATGGGAACTCAGATAATTCGTTCCACAGTGACTTCTATGGTATGCAATACTGCATGTGGCCAGAGGTGGGGGGGGGGGCAGAATGGAGTGTTTTAAAAAAAAAAACATAATTTTTTTTCTTTTCTAATTTATTTATTTATTTTTGCAAAAAAAAAAAAAAGTAAAAAAATTTTTTTTTTTTGTATATGTGTATATCGGTATATACTGAGTGTATATATACAGTATATAATGTGTATTATCCTATATAAGATATAGAAGTTTATAGATAAATCGGTACATACTTTGCTTTGATTAATAGAAGTAAAGTCAGCGGAATATCGCAGAATATCTCAGAATATCGCAGAGATCTGTTCACTAATAACACTCAGAGAACACTGATCGAATCTCAGCCCTGCACTGCCTGATACCAACTGCCATCGCTATGACATCACAGTGACAGCACTCAACCAACAGGCATCAAGCTTGAAGCTGATGACATCACAGTGACAGCACTCAACCAATAGGCATCAAGCTTGAAGCTGATGACCTCACAGTGACAGCACTCAACCAATAGGCATCAAGCTTGAGGCTGATTCAGTTTTCAACGAACCAATCAGCATCGAGCTTGCATACTGAATGCGTTGTTATTGTTTGTAGAATTGTATTGATAATGATTGTGGAGAAGATTTGATGTACAGAATAGAGTGATGGATAAATTCTGATCTATTAATATGAGAAGAAGAGAAATATGAGGAAATCCTCGGAGTGATGAGAGATTATTATAAATAAATCAGAGCGGATTTCCCGCCACTGTCTCTTTAATTACTGAGCAGATAACTGGCTCCGCCCCCTTCACATTGTCACTGATCACACAGAATTATAGAGCTCCGCCCTGCAGTGCCGCTCATCTGCCAATAGGTGTCCTCAGTCAGCAACGCCCCGCCCATTGTAACTGGTTACCGACAAAAGACACCATGGCAGCAGCTCCGCCCCTCTCCCGAGTCTCTCACTCTCTCATTGGCTGAGACAGCAGAGAGAGCCGTTGGCTGTCATTGCTGTCAATCAAAGCTGAATGTAGCCGTTGCTCCGTGTGTGAATGGGAGGAGCCTGCTCGGGTGTACTCGGTAAGGGGGAGGAGCCAGGAAGAGGAGGGCGGGGCTGCTCTGTGCAGTAGGAACAATCAGATCAGTAATAAATAATATGAGAAATAATATTTTATAATTAATAATAAATATGGAAAAATAATATATTATAATAAATAAAATGTAAGCAATCATTTATTAATCATAATTATAATAACAATAATAAGTAATAAAAATAAATCTAATTTATTATCACTTGAAGGATAAAGAGAGGGGGAGGGGAAAGGAGGGGCTTGGTATTGATTATTATGGGATGTGATTAATTATACATTGTATGGGGGAGGGGGGTCATAGTTATTAATGTCACCTACGCCGTCCTTAACCACTTCAGCCCCGGAAGGATTTAACCCCTTCCTAACCAGAGCACTTTTTGCGATTCGGCACTGCGTCGCTTTGACTGACAATTGCGCGGTCATGTGAAGTGGCTCCCACACAAGATTGACGTCCTTTTTTTCCCACAAATAGAGATTCATTTTGGTGGTATTTGATCACCTCTGCGCTTTTTATTTTTTGCGCTATAAACAAAAAAAGAGCGACAATTTTGAAAAAAAAAACTGCATTATTTTTTACTTTTTGCTATAATAAATATCCCCTAAAATTCTTTTTTTCCTCAGTTTAGGCCGATACGTATTCTTCTACATATTTTTGGTAAAGAAAATCGCAATAAGCGATTATTGATTGGTTTGCGCAAAAGTTATAGCGTTTACAAAATAGGGCATAGTTTTATAGCATTTTTATTAATAATTTTTTTTAGTAGTAATGGCGGCGATCAGCGATTTTTATCGTGACTGCGACATTATGGCGGACACATCGGACATTTTTGGGACCATTATCATTTATACAGCGATCAGTGCTATACAAATGTACTGATTCCTGTGTAAATGACACTGGCATTGAAGGGTTAACCACTAGGGGTGGCGAGGGGCTAAGTGTGTCCTAGGGAGTGTTTCTAACTGTGGGGGGAGGGGCTGTGTGTGACACATCACTGATCATAACTCCCGATCACAGAGAGCAGAGATCAGTGTCCTGTCACTAGGCAGAACGGGGGAATGGCTTGTTTACATCAGTATCTCCCCGTTCTTCCTCCCGTGAGACGATCGCAGGTATGCACGCGGCGATAAAGTCTGTGGGACCCGCGACCCGACGCACAGAGCTTGGCGCGCCCGCAGGCCGCCTCTTAAAGGGCAATGCACAGGTACGTTAGTTTGCCAGTACGTGCCCTCCTGCCGCAGTATATCTGCGTGAGGCGGTCGGCAAACGGTTAAAGATGAAATGCGTTGGGCGGGGCTTTTAGTCGCTGATGTCATCCCGCACAGGAGACAGGTGGGGGACCCGCCTCCTGTATATCACTGATTTTAAATTAGAAAAGGACTTCCCCTCCCCCCATAGGGTTTGCTCTGACGGGATCTATTGTGAAAGGCACAGAGAGCGCTGCATGGAGGAATCCGTCCTTATGCTGGCCATACACTCTACAAAAAATCACCCCAAACCCAATTCAGAAAAACAAACGTTCGGCCGTGAGAGCAAACGATGGTGCCATCATGTAATGACCGATAAATCGTTCAGTGGATATAAATGAATGTATTTGTTTGTTGGTTTTTCTCCATATACCGAGTGCAGACAGTTCAGACCGGAAACCCATTAACCTTTCAATTTATCATTCGTTTGGCAGAAAATTTCCAAACTTGTCCTTCGTTTTCTCAGCTAAAAAACGCCTCAATTATCGATTTTGTGCCAATTAACTGGCCGAAAAACGAACGAACGGTCTAAGTGACCGAATTTCAGACGATTTTTCGTATCGTGTATGGCCAGCATTAGGGGACTATAAGAAGAGTGTTGTGGAGTGCTGTGTACATCCCTGCTACACAGCATGCCGATACCAGTCTGTGTTCTCCTATTACCCTGTTATACCAATATAATATCATGTCTGCAGTCTCTGAGCATGTCTGCAGTCTCTGATCACCCCCGGGTTCGGTTCGCACCAGAACCTTCGAACGGACCGAAAGTTCGCGCAAATTTTCGAACCCTATTCGTTATAATGGACGCGAACGTTCGAAATCAAAATTGCTAATTACAACGGCCAATATGCATGTTAATGTCATAAAACAGTTTTGGGGACCCGGGTCCTGCCCCAGGGGACATATATCAATGCAAAAAGAACTTTTAAAAACTAACGTTTTTTCGGGAGCAGTCATTTTAATGATGCATAAAGTGAAAAAAAAAAAAGTGAAATTTTCCTTTAAATATGGTACCTGGGGGGTGTCTGAAGTATGCCTGTGAAGTGGCATGTGTTTCCCGTGTTTAGAACTGTCCTTGCACAAAATGACATTTGTAAAGGAAAAAAAGAAGCCATTTAAAACCACTTGCGGCTTTAATGTCATGTCTTGTCCTGGCCGCCATATGGCTGAAAATCCTTGAGAAAAATGGCATGGCTACCCCATCACCCCCCCCCCCCCCCACCCCAGCCCCTTTGGGTCTTGTATGGATATTAAGGGGGACCCCGCACCCAAAATAAAACCCTATACCTACAACCCTATATACTCTGAACAGCAGTATATAGGTGGTGCAAACAAGACACGGACTGTAGGTTTGTTCTTAAGTAGAATCTGAACAGGTACATTATGAAGTGTAGCTCCATCCGCAAAAAATCTATTTTTAAGCTTTTTGGAGAACATAGGGAGGGGTTATCACCCCTGTAACATTTGCTGTCTTTGCACATCTGTTCAGAACATGTCACCTCACTTTCCGTCCCAATGACAAATGTTTTTGGAAAAGTGGGGTTTTAATTGAAACAAGGATTGGTGATAAATCATCAGTAGAGAGGAGATACCTTTTTCCCAAATTAAATCTAACAGGATAGAATTTCCCTTCCTAGGGGTAGATTTCCTCTCACTTCCTGTTTTCTCTTTCCGTTTGCAAGTAGGAGTCGTTTGTAAGTTGGATGTTTGAAAGTAGGGGCCTGCCGTATATACTCTGCAGAAATTTGCCCTATTAGATGTTGGTGTAGCCACAAGACTGTAAGCCCTCACAGTTACTCTTGGTGGGCACAGGAATGGGCCCTGCTGTGAGTTATTAGATCAAGATTTGTAATTGCATGCACCTGTTGAACAGGGCAGAAAAATTGGGCCTTTTGGTGGTGGTGGTGGTGGACGGTGTTGCCACAAGACTGTAAGCCCTCACAGTTACTCTTGGTGGGCGCATGAATGGGCCCTGCTGTGAGTTATTATATCAAGATTTGTAATTGCATGCACCTGTTGAACAGGGCAGAAAAATTGGGCCTTTGGTGGTGGTGGTGGGCGGTGTTGCCACAGGACTTTAAGCCCTCACAGTTACTCTTGGTGGGCGCAGGAATGGGCCCTGCTGTGAGTTATTAGATCAAGATTTGAAATTGCATGCACCTGTTGAACAGGGCAGAAAAATTGGGCCTTTGGTGGTGGTGGTGGTGGTGGACGGTGTTGCCACAAGACTGTAGGCCCTCATAGTTACTCTTGGTGGGCGCAGGAATGGGCCCTGCTGTGAACTATTAGATCAAGATTTGTAATTACACGCCCCTGTTAAACAGGGGCTGAAAAATTGTGCCTTAGGCATTGGTGCTGGTGCCACAACACTGCAACCCCTCACAGATACTGTACTCTTAGCACAGCAATGAGACCTGTTGCAAAGCATTGCCTAAAAATTGTAATTACACGCCCCAACAGGGGCTGAAAAATTGTGCCTTAGGCACTGGTGCTGGTGCCACAACACTGCAACCCCTCACAGATACTGTACTTGGAGCACAGCAGTCACACCTGTTGCGAAGCATTTTTTAAAAAAAAAATTGTAATTACACGCCCCTGTTATACAGGGGCTGAAAAATTGTGCCTTAGGCATTGGTGCTGGTGCCACAACACTGCAACCCCTCACAGATACTGTACTTGAGCACAGCAATGAGACCTGTTGCAAAGCATTGCCTAAAAAAAATTGTAATTACACGCCCCAATAGGGGCTGAAAAATTGTGCCTTAGGCATTGGTGCTGGTGCCACAACACTGCAACCCCTCACAGATACTGTACTTGGAGCACAGCAGTCACACCTGTTGCGAAGCATTTTTAAAAAAAATTGTAAGTACACGCCCCTTATACAGGGGCTGAAAAATTGTGCCTTAGGCACTGGTGTGGTGGCATGGATCATTGAGGAGGAGGAAGAGGATAGTAGTGAACATAACAGGACAGTCACTCAGCATCAGCATAGGCAGTCTTGAAGGGATGTGACATTCAGGTGCCTGGTAGCTGGTGGTGATCCAAGACTGATTCATTTTTATGAAGGTCAGTCGATCAACCGAGTCGGTGGACAGGCGCACCCTATGATCGGTGACAAATCCTCCAGTAGCACTGAATGTGCGTTCGGAAAGAACGCTGGATGCAGGACAGGCCAGTAGCTCAATTGCATACTGTGCAAGCTCTGGCCAGTGATCCATCCTCAGGACCCAGTAAGCCAGAGGATTTTCGGTGGGAAAGGTGTCCAAGTCTGACCATGCCCCTAGGTATTCCTGCACCATGTATATCAGACGCTGGCGATGGTTGCTGGAACCGATCATACCTTGGGGCTGCGGACTAAAAAATTGTCTGAACGTATCGGTCAGACGTCCACCTTCCCCACCGCTCCTTCTGCTACTGACCGAAGCCTCAGCAACTCGTCGTCCAGGACCAGGAGTTTGTAACCTCCCAGTTTCTGGGAACGCGTTGCACAGACCTTTCTGCAAGGCCTCCCTGAGATGTCTCATCCTCTGCTCCCTCTGCGACGGCAAGATAAGGTCCGCAACCTTACCCTTGTACCGTGGATCAAGGAGAGTGGCCAGCCAGTAATGGTCCCTCTCCTTGATCCGAAGAACACGAGGATCCTTCCGCAGGCTTTGCAGGATCAGGGAGGCCATGCAGCGTAGGTTAGCTGAGGCATTCGGTCCGGAGTCTTCTGGGTCACTGAGGATGACATGATCGCCAGCCACCTCCTCCCAGCCACGTACAAGTCCACTGGTTTGTTGGGACTGTACATCATCCCTAAAAGACTGCTGCTGCTGATGCTGAGTGCCAGGCTCCACCTCCATGCTCACACAATCCTCCTCCTCCTCCTCCTCCTCCCTCCTCTTCCTGTGTGATGGGTGGGACAGAAGGAACACTGTCTGGATAAAGGGGGCCTTGAGAGGCAAGGAAGTCCTCCTCTTCCTGCCTCTGTTCTGCCTCAAGTGCCCTGTCCATTATCCCACGCAGCGTATGCTCAAACAGGTGGACAAGAGGTACAGTGTCACTGATGCATGCACTGTCACTGCTCACCATCCTCGTGGCCTCCTCAAATGGTGAGAGGACAGTGCATGCATCCCTGATCATGCTCCACTGGCATGGGGAATAAAAACCAAGCTCCCCTGACCCTGTCCTGGTGCCGTAGTCGCAAAGGTACTCATTGATGGCCCTCTGCTGCGTGTGCAGTCGCTGCAGCATGGCCAACGTTGAGTTCCACCTGGTGGGCATGTCACATATTAGGCGGTTCTTGGGCAGGTTCAGCTCCTTTTGCAGCTCAGTCAGCCGAGCACTGGCATTATAAGATCGGCGGAAATGCACACAGACTTTCCTGGCCTGCCTCAGGACATCCTGTAAGCCTGGGAACATGCCCAAGAACCGCTGCACCACCAGGTTGAGGACGTGAGCCATACAGGGCACATGGGTGAGCTGCCCCTGTCGCAGAGCGGAGAGGAGGTTGGTGCCATTGTCAGAAACGACCATTCCTGGCTTAAGCTGGCGTGGCGTCAACCACCTCTCGGCCTGCCCCTGCAGAGCTGCCAGAACCTCTGGCCCAGTGTGGCTCCTGTCCCCCAAACACACCAGCGCAAACACGGCATGGAATCTTTTTGCCTGCGTACTCGCGTAGCCCCTTGTACGCCTACGGAGCACCGCTGGTTCCGAGGACAGAGCACCGGAGGAAGAAGAAGAGGAGGGGGTGGAGGAGAGAGGTGTGTCACAACCAGTAGTAGCATTTTGGAGGCGTGGTGGCGGAACAACCTCCAACACTACTGCACCTTGTCTTGCATCCCTACCAGCTGCCAATAGAGTGACCCAATGGGCCGTGAAAGAAAGATAACCCTGTCCCTGTCCATGCCTGCTGGACCATGAGTCAGCGGTAATATGCACCTTACCGCTGACCGCCCTGTCCAGCGAGGCATGGACATTGCCTACCACATGCCGGTAGAGAGACGGAATCGCCTTCCGTGAGAAAAAGTGGCGTTTGGGAACCTGCCACTGAGGAACCGCACATTGAACAAACTCACGGAAGGGGGCCGAGTCTACCAACTGAAAAGGCAGCAGTTGAAGTGCTAGCAATTTAGCCAAGCTAGCATTCAGCTGGGAGTATACTTCTTTCGACGGTTCAGCAGCTGGGGCAGGGAAATTTGCCTGCTACAATCGGATGTCGGTGTACTGCAAGTACTTGGTTGTGACACACCTAATTCTACACCTTCAGTCCTCTCAGAGCAGCTTTCAGAGAGGACTGAAGATATAGTGGGGATGGAGATCCCAGCTGATGAGGAGCAAGGAGAGGTCCGCTTTGTTCTTTGGTGTGGGTCTTTTATGTGTGCTTGCCAACGAGCTGCATGGCAGGTCGACATATGTCTGCTCATGCTTGTGGTGCCCAAGCGGCTGATGTTTTGGCCACGCAAGATACGCTTGAGACAAATATTGCAAATAGCAGTGGTGCGATCTGATGCACTCGTCTCAAAAAAGGCCCACACCAAAGAACTTTTGTGATAACGTGCAGAGGCAGCGCCCTGCACAGGCGGAGCTCTGCGGTGTGGTACAGTTGCTGTGCTGGCCTCCAGGGGGCATCCTGCCTCGTTGGACATGTGACGCCGCATCCTCCTCCTCAACCTCCTCCTTTCTCCCTTCAGGCACCCACGTGGAGTCAGTGACCTCATCATCCCCTCCCTCTTCACCACTAGAGCAAACCTGGCAGTAGGCTGCAGCTGGTGGAACAGTACTGCCAGTTTGCTGTCCTTCAGCATCCCCTCTCTCTGCGCGCACACTACTGCCTTCCTCAAGCTGGGTATCATCATCCGAGCCTTCGAATCGTTGGGCATCCTCCTGGAGCATGTACCCAACACTGTGCTCAAACAGTTCGGGGGACTCCTCAGGAGGACATGGTGGGTCTAGGGAAGGGGTGGCTGATGATGCCATTGAGTACGCGTTGGCAGCTGCTCTGCCAGTACCCTGAGCCTGGGTAAGAGAGGATGAGGAGGATGAGGAGGGCTTGGTCATCCATTCTACCAAGCCTTCGGCATGATGCGGCTCCACATGTCTAGCTGCCGAAAACAAAGACAAGCGTGTCCCATGGCCACGTGCTGATGATGATGCACGACCACGTCCATGGCCAGCACTGTTGTCTCTAGAAACAGAGCCTGCCTGCCCTGTGTTCTTGCCTCGGCACGCTCTGCCTCTCCTTGGCGGTCTTCCAGCCATTGTAGTCGGTAGTGTATATAGTATAAAAAATAGAGCTCCTATGTGTGCTCACAACACACTGTAGGTCCTATGGGTGCTGACACTAACACACTAGAAGTCCTATGGGTGCTGCTGAGAAGAAAATATAGGAGCTCTGTGTGATGCCACTAACACACTAGAAGTCCTATGGGTGCTGCTGAGAAGAAAATATAGGAGCTCTGTTTGATGCCACTAACACACTGGAAGTCCTATGGGTGCTGCTGAGAAGAAAATATAGGAGCTCTGTGTGATGCCACTAACACACTAGAAGTCCTATGGGTGCTGCTGACACAATAGGTAAAATATGTGTGCTGCTGTCAAGAAAATATAGGAGCTCTGTGTGCTGCCACTAACACACTAGAAGTCCTATGGGTGCTGCTGACACAATAGGTAGTATATGTGTGCTGCTGAGAAGAAAATATAGGAGCTCTGTGTGCTGCCACTAACACACTAGAAGTCCTATGGGTGCTGCTGAGAAGAAAATATAGGAGCTCTGTGTGATGCCACTAACACACTAGAAGTCCTATGGGTGCTGCTGAGACAATAGGTAAAATATGTGTGCTGCTGTCAAGAAAATATAGGAGCTCTGTGTGATGCCACTAACACACTAGAAGTCCTATGGGTGCTGCTGAGAAGAAAATATAGGAGCTCTGTGTGATGCCACTAACACACTAGAAGTACTATGGGTGCTGCTGAGAAGAAAATATAGGAGCTTTGTTTGATGCCACTAACACAATAGAAGTCCTATGGGTGCTGCTGAGAAGAAAATATAGGAGCTCTGTTTGATGCCACTAACACACTAGAAGTCCTATGGGTGCTGCTGAGAAGAAAATATAGGAGCTCTGTGTGATGCCACTAACACACTAGAAGTCCTATGGGTGCTGCTGAGAAGAAAATATAGGAGCTCTGTGTGATGCCACTAACACACTAGAAGTCCTATGGGTGCTGCTGAGAAGAAGATATAGGAGCTCTGTGTGATGCCACTAACACACTAGAAGTCCTATGGGTGCTGCTGAGAAGAAAATATAGGAGCTCTGTTTGCTGCCACTAACACAATAGAAGTCCTATGGGTGCTGCTGAGAAGAAAATATAGGAGCTCTGTGTGATGCCACTAACACACTAGAAGTCCTATGGGTGCTGCTGAGAAGAAAATATAGGAGCTCTGTGTGATGCCACTAACACACTAGAAGTCCTATGGGTGCTGCTGTGAAGAAAATATAGGAGCTCTGTGTGATGCCACTAACACACTAGAAGTCCTATGGGTGCTGCTGAGAAGAAAATATAGGAGCTCTGTGTGATGCCACTAACACACTAGAAGTCCTATGGGTGCTGCTGAGAAGAAAATATAGGAGCTCTGTGTGATGCCACTAACACACTAGAAGTCCTATGGGTGCTGCTGAGAAGAAAATATAGGAGCTCTGTGTGATGCCACTAACACACTAGAAGTCCTATGGGTGCTGCTGAGAAGAAAATATAGGAGATCTGTTTGATGCCACTAACACACTAGAAGTCCTATGGGTGCTGCTGAGAAGAAAATATAGGAGCTCTGTTTGCTGCCACTAACACACTAGAAGTCCTATGGGTGCTGTTGGGGTGCAATGCTGTGCTAACAGCACTGCGGTTGGTACTACTGCAATACTGTACTAACAGTAAGCACGCACCAGACTAATCCCCAGCAGCAGCTAATAACACACTAACTGTGCAATCAGCAGCAATGAATGATCAATGACTTAGGTAGCAATGGTTTAGCAAAGAAATAGCCAATGGTTTAGCAAAGAGCAAATCTTTCAGTAGCAATCAAGCAAAGACAGAATCAGCAGACTGATCTCTCCTAAAGCCGGAACTCATGTGACCGGGGCCGACGGCGTGGCGGCCTTTTAAATGGTGGGGCGTGTACTAAAGCCCCTGAGCTTTAATTGGCTACAGGCGTCCTGCCTGTAGCCAATTATTGCTCTCCGAGTTTCCGGCGCTGTGATTGGCCAAGCATGCGGGGTCACAGTGCATGCTTGGCCAATCATCAGCCAGCAATGCACTGCGCCGGGCCGCAATGCATTGCGGGGCCGCTCGCATCACACGAATGTGATGCGAACGGCCCAAATAGTTCTGGGCTCGCCGAGCGAGCGAACGCCCGATGCTCGATTCGAACCTTGTATCATGTCTGCAGTCTCTGATCATATCATGTCTGCAGTCTCTGATCATCTCCTCTACTATGTCTGCAGTCTCTGATCATCTCCTCTACTATGTCTGCAGTCTCTGATCATCTCCTCTACTATGTCTGTAGTCTCTGATCATCTCCTCTACTATGTCTGCAGTCTCTGATCATCTCCTGTACTATGTCTGCAGTCTCTGATCATCTCCGGTATTATGTCTGCAGTCTCTGATCATCTCCTGTATCATGTCTGCAGTCTTTGATCATCTTTTTTACTATGTCTGCAGTCTCTGACCATCTCTTGTATTGTGTCTGCAGTCTCTGACCATCTCTTGTACCATGTCTGCAGTCTCTGACCATCTCTTGTATCATGTCTGCAGTCTCTGATCATCTCCTCTACTATGTCTGCAGTCTCTGATCATCTCCTCTACTATGTCTGCAGTCTCTGATCATCTCCTGTACTATGTTTGCAGTCTCTGATCATCTCCTCTACTATGTCTGCAGTCTCTGATCATCTCCTGTACTATGTCTGCAGTCTCTGATCATCTCCTGTATTATGTCTGCAGTCTCTGATCATCTTCTGTATCATGTCTGCAGTCTTTGATCATCTCCTTTACTATGTCTGCAGTCTCTGACCATCTCTTGTATTATGTCTGCAGTCTCTGACCATCTCTTGTACCATGTCTGCAGTCTCTGACCATCTCTTGTATAATTTCTGCAGTCTCTGACCCTCTCTTGTATCATGTCTGCAGTCTCTGACCATCTCTTGTATCATGTCTGCAGTCTCTGATCGTCTCTTGTAACATGTCTGCAGTCTCTGACCGTCTCCTGCCCTTAGTCTGACTATATCCTGTTGTCTTTCTGAGAGTATTCACTGATTTCTATGTACGGCCCTCTGCTACCAATTTGACAAATAAAAGTTGTCTCCCTCTGGTGGACATACGTGACATCATATGGTAGATTTGATTTGTGGGATTCTATTGATAAGGAATTGGACACTTTATTTCATTGCGATCAGATTATTTATTATGGGATGTAATGATCACACGTCACATCAATCAATTTCCTATAATCAGTAGACGGTTTTATTGGCAGTGCGGCACCACTGAGGGGTTTCTGGTGGGCTCTATAGATGGGTCATTATTCACAACCCGTCCCGGATTCCTGAGGAGAGGAGAGATCGGTGATGAGGAGGATGCTGGAGCCGAACGTCATTGAAGAGTCCAGTAGGGAGCGCTCCAGTCCCATTATTAGGCCCCAAAACCAGACGGTAGTTGGAGGATTTGTAACGACTTCAGAAAGCTTCAATCAGTGAGAAAATGTGACACTTACCCCCCCCATTGCCTGGGTAGATGTGACACTTACCCCCCCCCATGGCCCGGGTAGATGTGACACTTACCCCCCCCCCCCCCATGGTCCGGGTAGATGTGACACTTACCCCCCCATGGCCTGGGTAGATGTGACACTTACCCCCCCCCCCCCCCATGGTCCGGGTAGAGGAGCTCACACAGACCTGGGACGGTCCCGTTATCTGACCCCTTTAGACCTGACAAAAGGATATCAGCAAATCCCCTTCACTGACAGCACCGAGGAAAAGACGGGATTTGTGAGCCCCGAGGGGCATTTCAATATAAAAATATGTCCAAGTTTACAAAATGCCCCCCTGACATCTCAGAGGAGCAGAGCCCCAAGACCCCACCAGCCGTATACAGCAGTGTATCTGGAGGATATATGGACAGACTGGGAGCCTCACTTGCCCCGCGTCCCAGGGGTATTAGGTGCTTTCTACAAGGAATGTGTTCCAGCAAATCCCAGAAAATGCCATCAGTGTAGATCATCGAATGATGGGGCACTATTCCCCTCCCACCGACACCAATGATGGGGCACTATTCCCCTCCCTACTGACACCAATGATGGGGCACTATCCCCCCCCCCCACGGACACCAATGATGGGGCACTATTCCCCCCCACTGACACCAATGATGGGGCACTATTCCTTCCACTGACACCAATGATGGGGCACTATTCCTTCCACTGACACCAATGATGGGGCACTATTCCTCCCACTGACACCAATGATGGGGCACTATTCCTCTTACTGATACCAATGATGGGGCACTATCCCCCCCGACACCAATTATGGGGCACTATTCCCCCCACTGACACCAATGATGGGGCACTATTCCTTCCACTGACACCAATGATGGGACACTATTCCTCCCACTGACACCAATGATGGGACACTATTCCTCCCATTAATAACAATGATGGGACACTATTTCCCCCACTGACACCAATGATGGGACACTATTCCTCCCACTGACACCAATGATGGGGCACTATTCCACCCACTGACACCAATGATGGGGCACTATTCCTCCCACTGACACCAATGATGGGACACTATTCCTCATCCTACTGCCATACATGCAGCAGCCCCCTCTGAAAAGCAATCCAGTTGTGGAATGCTTTTCAGAGGCATTTGGTATGTGGTGAGGATGTGATATGTTCTGTTTTGACCCTAAAAAATGCCGCCTCACCACGATTGCATTGAATGTAGTTGTGGCACCTATTTTATTGGGTTATGTTTGGCGGTTGTACCAGGGGGGTCATCTGCCCCCAACACCCCCCCCCCCTCCCCCCACCATACATCTGAATGACACCTTAATAAGATTACCAAGAAATCACCAAAACACCATTTGTGAAGTGCCGGTTTATTTTGGCTGATATCACAATAAGAAACAATGGCGGCGATATTTCATATATCTGGACACCAGGAAAAGGCCAACAAAACATCCAACATATAAAAAAAGAAATAATGACAATAAAAAATAAATAAGGTTTCTTTGTGAATCTCTAGAAATAATAAAACGCTGGAAATGGCGGAGAAATTCAGAGTTTCCTGTACAGACGGAAATCGTTCGTTTCACTCCCAGCGACCCCTCAGCGCCCGATCGTCATTCTTATCTGACAATCGAAGGACGTGATTGGTTGCTGGAGGAAACGAGAAGACATTTCATACTAAGGAAGGACCACAAAGGAGGAAGCGCTGAGGTTCAGGTCGGTCTTGGATGGGTACAGGACCTTCAGGTTGCCCTCCATGTGGGTGATGCCCACTTGTTCCAGCACCAGCTGGGGGCGCTCCGTGGGTTCCGAGTCCTCTGGATGTTCTGTATTCGATTGGACTTCCTCCTCTTTGTTCTCCATCGTGAATTTATTGAGTTCTGACATTTTCTGTGTATAGGAAGAAAACACACCATAGAGATCATCATTATTATAATAAAAGACATTGGGGCTGATTTACTAAGATAAATGTGCTGCGCCGGTTCATACCACAATTGTGCGCTAGATAAATTATTACTTGAGCGTATGAACCGGCACACACATGAGCGCAACACATAATATACCGGCGCACCGCGATAATAATAATATGCCATTGATAATAGCCTCCCATTGCGCGGAGCGGCCCGAGAACGAAGCGAGGAAGAAGAGGCTCCGTGGAGGAAGATCCCGGATGAGAACACCGGAGCAAGAAGCAGAGGATCGGAGGAAGAAGAAGATGGAGGAAGATACCGAAGGATGAAGGGAAGAAGGAAGAAGATGTAAAGAAGAAGACTTTAATAAAGGAATTGTCAAAAATTGGGGGCTTCCAGATTCCGACAAGCCCCCCGCCGGCAGACCCCCACAACCACCCTCCAGGGTTGTGGGGATGAGGCCCTTGTCCTCATCAACATGGGGACAAGGTGCTTTGGGGGGGTACCCCAAAGCACCCTCCCAATGTTGAGGGCATGTGGCCTGGTATGGTTCAGGAGGGGGAGCGCTCTCTCGTCCCCCCTCTTTTCCTGCGGCCTTCCAGGTTGCGTGCTCGGATAAGGGTCTGGTATGCATTTTGAGGGGGACCCCCACGCCATTTTGTTTTCTTTTTTTTTTGGTGCAGGGTTCCCTTTAAAATCCATACCAGACCTGAAGGGCCTGGTATGAATTTTTAGGGGGAGCCCCACGCCATTTTAAAAAAAAAAGATTGGCGCGGGGTTCCCCTTAATATCCATACCAGACCTGAAGGGCCTGGTATGAAATTTCGGGGGACCCCTACGCATTTTTTTTTCTTAATGCTAAAATAACCTGTGTGTAAATAGCCTTAATAGCCTTATGCAAATGCATTTACGTGGCTTGACATTTACTAAGATTTTGCCGTGCAAATGCCGTTTGCACATGCGCAGTGCATAAATTGGCTTGTTCAGAGAAAGTCACTTTCTCATTCAATTTTGGGAATTTTTGTTACTTGGACAGTTATAACTATACTTCCTCACATCACCCACATCACCCCCATAATATTGGCACTTCCACCTTCTTTTAATTCTGAGTTGAATACTGTGTGTGCCATGTCTATAGCGGCGC
The DNA here is from genome assembly GCA_028564925.1 of Lithobates sylvaticus. NCBI lineage: Eukaryota > Metazoa > Chordata > Amphibia > Anura > Ranidae > Lithobates > Lithobates sylvaticus. Next base: position 204,371,702 of record CM053035.1, read on the forward strand.
ACCGATCGCTGCCTCCCGTGCGCCGGCAAGATAATAGTAAATGGGGAATTGCGCTGTTACAGACGCACATGTTTTGTAAATACGAAAACGGCCATTGCGCATCGCCGCGCGCCGCAAACCGTTCGTAAATCATCCCCATAGACTCACACTACCATAGGGCACCTGGACTATTTCCCACCAACCTCCTCCTGGATCTCTCCAGTGAGCTTCTCCTGACCAAAACTGATTCCAGGACTTAAGCTTACAAGCAGGACCTCCAGCTAAAGCCTAGCTGGGACTTCAATGTCTTCTTAGGGGCTTCTTATTTGCATTTCCCCTCCAGTCTCTTTTTCCTTTGAGACAGTTTGTTTCTATCTTACTGTAAACTTGGAAAACCTCCATAAACTAAAATAAAATCTGATAAAAAAAAAAAAAAAATTGGGGATTTTTTTAGTTCACATACATTGCAATACATGCTTAAGCCGGCCAACTGCGTCAAAGTAATCCCTCTCTGGCCAGTCCCTACTCTACTCTGCAAAATGCAAGCACTTCAGTGGACATAGTGCCCTCTATGGAATATCTAGTGAATATGGTGCTCCTCTATGGAATATCTAGTGGATATAGAACCCCCTATGGAATATCTAGGGGATATAGTGTGCCCTATGGAATACCTAGTGAATATAGCGCCCCCCTTTGGAATATCTAGTGGATATAGTGCCCTCTATGGATTATCTAGTAAATATAGTGCCCCTCTATGGAATATCTAGTGAATATGGTGCTCCTCTATGGAATATCTAGTGGATATAGAACCCCCTATGGAATATCTAGGGGATATAGTGTGCCCTATGGAATACCTAGTGAATATAGCGCCCCCCTTTGGAATACCTTGTGGATATAGTGCCCTCTATGTATTATCTAGTTAATATAGTGCCCCCTATGGAATATCTAATGGATATAGTTCCCCCATGGAATACCTAGTGAATATAGCGCCCCCTTTGGAATATCTAGGGCATATAGTTATCAGGGAATTAGTAGACCAGACTGTGTGGACTGCACAGAGGAAACCCAAACACATGTAAGTGAAATAATAAGTGTTTATTAAAATAAATGACAAGAAGTGAAAACAAACAGTGCACTACCAACCACAAACTACAAACAAATAATATATACAACAAATGGGCAATACCAGAATCGTAAACGAAAAGCCAGGCCGAGGTCATACACAGGGGGGTCAGTAGATGGGTAAGGATGGGGAACCAGCAGGAGAGGGAGAGGACGGATGGATGGGCTGCAGAGCAGGGATCCAAGGTAGGCAGGAGACAGGAGGGACAGGTCCAGGATGGGATTGGGATAGATCAGAACAAGTCGGGTCGGGTCGGGTCAGGTCAGATACACGCTCAGGTACAGATAACACGGCCAGGGCCACCTGGAGGGAGCAATACCAAGGCAAGCATGTATGGGCTTGCCGGGTATTTATAAGAGTGGAATAATTGTCCTCAAGTAACACCTGAGCGCAGGAGGTGCTGTCTGCCCCATACTGCCAGAATCCATCCGCTGGTGGGTGCCAGTACTGCAGCCACATGATGACATAGCAGCAGGGGAAAGTTCTCCTGACAGTTCCAAACTGCCAGGAGACCCCTGCTGGTGGACTGCAGTACTGCATGCCAAAAGACAGATATCACCAGCGGATGGAACATTTCCTGACAATAGTGTGCCCTATGGAATATATAGTGAATATATTGCCCCCTATGGAATACCTAGTGAATATAGTGCCCCCTATGGAATATCTAGTGGATATAGTGCCCCTATGGAATATCTAGTGGATATAGTGCCCCCTATGGAATATCTAGTGGATATAGTGCCCCCTATGGAATATCTAGTGAATATAGTGCCCCCTATGGAATATCTAGTGGATATAGTGCCCCCTATGGAATATAGCGCCCCCTATGGAATATCTAGTGGATATGGTGCCCCCTATGGAATATCTAGTGAATATAGCACCAATATGGGGTAGATGGACACAAGTTGTAGGAGAGCTACAGGCTCAGGTCTGGTCACTGACCTGAAAGCAATAGAAATAAGATATAAGCTGTACCTGTTCTCAAGTCCCATAAATATGTATACAGTAAACCCCCGCTATATTGCGGTTCAGTTATTGCGGTCCCGGTATATCGCGGTATTTTAATTAGGACCTGTTATTCTGATATTGTGGTAATATTTCGCCATTTTCGCAGTTATGTACTCTATTTTATACTGTACTGTACTGTTAAGACAATATTTTTGTGTTTTAAAAATCCTCTTGATCTCTCTCTCTATCTTTAATGTGTTTCTATTGCATAAAATTGTGTTTAAAGACCTTTAAATTCTATTAAAAAATTTACAAAACATGCCTAGGGTGTATTTAAATAGGGTCTTTCTATTTCGCGGTTTTTCACTTTTCGCGGGTGGGTCCGGAACATAACCCCAGCGATGGAGGGGGGTTTACTGTATAATCTATCAGGTGCTAAAGGGAAGTGACACTAAATATTCTGGATGACCCCTCTGCACACGGCTATCTATCCTTTCTAGGAAACTTTTCAACTTTGCAATAAAAAAACTGGGATTTTTAGTGCACATATATTGCAATGCATGTTTGTAAAACATTTCTCTATAGAATACTATGGGGGGGCTCTGATGGTACCAACAGCCCACTAGTGGATTCCTCATAGGAATGTATGGAGAACACAGTCTAGAGAAGGAAGAGAGTGCAGGTAACAACCTGGTCCCCATATCAGAAGAAGTGTTCACCACCGAAGACCCATTTCTATTTAAAGATCGTCTTTATTCCATCATCCCATCCTTTGAAATTCCAGAAATCGAAGCAGGATGCCCATTTTACTTCATTACCCGACTACTAATGGTCAGCGTAGAAGGGACCCCTTACATTGGAGGTCAGTGTAGAAGGGACCCCTTACATTGGAGGTCAGTGTGGAAGGGACTCCTTACATTGGTGGTCAGTGTAGAAGGGACCCCTTACATTGGAGGTCAGTGTAGAAGGGACCCCTTACATTGGAGGTCAGTGTGGAAGGGACTCCTTACATTGGAGGTCAGTGTAGAAGGGACCCCTTACATTGGAGGTCAGCGTACAAGGGACCCCTTACATTGGAGGTCAGTGTAGAAGGGACCCCTTACATTGGAGGTCAGCTTACAAGGGACCCCTTACATTGGAGGTCAGTGTAGAAGGGACCCCTTACATTGGAGGTCAGTGTGGAAGGGACTCCTTACATTGGTGGTCAGTGTAGAAGGGACCCCTTACATTGGAGGTCAGTGTAGAAGGGACTCCTTACATTGCAGGTCAGTGTGGAAGGGACTCCTTACATTGGAGGTCAGTGTAGAAGGGACCCCTTACATTGGAGATCAGTGTAGAAGGGACCCCTTACATTGGAGGTCAGTGTAGAAGGGACCCCTTACATTGGAGGTCAGTGTAGAAGGGACCCCATACATTGGAGGTCAGTGTAGAAGGGACCCCCTTACATTGGAGGTCAGTGTAGAAGGGACCCCTTACATTGGAGGTCAGTGTAGAAGGGACCCCCTTACATTGGAGGTCAGTGTAGAAGGGACTCATTACATTGGAGGTCAGTGTAGAAGGGACCCCTTACATTGGAGGTCAGTGTAGAAGGGACTCCTTACATTGCAGGTCAGTGTGGAAGGGACTCCTTACATTGGAGGTCAGTGTAGAAGGGACCCCTTACATTGGTGGTCAGTGTGGAAGGGACCCCTTACATTGGAGGTCAGTGTAGAAAGGACCCCTTACATTGGAGGTCAGTGTAGAAGGGACCCCTTACATTGGAGGTCAGTGTGGAAGGGACTCCTTACATTGGAGGTCAGTGTAGAAGGGACCCCTTACATTGGTGGTCAGTGTGGAAGGGACTCCTTACATTGGAGGTCAGTGTAGAAGGGACCCTTACATTGGTGGTCAGTGTAGAAGGGACTCCTTACATTGGGGGTCAGTGTAGAAGGGACTCCTTACATTGGGGGTCAGTGTAGAAAGGACTCCTTACATTGGAGGTCAGCGTAGAAGGGACTCCTTACATTGGGGGTCAGTGTAGAAAGGACTCCTTACATTGGTGCTCAGTGTAGACGGGACCCTTACATTGATGGTCAGTGTAGAAAGGACTCCTTACATGTGTCCAATCACAGCATGAAGCCAGTCGCCGGTGGCACACATGCGCGCTGCAGACACCGAAGTGTAAAATTGGGTACCTGTAAGTGATTTTGCACAGAGAGGCCGCCGCCCCGCAGTACATATATGTGGAAAGATCGGCAACTGGTTAAAATAAATAAATAAATAAATAATACTAATAAAATAATAATTCAAAATAATAAAAAATACAGAGATCAAAGTTTTATCTATGTCAGTGCCAGTGTTAGTGATAGGGGCAGTATGTTTTCAGTGCGGGCACAAACAACAACTAACATACTACATCCCCTGTCTGTGACCCCTCTAGTGATATAAAGATCTATATAGAGGAATAGGGACTGGTGATCCTTCTCGCCCTACCCACCCCCCCCCCTCTCACCCCCCTCTCCTCTCACCCCCCTCCCCTCTCACCCCCCTCCCCTCTCACCCCCCTCCCCTCTTGCCCCCCTCCTCCCCCTCTTCAACCTCCTCTTCCTCCTCTTTCTTTCCTTCTTTCCTTTTTCTTCCCCTCTTCTCTAAACTACCTTCCTCCTCCCCCCTTCCCACTATTTCTCTTCTTCCTCTCTGCCCTCATGTTTTTCACTCCTTCCCCTCTTACCTTCTCTCCCCTGCCCCCCTCTCTCCCTTCCCCCTTTTTCTCTCCCCCCTGCCCTGGCTCGTCCCCCCTCTTTCTCTCTCTCCCCTCCCCCCTCTTCTCCCTACCGTCCTACTCTCCTCCCTTTCTCTCTACCCTGCCCCCTCTCTCCCTCCCCCTCTCACCCCTGCCCCCTCTTCTCCCTACCTACCCCCTATGCTCCCCTCCCCCTTTCTCCCTCCCCTCCATCTTTCTTCTGCCCTCTCCCTCCCCCTTTCTCTCTCCCCTCCTACCTTCTCTCCCCTGCCCCTTCTCTCCCTCCCCCTCTCACCCCTGCCCCTTACACTCCCCTCCCTCTTTCTTCTGCCCTCTCCCCCACCACTTTCTCTCTCCCTTCCATCTTTCTTCTGCCCTCTCCCTCCCCCTTTCTCTCTCCCCTCCTACCTTCTCTCCCCTGCCCCTTCTCTCCCTCCCCCTCTCACCCCTGCCCCCTCTTCTCCCTACCTACCCCCTACACTCCCCTCCCTCTTTCTTCTGCCCTCTCCCTCCCCCTTTCTCTCTCCCCTCCCTCTTTCTTCTGCCCCCCCCCCCCCCACCCCCCCCCCTTCGCTCTCCCCTGCCCCTTCCCCAAGGTGACAGGCTGCAACCACCACCCCCCCCCCCAGGTGATGAGCTGCATGCCCCAGGTGCAACCACCACCCCCCCCCAACCCAAGGTGATAAGCTGCATCCTACCCCCCAGGTGACAGGCTGCAACCACCCCCCCCTCAGATGAAAGTCTGCAATCACTAAACAGGTGATCACAATCCAGAACAGGAGATTGTGGAGTGAAATATAGGTGACAGGAGATGAATAGGTCAATGAAGACTGGCAGTGGATCACACCAGAGGTCCGAGAGTCCACATGGTGCCTTCAAAAGAGGACAGATGGGACGGGTGAGAGGCGCTACCTTTGTAGGAGCGGCACAAAAAAGCTTGGTCAACAGAAATAAAAACATGCCAACATCAACGTCATAATGGAAAAGATTCAACGTTGGATCGCTGCTATGATGAAGGCGCAGCACATCGACAACTGGAAGGACGACACCTTTGCTGCCTAAACTGACATTAAAGAAATCACCCGCCAGTTTTATACAGAGGACTTCATCATTCAGTTGCCTGAATTCCCCCCGTGTGCCCACTATCACTCCTTTCTTCAGTAGTTTTTTTGCACTGTACGTAATCCCCTCATCATCTTCAAATCGGACTTTCCGTATCTCATCATAGCCAGGACATGACTCGCGGCAGAGAATGTTGTCCACGCACTTTTCCCGGTTCCTCTTGTACAGGTCTTTGAGGTTCTGCAGATAGTCTACCTGCTGGTAGAGTACATCTAATGTCTCCTGGATGGTTCTTGTCTCAGATTTTCTTTCCAGACGCAGTTTGTGCTTCTCTTTGATCTCCCGGGCGATTAGGTTGAGGACGTTTTGGTGGTTCCTCAGTCCTGAGAATGCACAAACGTTTTGTAAAGTGTTCAGGTTCTCACTGATCTTGTGAAATTTAATCTGCAGGGAGAGATATTTAGTCCTGGTGGAAGGTGCGCCTCCCATTAGAGCCCTATGCCGCTCTTCTTTTGCCAGTGAGATAGGCGTCATCAGAATGTCTTGGAGAGTTTCTCCAGGCACCAGACGAATCGCATCCAAGGCCAGTTTTTTGGTGGCAACCATAAGGTTTTCCAGTTCAGTATCAAAATCATGCAGTAGAGGAAATTTGCTGCTTAAATACAGACAGATTTTAATTCTTTCCTCTGCTTTGTCATATTCAGCTGCATCCGTGGCAAGAAGATCGTTCACGTGGGGGACTGGTCCAATATCCTTAAACACTTGGCAGGCGATGTCCATGGAGTCGCAAAATACAACATTCTCATATCTAGAAAGCAGAGAATGTGTATAGATGATGTCCTCTGCTGGGATCTTCGCCACAGGAACCTGTATAGCCTCAAAGAACTTGTTAAAGTTGAATTTTTCCTCTGGCTCTGGAACATTAAGAACATTATGAAAGAAGCTCCTGAACCTTGGAATGGTCCTGCAGATTTAGATGGACCGTTTAGGTTCACAAATGGTTTTGTCAGTGTAGAATTTCATGGTCTGGGGCATGATCCTAGACACATACACGAGGTTATCCCTCTGGACTGATTTCAAATCCATGTCTGGTGCAATGAGACCAAAGAGATCTGGTCTCTCTATGACTGGCTGGAGGTACTGAGATAGGAACTGGCTAACAGTCCTCAACACGGCGTCTTCAGTTTCCTCTGGAAACTTTGTTTGTAGAGATTTTTGAAGGACCTTTGTTAGGTATCTCAGGCCTTAAGGAATGCTGTCCACAGAGGAGAATATGGACTCTACAAGTTTGTCAGCCATGTTGTATATCAGGAAATCATCAATTGGAGGGATCTCAGGAATGGTTATTCCCATTAGTCTTTCCATTTGATATCTTGTTTCTATGTATCGATCGGAAGTCTCGGTTGCACAGATGGCAAGATCTTCTGTGACGCTCAGTATCTCCATTATTGCTGGTGTCAGCGCCTCGACTAGGCCCTTATAGCTGGCTTGATGTGTGTAAAATCTCACGATTAGATTTAAAATCGCTGATTTCCCATTCAGTAGATCCTCAATGGCATCAAGTCTTGTCTCCACTTCCTCACGGAGAGTGGCTTCCATCAACTTCACGAAAAAGTATTCTTCTCGTGGCGTGGAAGCGTAGTTATACAGACTGTGGAGCAATCTGGTCAGATATCTGGCCAATGAGCCTAGTCAGGTAAGTCGGGTCGGTCTGGAGACAATAGAAGAGGTGTTCGTAGGAATCCACCTTCTCCCTGTTCTTTATGGCCTCCCAAACCGCCTGCCTTCCCATGGTGATCGCCTCTTTTATTTGGTCCTTGTTTTTGCTCGTTAGTTTTTTGTATCTGGACAGAAGATCCTGCTGAGCAGTTCTGTCCTTTACTAACGAGACAATGTCATTTTTGAGGGATTTTATCTCCTCCTTCTGTTTGTAGATGGTTTGCAGTTTAAAGGCGAATTCATCCCTTAACACGTTCAGTTGAATCTGCTGAGCAAAGCTCGGGTCAACGGGGTCCAGGAGCCGGGAAAAGTATCTGATCGTTCTCAGAGGAGGATTCTCATCTCTCATTAACGATTTATAGTGTTTCCGGGCCACATAACCTCTGATAAGCGACTGAAGTTTTACAATGGCCTGGCCACGGTGCTGCTCCCGTACTTCTCGCTCAACTTTGTCATTCTCTGCCTCGGCCCCCAGCAGTTGTTGACTCAACTGGTGAGTTGGGGAATACATTTGGTCATCTTCCATTTGTAAAAATGAGGTCAGCCGGCTGCTGATCCCTTCATAGGAGAAGATGTCCAAGCGTCGGCATAAAGTCGTAGTCATTTCTATGTTCATAACTGTAGGGAGAAAAAAATAGACATTAGTACTCTTAGAGGAACCTTCTGGAAGATCTCTACTCTACTCTGAGTTTTATTAAACTAAATCTGACACAATTCCAAGTCTGTGATGGATCAATGTATTACTGAGTGTATATATATTAGATTATATATCATAAATGGTTTTGTCAGTGTAGAATTTCATGGTCTGGCGCATGATCCTAGACACATACACAAGGTTATCCCTCTGGACTGATTTCAAATCCATGTCTGGTGCAATGAGACCAAAGAGATCTGGTCTCTCTATGACTGGCTGGAGGTACTGAGATAGGAACTGGCTAACAGTCCTCAACACGGCGTCTTCAGTTTCCTCTGGAAACTTTGTTTGTAGATATTTTTGAAGGACCTTTGTTAGGTATCTCAGACCATAAGGAATGCTGTCCACAGAGGAGAATATGGACTCTACAAGTTTGTCAGCCATGTTGTATATCAGGAAATCATCAATTGGAGGGATCTCAGGAATGGTTATTCCCATTAGTCTTTCCATTTGATATCTTGTTTCTATGTATCGATCGGAAGTCTCGGTTGCACAGATGGCAAGATCTTCTGTGACGCTCAGTATCTCCATTATTGCTGGTGTCAGCGCCTCGACTAGGCACTTATAGCTGGCTTGATGTGTGTAAAATCTCACGATTAGATTTAAAATCGCTGATTTCCCATTCAGTAGATCCTCAATGGCATCAAGTCTTGTCTCCACTTCCTCACGGAGAGTGGCTTCCATCAACTTCACGAAAAAGTATTCTTCTCGTGGCGTGGAAGCGTAGTTATACAGACTGTGGAGCAATCTGGTCAATGAGCCTAGTCAGGTAAGTCGGGTCGGTCTGGAGACAATAGAAGAGGTGTTCGTAGGAATCCACCTTCTCCCTGTTCTTTATGGCCTCCCAAACCGCCTGCCTTCCCATGGTGATCGCCACTTTTATTTGGTCCTTGTTTTTGCTCGTTAGTTTTTTGTATCTGGACAGAAGATCCTGCTGAGCAGTTCTGTCCTTTACTAACGAGACAATGTCATTTTTGAGGGATTTTATCTCCTCCTTCTGTTTGTAGATGGTTTGCAGTTTAAAGGCGAATTCATCCCTTAACACGTTCAGTTGAATCTGCTGAGCAAAGCTCGGGTCAACGGGGTCCAGGAGCCGGGAAAAGTATCTGATCGTTCTCAGAGGAGGATTCTCATCTCTCATTAACGCTTTATAGTGTTTCCGGGCCACATAACCTCTGATAAGCGACTGAAGTTTTACAATGGCCTGGCCACGGTGCTGCTCCCGTACTTCTCGCTCAACTTTGTCATTCTCTGCCTCGGCCCCCAGCAGTTGTTGACTCAACTGGTGAGTTGGGGAATACATTTGGTCATCTTCCATTTGTAAAAATGAGGTCAGCCGGCTGCTGATCCCTTCATAGGAGAAGATGTCCAAGCGTCGGCATAAAGTCGTAGTCATTTCTATGTTCATAACTGTAGGGACAAAAAAATAGACATTAGTACTCTTAGAGGAACCTTCTGGAAGATCTCTACTCTACTCTGAGTTTTATTAAACTAAATCTGACACAATTCCAAGTCTGTGATGGATCAATGTATTACTGAGTGTATATATATTAGATTATATATCATAAATGGTTTTGTCAGTGTAGAATTTCATGGTCTGGCGCATGATCCTAGACACATACACAAGGTTATCCCTCTGGACTGATTTCAAATCCATGTCTGGTGCAATGAGACCAAAGAGATCTGGTCTCTCTATGACTGGCTGGAGGTACTGAGATAGGAACTGGCTAACAGTCCTCAACACGGCGTCTTCAGTTTCCTCTGGAAACTTTGTTTGTAGATATTTTTGAAGGACCTTTGTTAGGTATCTCAGACCATAAGGAATGCTGTCCACAGAGGAGAATATGGACTCTACAAGTTTGTCAGCCATGTTGTATATCAGGAAATCATCAATTGGAGGGATCTCAGGAATGGTTATTCCCATTAGTCTTTCCATTTGATATCTTGTTTCTATGTATCGATCGGAAGTCTCGGTTGCACAGATGGCAAGATCTTCTGTGACGCTCAGTATCTCCATTATTGCTGGTGTCAGCGCCTCGACTAGGCACTTATAGCTGGCTTGATGTGTGTAAAATCTCACGATTAGATTTAAAATCGCTGATTTCCCATTCAGTAGATCCTCAATGGCATCAAGTCTTGTCTCCACTTCCTCAAGGAGAGTGGCTTCCATCAACTTCACGAAAAAGTATTCTTCTCGTGGCGTGGAAGCGTAGTTATACAGACTGTGGAGCAATCTGTCTACAATCGTCGTATCCTGAGGGCCAAACAACTGACCAATGAGCCTAGTCAGGTAAGTCGGGTCGGTCTGGAGACAATAGAAGAGGTGTTCGTAGGAATCCACCTTCTCCCTGTTCTTTATGGCCTCACAAACCGCCTGCCTTCCCATGGTGATCGCCTCTTTTATTTGGTCCTTGTTTTTGCTCGTTAGTTTTTTGTATCTGGACAGAAGATCCTGCTGAGCAGTTTTGTCCTTTACTAACGAGACAATGTCATTTTTGAGGGATTTTATCTCCTCCTTCTGTTTGTAGATGGTTTGCAGTTTAAAGGCGAATTCATCCCTTAACACGTTCAGTTGAATCTGCTGAGCAAAGCTCGGGTCAACGGGGTCCAGGAGCCGGGAAAAGTATCTGATCGTTCTCAGAGGAGGATTCTCATCTCTCATTAACGATTTATAGTGTTTCCGGGCCACATAACCTCTGATGAGCGACTGAAGTTTTACAATGGCCTGGCCACGGTGCTGCTCCCGTACTTCTCTCTCAACTTTGTCATTCTCTGCCTCGGCCCCCAGCAGTTGTTGACTCAACTGGTGAGTTGGGGAATACATTTGGTCATCTTCCATTTGTAAAAATGAGGTCAGCCGGCTGCTGATCCCTTCATATGAGAAGATGTCCAAGCGTCGGCATAAAGTCGTAGTCATTTCTATGTTCATAACTGTAGGGACAAAAAAATAGACATTAGTACTCTTAGAGGAACCTTCTGCAAGATCTCTACTCTACTCTGAGTTTTATTAAACTAAATCTGGAAGATCTCTACTCTACTCTGAGTTTTATTAAACTAAATCTGACACAATTCCAAGTCTGTGATGGATCAATGTATTACTGAGTGTATATATATTAGATTATATATCATAAATGGTTTTGTCAGTGTAGAATTTCATGGTCTGGCGCATGATCCTAGACACATACACGAGGTTATCCCTCTGGACTGATTTCAAATCCATGTCTGGTGCAATGAGACCAAAGAGATCTGGTCTCTCTATGACTGGCTGGAGGTACTGAGATAGGAACTGGCTAACAGTCCTCAACATAAGGAATGCTATCCACAGAGGAGAATATGGACTCTACAAGTTTGTTAGCCATGTTGTATATCAGGAAATCATCAATTGGAGGGATCTCAGGAATGGTTATTCCCATTAGTCTTTCCATTTGATATCTTGTTTCTATGTATCGATCGGAAGTCTCGGTTGCACAGATGGCAAGATCTTCTGTGACGCTCAGTATCTCCATTATTGCTGGTGTCAGCGCCTCGACTAGGCCCTTATAGCTGGCTTGATGTGTGTAAAATCTCACGATTAGATTTAAAATCGCTGATTTCCCATTCAGTAGATCCTCAATGGCATCAAGTCTTGTCTCCACTTCCTCACGGAGAGTGGCTTCCATCAACTTCACGAAAAAGTATTCTTCTCGTGGCGTGGAAGCGTAGTTATACAGACTGTGGAGCAATCTGTCTACAATCGTCGTATCCTGAGGGCCAGACAACTGACCAATGAGCCTAGTCAGGTAAGTCGGGTCGGTCTGGAGACAATAGAAGAGGTGTTCGTAGGAATCCACCTTCTCCCTGTTCTTTATGGCCTCACAAACCGCCTGCCTTCCCATGGTGATCGCCTCTTTTATTTGGTCCTTGTTTTTGCTCGTTAGTTTTTTGTATCTGGACAGAAGATCCTGCTGAGCAGTTTTGTCCTTTACTAACGAGACAATGTCATTTTTGAGGGATTTTATCTCCTCCTTCTGTTTGTAGATGGTTTGCAGTTTAAAGGCGAATTCATCCCTTAACACGTTCAGTTGAATCTGCTGAGCAAAGCTCGGGTCAACGGGGTCCAGGAGCCGGGAAAAGTATCTGATCGTTCTCAGAGGAGGATTCTCATCTCTCATTAACGATTTATAGTGTTTCCGGGCCACATAACCTCTGATGAGCGACTGAAGTTTTACAATGGCCTGGCCACGGTGCTGCTCCCGTACTTCTCTCTCAACTTTGTCATTCTCTGCCTCGGCCCCCAGCAGTTGTTGACTCAACTGGTGAGTGGGGGAATACATTTTGTCATCTTCCATTTGTAAAAATGAGGTCAGCCGGCTGCTGATCCCTTCATAGGAGAAGATGTCCAAGCGTCGGCATAAAGTCATAGTCATTTCTATGTTCATACCTGTAGGGGAAAAAAAATAGACATTAGTACTCTTAGAGTGTGTAAAATCTCACGATTAGATTTAAAATCGCTGATTTTCCCATTCAGTAGATCCTCAATGGCATCAAGTCTTGTCTCCACTTCCTCACGGAGAGTGGCTGCCATCAACTTCACGAAAAAGTATTCTTCTCGTGGCGTGGAAGCGTAGTTATACAGACTGTGGAGCAATCTGTCTACAATCGTCATATCCTGAGGGCCAGACAACTGACCAATGAGCCTAGTCAGGTAAGTCGGGTCGGTCTGGAGACAATAGAAGAGGTGTTCGTAGGAATCCACCTTCTCCCTGTTCTTTATGGCCTCCCAAACCGCCTGCCTTCCCATGGTGATCGCCACTTTTATTTGGTCCTTGTTTTTGCTCGTTAGTTTTTTGTATCTGGACAGAAGATCCTGCTGAGCAGTTCTGTCCTTTACTAACGAGACAATGTCATTTTTGAGGGATTTTATCTCCTCCTTCTGTTTGTAGATGGTTTGCAGTTTAAAGGCGAATTCATCCCTTAACACGTTCAGTTGAATCTGCTGAGCAAAGCTCGGGTCAACGGGGTCCAGGAGCCGGGAAAAGTATCTGATCGTTCTCAGAGGAGGATTCTCATCTCTCATTAACGATTTATAGTGTTTCCGGGCCACATAACCTCTGATAAGCGACTGAAGTTTTACAATGGCCTGGCCACGGTGCTGCTCCCGTACTTCTCTCTCAACTTTGTCATTCTCTGCCTCGGCCCCCAGCAGTTGTTGACTCAACTGGTGAGTGGGGGAATACATTTTGTCATCTTCCATTTGTAAAAATGAGGTCAGCCGGCTGCTGATCCCTTCATAGGAGTAGATGTCCAAGCGTCGGCATAAAGTCGTAGTCATTTCTATGTTCATAACTGTAGGGACAAAAAAATAGACATTAGTACTCTTAGAGGAACTGTCACGTACCTGGTGGTGCGAGCCCGAGATTGCAGGGAGAGGCCTCCCTTGCGTCTCCCACTCCCGGTTCCCTGGTGTGGGAACAGGAGAGCCAGGAGTGAGGAGGAGCACGGGTGCCTGTCAGGATCAACAGACCGGTGGGAAGGAAACAGGTTAGCTGAGCAGGCTGGATCTCTGGAAAGCAGGCTCACAGGTAAACCGGATAGCAGAGCTGGCAGGATCACAGGAAGCAGGCTCACAGGTAAACTGGATAGCAGAGCTGGCAGGATCACAGGAAAGCAGGCTCACAGGTAAACTGGATAGCAGAGCTGGCAGGATCACAGGAAGCAGGCTCACAGGTAAACTGGATAGCAGAGCTGGCAGGATCACAGGAAAGCAGGCTCACAGGTAAACTGGATAGCAGAGCTGGCAGGATCACAGGAAGCAGGCTCACAGGTAAACTGGATAGCAGAGCTGGCAGGATCACAGGAAAGCAGGCTCACAGGTAAACCGGATAGCAGAGCTGGCAGGATCACAGGAAGCAGGCTCACAGGTAAACTGGATAGCAGAGCTGGCAGGATCACAGGAAGCAGGCTCACAGGTAAACTGGATAGCAGAGCTGGCAGGATCACAGGAAAGCAGGCTCACAGGTAAACTGGATAGCAGAGCTGGCAGGATCACAGGAAGCAGGCTCACAGGTAAACTGGATAGCAGAGCTGGCAGGATCACAGGAAAGCAGGCTCACAGGTAAACTGGATAGCAGAGCTGGCAGGATCACAGGAAAGCAGGCTCACAGGTAAACTGGATAGCAGAGCTGGCAGGATCACAGGAAGCAGGCTCACAGGTAAACTGGATAGCAGCGCTGGCAGGATCACTGGAAAGCAGGCTCACAGGTAAACTGGATAGCAGAGCTGGCAGGATCACAGGAAAGCAGGCTCACAGGTAAACTGGATAGCAGAGCTGGCAGGATCACAGGAAGCAGGCTCACAGGTAAACTGGATAGCAGCGCTGGCAGGATCACTGGAAAGCAGGCTCACAGGTAAACTGGATAGCAGAGCTGACAGGAACTGGACAACGGCTTGGCAGGTAAGTTCACAGGTAAGCTTGGATAGCAGAGCTGACAGGAACTGGACAGCGGCTTGGAAGCAGGTTCACAGGTAAGCTTGGATAGCAGAGCTGACAGGAACTGGACAACGGCTTGGAAGCAGGTTCACAGGTAAGCTTGGATAGCAGAGCTGACAGGAACTGGACAACGGCTTGGCAGGTAAGTTCACAGGTAAGCTTGGATAGCAGAGCTGACAGGAACTGAACACAGGAAACGGAACCACAGAATGGACTGGAACTAACAGGTGAACAGGCTCGTTACAGAGGGTCAGACTGCAGACTGGACAAAGGCTAAACAAGGAACCAAAGTTCGTCAAGAAGTCAGGTAATGAATCTGAACTGGAGCAAGGTACAATGGATCAGGCAGGAGGATGGCCACTGGAAGCCGGGGTCGGGTACAGGCAGAAAGCAGGATAGTCTTTATGGCAAGCCGGGTCAAAGGAACAGGTATAACAGGATCAGGTTTCTTTACTACACCACAACGCTGTAGAGCAGACAGCAAAGACCGTCTGCTCAAGTCAGGCTTAAATAGGCCGGCTGGTGCTAACTAGGGCGCGCGCCCGTCTCCCTGTGCGCGGCTGTGCACGTGCCCGCGCCCGGGCGCGCATGCGCATGCGCAATGGAATCTGAGGGCCAGGACGGCCTGGGTTTAGATTTCTGGCAGGATCTTCATGACATTGCCCCCCTCCTAGGGGCAACCTCCGGGTGCCCCTCTGGGCAAATCTCTCAGGGTGAGCTCTTTTGAAGGCTTGAACTAGACTCTTAGCATGGATATTACACTCGGGCTCCCAGGAATTTTCTTCAGGACCATATCCCTTCCATTTGATCAAAAACTGGTTCTGATTTCTCCTTTTTCTAACATTTAGTATGGCCTCTACCTCATATTCTTCCTCGCCATCTACCAAGACTGGGTCCGGGCGTACCGTCCTTCTGTTGGAAAAGGGGTTGGAAGTGGAGGGCTTTAACAGGGAAACATGAAAGACTGGATGGACCTTGAGGGAATCAGGAAGTTCCAACTCATAGGCTACTTCATTAATCTTTCGTTTGACTGGAAAGGGACCTAAGAACTTAGGGCCCAGTTTCTTTGAGGGACAAGCCAATTTCAGATTCAAGGTGGAGAGCCACACTGTGTCACCCGGTGCCAGTACCAATTCTCCACGCCTCTTTCGGTCAAAGACTGTTTTGTTATGTTCCTGGGTCCGGGCCATGGTGTCCTGCAGGAGTTGGTTATTGGAAGCAAAGAAGTCAATCTTCTCCTGGACTGCGGGCACAGTACATTCAGGAAGAGAATTGGGCAAAAATGAAGGATGAAAGCCATAGTTGGCGAAAAAAGGTGTCTGTTGGGTGGCCGAGTGGATAGCATTGTTATATGCAAACTCGGCAACTGGTAACAGGGAGATCCAATCGTCTTGGGAGAAGGAAGAAAAGCATCGAAGATATTGTTCCAGGGTCTGATTGGTTCTTTCGGTCTGCCCATTGGTTTGAGGGTGATAAGCGGAAGAAAACGACAGCTCAATATTGAGGGCCTTGCAGAGTGATTTCCAAAACCGAGAGGTAAATTGTACCCCTCGGTCGGACACTATGTTGGCTGGTACCCCATGGAGTCTGATGACTTCTCGGATGAACACTTGTGCGGTTTCTGAGGCAGAAGGGGTACCCTTCATGGGAACAAAGTGTGCCATTTTTGACAGACGATCAACTATCACGAAGATCGTAGTGTGGTCCTCTGCTGGGGGCAGTTCCACAATGAAATCTATAGACAGCATTTTCCAAGGGCGATCTGGGACTGGTAATGGCTTAAGTAAGCCCCAGGCTTTGGTTCTGTGACTCTTGCTCCGAATACACACAGTGCATGTTTCCACAAATTTCCACAATGAAATCTATAGACAGCATTTTCCAAGGGCGATCTGGGACTGGTAATGGCTTAAGTAAGCCCCAGGCTTTGGTTCTGTGACTCTTGCTCCGAATACACACAGTGCATGTTTCCACAAATTTCCTGCAGTCTTCCCTTAGCTGAGGCCACCAGAAGGTACGTTGTACCAATTCAGTGGTTTTGGTGACACCAAAGTGTCCGGCAAGCTTGTGATCATGGCACAATTCCAGGACGGTTACCCGCAGACCCTCGGGGATGAAAATCTTATCCCCATGCCACAATATCCCATCCTTGGCCTGCAACCCAGGACCGGGAGTGGGTATGAGGCCACTGGAAGCCCGTCTGAGCTGGGACAGTAGGTCTTCCTGTAGCAGGAGAAAGTTTCCAGGGGCAAGGATAGTGTCTGGAGGGGAACCATCCTGGGATTTGTGATACATACGAGACAGAGCGTCCGGCTTCGCGTTTTTGGAACCCGGACGATATGTCACGTGAAAAGTAAAACGAGAGAAAAATAAGGCCCAACGGGCCTGTCTAGGTTTTAACCTCTTGGCAGTCTTCAGGTACTCTAGATTCTTGTGATCTGTGAAGATCAGGATTGGGTGAGTAGCCCCTTCAAGCAGGTAACGCCATTCCTCGAGGGCGGTCTTTATGGCCAGTAATTCCCGATCCCCCACATCGTAGTTCTTCTCGGCTGGGGACAGTTTCCGTGAGAAGAATGCCACGGGGTGTAGCAGGGCTTTGATGCCCTGTCTCTGGGACAGGATGGCCCCTACAGGTATCTCTGAGGCATCCACTTAGAGGACAAAGGGCAGAGAAGGATCTGGATGCTTCAGGATAGGGGCTGAGGTAAAGAGCCCCTTGAGGGCCTCAAAGGCCCCTTGGGCTTCAGGGGACCAATGAAAACGGGTACCTTGTTTGGTGAGTTGAGTAATGGGTGCCACTATGGCCGAGAATCCCTTGATGAATTTGCGATAAAAATTGGCGAAGCCAATGAATCGCTGGATCCCCTTTTTATCTGCGGGAACTGGCCAGTCCAGGATGGCTGAGATTTTCTGGGGGTCCATCCGGATGCCTCTACTGGAGATGATCAGACCTAGGAAGGGTATGCTTTCTACTTCAAAGAGACATTTTTCTGCCTTGGCATAGAGGCCATGTTGCCGGAGACGGCCCAACACACTTTTAACATGTCCACGATGCAGCTCTAGGGAGGAAGAGAAAATTAGTATGTCATCAAGATAAACAACAGCAAAAACATCAAGGAAGTCCCGAAGTACATCATTTATGAAGGCCTGGAAGGTAGCGGGGGCGTTACAGAGTCCAAACGGCATCACCAGGTACTCGAAGTGCCCAAATCGAGACCGAAATGCCGTCTTCCATTCGTCCCCATCCTTAATACGTATCAAATTGTATGCCCCTCTGAGGTCCAGTTTAGAAAAGATGGAGGCCGTGCCAAGCCTCTGAAACAGTTCAGGTACCAGGGGAAGCGGGTAGCGATTTTTGACTGTGACCTCGTTTAGGGCACGGTAGTCCACACAGGGTCTGAGAGAATGGTCCTTCTTCTCTACAAAAAATATTCCTGCACCTGCAGGAGACGTAGATGGGCGGATAAACCCTTTTTTCAGATTATCATCAATATAGTCCTTTAATTTTCCCTGCTCCACCTCTGTTAACGGAAAAACCCTACCGAAGGGAATCTTGGCCCCGGGAAGGAGTTCAATGGGACAGTCATAGGGCCTATGGGGTGGCAGCACATCTGCCCTTTGTTTACTAAACACATCCAGGTATGCATGGTAGACTTCAGGGATGGACTGACGTAGACCTGCCTCGTTTTCGAGGCAGAGCAGAGCAGAGGGTTCTGCGGGGGCCAAGGAGCCGCAGGACCTTTGGCAGTAGGGAGAAGAAAAGGCCACCTCTCCTGTGGACCAGTTGATGACCGGGTTGTGTGCTTGCAGCCAGGGAATCCCTAGAATGACTGGAAACAAGGGAGAAGAAATTATGTCCAAACATAACAGTTCTTGATGTGACTCTGAGATCACTGTGTGCAATGGGGCAGTCTCCTGAGTCACTGGGCCAGATTTGATGGTGGACCCATCCGCCAGGTGGACAGACAGGCCTTGTTTTCTCAGACGGAGAGGAATTCGATGCCGGGCAGCAAAAGCAGAGTCCATAAAGCAACTGCAGGCACCAGAGTCAATGATAGCTGTGGTGTGTAGGGTCCTTCCTGAGAACTGGAAGGAAACAGAAAGGGCAAGATGAGATGAAACCCCGGTCACAGGATCCACATAACTGGAGAGAATAGTGGGGAACTTACGGAGTTTAGCCGGGCAGTTCCGAACATAATGACCAGGCTCACCACAATACAGGCACAGATTGTTGCTGCGGCGTCTCTGACGTTCTGCTGGGGTGAGAGAAGGCCGCAGGAGTCCAAGTTGCATGGGTTCGGATGCTGAAGAGGCATGAGTAGGTTTAACGGGGGGAGTAGTGCGGAAGTGACTAGGACCCCTGGGGAGCATCCAGGTAGGTCTTGGGGACCCCAAGGTTCGTTCGGCCCTACGCTCCCGTAGGCGCCGGTCAATTTGGATGCTTAGGTCTATGAGGGAATTCAGGGTCTGGGGTACCCCCACTCTGGCGAGCTCGTCCTTGAGTGCGTCTGAGAGGCCCATGCGGAATTGGTGACGGAGGGCAGCATCGTTCCAGTCGGTGTCGGCACCCCAACGCCTGAACTCAGCCACATAGTCCTCTGCTGGTCTTCGACCCTGTTGGAGAGAACGTAAGGCGGCCTCCGCAGTGGTTGAGAGTTGGGGGTCCTCATAAAGCTGCGCCATGGCATCAAAAAAGGTGGAGAGACTGGTCAATGCTGCATCCTTTTGTTCCACGAGACGGTGGGCCCAGATTTGGGGATCCCCAGTCAGTAGGGCTACCACAAAACCCACCTTGGTGGTCTCTAAAGAGAAGGTCCTAGGTTGCAGGGCAAAATGGAGTTCACAGGAGTTACGGAAAGTTCTGAAGCTACCACGGGCACCCGTAAATTTCTCTGGAGTAGGTACCTTGGGCTCAGGTGGTAGCATCACTATAGTCTGGGTAGGTGCAGGCCCCGTTGGGGGTATTGCTGGGTGAGGAGTTCCTTGGGTACTGGATGGACCAGACAGGGCCAGTACCCGTTCCTCCAGCCGGGTATAACCCTGCTGGAGATTCTTCACCGCTTCGGTCAGACCTGCCAGGTGTTGGCATAGCCCCTCCATGGCGGGGGCTCCCTGCTCGGGCTCAGACATGGCTGTCTGCTACTGTCACGTACCTGGTGGTGCGAGCCCGAGATTGCAGGGAGAGGCCTCCCTTGCGTCTCCCACTCCCGGTTCCCTGGTGTGGGAACAGGAGAGCCAGGAGTGAGGAGGAGCACGGGTGCCTGGCAGGATCAACAGACCGGTGGGAAGGAAACAGGTTAGCTGAGCAGGCTGGATCTCTGGAAAGCAGGCTCACAGGTAAACCGGATAGCAGAGCTGGCAGGATCACAGGAAGCAGGCTCACAGGTAAACTGGATAGCAGAGCTGGCAGGATCACAGGAAAGCAGGCTCACAGGTAAACTGGATAGCAGAGCTGGCAGGATCACAGGAAGCAGGCTCACAGGTAAACTGGATAGCAGAGCTGGCAGGATCACAGGAAAGCAGGCTCACAGGTAAACTGGATAGCAGAGCTGGCAGGATCACAGGAAGCAGGCTCACAGGTAAACTGGATAGCAGAGCTGGCAGGATCACAGGAAAGCAGGCTCACAGGTAAACCGGATAGCAGAGCTGGCAGGATCACAGGAAGCAGGCTCACAGGTAAACTGGATAGCAGAGCTGGCAGGATCACAGGAAGCAGGCTCACAGGTAAACTGGATAGCAGAGCTGGCAGGATCACAGGAAAGCAGGCTCACAGGTAAACTGGATAGCAGAGCTGGCAGGATCACAGGAAGCAGGCTCACAGGTAAACTGGATAGCAGAGCTGGCAGGATCACAGGAAAGCAGGCTCACAGGTAAACTGGATAGCAGAGCTGGCAGGATCACAGGAAAGCAGGCTCACAGGTAAACTGGATAGCAGAGCTGGCAGGATCACAGGAAGCAGGCTCACAGGTAAACTGGATAGCAGCGCTGGCAGGATCACTGGAAAGCAGGCTCACAGGTAAACTGGATAGCAGAGCTGGCAGGATCACAGGAAAGCAGGCTCACAGGTAAACTGGATAGCAGAGCTGGCAGGATCACAGGAAGCAGGCTCACAGGTAAACTGGATAGCAGCGCTGGCAGGATCACTGGAAAGCAGGCTCACAGGTAAACTGGATAGCAGAGCTGACAGGAACTGGACAACGGCTTGGCAGGTAAGTTCACAGGTAAGCTTGGATAGCAGAGCTGACAGGAACTGGACAGCGGCTTGGAAGCAGGTTCACAGGTAAGCTTGGATAGCAGAGCTGACAGGAACTGGACAACGGCTTGGAAGCAGGTTCACAGGTAAGCTTGGATAGCAGAGCTGACAGGAACTGGACAACGGCTTGGCAGGTAAGTTCACAGGTAAGCTTGGATAGCAGAGCTGACAGGAACTGAACACAGGAAACGGAACCACAGAATGGACTGGAACTAACAGGTGAACAGGCTCGTTACAGAGGGTCAGACTGCAGACTGGACAAAGGCTAAACAAGGAACCAAAGTTCGTCAAGAAGTCAGGTAATGAATCTGAACTGGAGCAAGGTACAATGGATCAGGCAGGAGGATGGCCACTGGAAGCCGGGGTCGGGTACAGGCAGAAAGCAGGATAGTCTTTACTACACCACAACGCTGTAGAGCAGACAGCAAAGACCGTCTGCTCAAGTCAGGCAGAAAGCAGGATAGTCTTTATGGCAAGCTGGGTCAAAGGAACAGGTATAACAGGATCAGGTTTCTTTACTACACCACAACGCTGTAGAGCAGACAGCAAAGACCGTCTGCTCAAGTCAGGCTTAAATAGGCCGGCTGGTGCTAACTAGGGCACGCGCCCGTCTCCCTGTGCGCGGCTGTGCACGTGCCCGCGCCCGGGCGCGCATGCGCATGCGCAATGGAATCTGAGGGCCAGGACGGCCCGGGTTTAGATTTCTGGCAGGATCTTCATGACAGGAACCTTCTGCAAGATCTCTACTCTACTCTGAGTTTTATTAAACTAAATCTGACACAATTCCAAGTCTGTGATGGATCAATTTATTACTGAGTGTATATATATTAGATTATATATCATAAATGGTTTTGTCAGTGTAGAATTTCATGGTCTGGCGCATGATCCTAGACACATACACGAGGTTATCCCTCTGGACTGATTTCAAATCCATGTCTGGTGCAATGAGACCAAAGAGATCTGGTCTCTCTATGACTGGCTGGAGGTACTGAGATAGGAACTGGCTAACAGTCCTCAACACAGCGTCTTCAGTTTCCTCTGGAAACTTTGTTTGTAGAGATTTTTGAAGGGCCTTTGTTAGGTATCTCAGGCCATAAGGAATGCTGTCCACAGAGGAGAATATGGACTCTACAAGTTTGTCAGCCATGTTGTATATCAGGAAATCATCAATTGGAGGGATCTCAGGAATGGTTATTCCCATTAGTCTTTCCATTTGATATCTTGTTTCTATGTATCGATCGGAAGTCTCGGTTGCACAG
Organism: Lithobates sylvaticus; assembly: GCA_028564925.1. NCBI lineage: Eukaryota > Metazoa > Chordata > Amphibia > Anura > Ranidae > Lithobates > Lithobates sylvaticus. The sequence continues at coordinate 204,393,924 of CM053035.1, forward strand.
ATGGCAAGATCTTCTGTGACGCTCAGTATCTCCATTATTGCTGGTGTCAGCGCCTCGACTAGGCCCTTATAGCTGGCTTGATGTGTGTAAAATCTCACGATTAGATTTAAAATCGCTGATTTCCCATTCAGTAGATCCTCAATGGCATCAAGTCTTGTCTCCACTTCCTCACGGAGAGTGGCTTCCATCAACTTCACGAAAAAGTATTCTTCTCGTGGCGTGGAAGCGTAGTTATACAGACTGTGGAGCAATCTGTCTACAATCGTCATATCCTGAGGGCCAGACAACTGACCAATGAGCCTAGTCAGGTAAGTCGGGTCGGTCTGGAGACAATAGAAGAGGTGTTCGTAGGAATCCACCTTCTCCCTGTTCTTTATGGCCTCACAAACCGCCTGCCTTCCCATGGTGATCGCCTCTTTTATTTGGTCCTTGTTTTTGCTCGTTAGTTTTTTGTATCTGGACAGAAGATCCTGCTGAGCAGTTTTGTCCTTTACTAACGAGACAATGTCATTTTTGAGGGATTTTATCTCCTCCTTCTGTTTGTAGATGGTTTGCAGTTTAAAGGCGAATTCATCCCTTAACACGTTCAGTTGAATCTGCTGAGCAAAGCTCGGGTCAACGGGGTCCAGGAGCCGGGAAAAGTATCTGATCGTTCTCAGAGGAGGATTCTCATCTCTCATTAACGATTTATAGTGTTTCCGGGCCACATAACCTCTGATGAGCGACTGAAGTTTTACAATGGCCTGGCCACGGTGCTGCTCCCGTACTTCTCTCTCAACTTTGTCATTCTCTGCCTCGGCCCCCAGCAGTTGTTGACTCAACTGGTGAGTGGGGGAATACATTTTGTCATCTTCCATTTGTAAAAATGAGGTCAGCCGGCTGCTGATCCCTTCATAGGAGAAGATGTCCAAGCGTCGGCATAAAGTCATAGTCATTTCTATGTTCATACCTGTAGGGGAAAAAAAATAGACATTAGTACTCTTAGAGTGTGTAAAATCTCACGATTAGATTTAAAATCGCTGATTTTCCCATTCAGTAGATCCTCAATGGCATCAAGTCTTGTCTCCACTTCCTCACGGAGAGTGGCTGCCATCAACTTCACGAAAAAGTATTCTTCTCGTGGCGTGGAAGCGTAGTTATACAGACTGTGGAGCAATCTGTCTACAATCGTCATATCCTGAGGGCCAGACAACTGACCAATGAGCCTAGTCAGGTAAGTCGGGTCGGTCTGGAGACAATAGAAGAGGTGTTCGTAGGAATCCACCTTCTCCCTGTTCTTTATGGCCTCCCAAACCGCCTGCCTTCCCATGGTGATCGCCACTTTTATTTGGTCCTTGTTTTTGCTCGTTAGTTTTTTGTATCTGGACAGAAGATCCTGCTGAGCAGTTCTGTCCTTTACTAACGAGACAATGTCATTTTTGAGGGATTTTATCTCCTCCTTCTGTTTGTAGATGGTTTGCAGTTTAAAGGCGAATTCATCCCTTAACACGTTCAGTTGAATCTGCTGAGCAAAGCTCGGGTCAACGGGGTCCAGGAGCCGGGAAAAGTATCTGATCGTTCTCAGAGGAGGATTCTCATCTCTCATTAACGATTTATAGTGTTTCCGGGCCACATAACCTCTGATAAGCGACTGAAGTTTTACAATGGCCTGGCCACGGTGCTGCTCCCGTACTTCTCTCTCAACTTTGTCATTCTCTGCCTCGGCCCCCAGCAGTTGTTGACTCAACTGGTGAGTGGGGGAATACATTTTGTCATCTTCCATTTGTAAAAATGAGGTCAGCCGGCTGCTGATCCCTTCATAGGAGAAGATGTCCAAGCGTCGGCATAAAGTCGTAGTCATTTCTATGTTCATAACTGTAGGGACAAAAAAATAGACATTAGTACTCTTAGAGGAACTGTCACGTACCTGGTGGTGCGAGCCCGAGATTGCAGGGAGAGGCCTCCCTTGCGTCTCCCACTCCCGGTTCCCTGGTGTGGGAACAGGAGAGCCAGGAGTGAGGAGGAGCACGGGTGCCTGGCAGGATCAACAGACCGGTGGGAAGGAAACAGGTTAGCTGAGCAGGCTGGATCTCTGGAAAGCAGGCTCACAGGTAAACCGGATAGCAGAGCTGGCAGGATCACAGGAAGCAGGCTCACAGGTAAACTGGATAGCAGAGCTGGCAGGATCACAGGAAAGCAGGCTCACAGGTAAACTGGATAGCAGAGCTGGCAGGATCACAGGAAGCAGGCTCACAGGTAAACTGGATAGCAGAGCTGGCAGGATCACAGGAAAGCAGGCTCACAGGTAAACTGGATAGCAGAGCTGGCAGGATCACAGGAAGCAGGCTCACAGGTAAACTGGATAGCAGAGCTGGCAGGATCACAGGAAAGCAGGCTCACAGGTAAACCGGATAGCAGAGCTGGCAGGATCACAGGAAGCAGGCTCACAGGTAAACTGGATAGCAGAGCTGGCAGGATCACAGGAAGCAGGCTCACAGGTAAACTGGATAGCAGAGCTGGCAGGATCACAGGAAAGCAGGCTCACAGGTAAACTGGATAGCAGAGCTGGCAGGATCACAGGAAGCAGGCTCACAGGTAAACTGGATAGCAGAGCTGGCAGGATCACAGGAAAGCAGGCTCACAGGTAAACTGGATAGCAGAGCTGGCAGGATCACAGGAAAGCAGGCTCACAGGTAAACTGGATAGCAGAGCTGGCAGGATCACAGGAAGCAGGCTCACAGGTAAACTGGATAGCAGCGCTGGCAGGATCACTGGAAAGCAGGCTCACAGGTAAACTGGATAGCAGAGCTGGCAGGATCACAGGAAAGCAGGCTCACAGGTAAACTGGATAGCAGAGCTGGCAGGATCACAGGAAGCAGGCTCACAGGTAAACTGGATAGCAGCGCTGGCAGGATCACTGGAAAGCAGGCTCACAGGTAAACTGGATAGCAGAGCTGACAGGAACTGGACAACGGCTTGGCAGGTAAGTTCACAGGTAAGCTTGGATAGCAGAGCTGACAGGAACTGGACAGCGGCTTGGAAGCAGGTTCACAGGTAAGCTTGGATAGCAGAGCTGACAGGAACTGGACAACGGCTTGGAAGCAGGTTCACAGGTAAGCTTGGATAGCAGAGCTGACAGGAACTGGACAACGGCTTGGCAGGTAAGTTCACAGGTAAGCTTGGATAGCAGAGCTGACAGGAACTGAACACAGGAAACGGAACCACAGAATGGACTGGAACTAACAGGTGAACAGGCTCGTTACAGAGGGTCAGACTGCAGACTGGACAAAGGCTAAACAAGGAACCAAAGTTCGTCAAGAAGTCAGGTAATGAATCTGAACTGGAGCAAGGTACAATGGATCAGGCAGGAGGATGGCCACTGGAAGCCGGGGTCGGGTACAGGCAGAAAGCAGGATAGTCTTTATGGCAAGCCGGGTCAAAGGAACAGGTATAACAGGATCAGGTTTCTTTACTACACCACAACGCTGTAGAGCAGACAGCAAAGACCGTCTGCTCAAGTCAGGCTTAAATAGGCCGGCTGGTGCTAACTAGGGCGCGCGCCCGTCTCCCTGTGCGCGGCTGTGCACGTGCCCGCGCCCGGGCGCGCATGCGCATGCGCAATGGAATCTGAGGGCCAGGACGGCCCGGGTTTAGATTTCTGGCAGGATCTTCATGACATTGCCCCCCTCCTAGGGGCAACCTCCGGGTGCCCCTCTGGGCAAATCTCTCAGGGTGAGCTCTTTTGAAGGCTTGAACTAGACTCTTAGCATGGATATTACACTCGGGCTCCCAGGAATTTTCTTCAGGACCATATCCCTTCCATTTGATCAAAAACTGGTTCTGATTTCTCCTTTTTCTAACATTTAGTATGGCCTCTACCTCATATTCTTCCTCGCCATCTACCAAGACTGGGTCCGGGCGTACCGTCCTTCTGTTGGAAAAGGGGTTGGAAGTGGAGGGCTTTAACAGGGAAACATGAAAGACTGGATGGACCTTGAGGGAATCAGGAAGTTCCAACTCATAGGCTACTTCATTAATCTTTCGTTTGACTGGAAAGGGACCTAAGAACTTAGGGCCCAGTTTCTTTGAGGGACAAGCCAATTTCAGATTCAAGGTGGAGAGCCACACTGTGTCACCCGGTGCCAGTACCAATTCTCCACGCCTCTTTCGGTCAAAGACTGTTTTGTTATGTTCCTGGGTCCGGGCCATGGTGTCCTGCAGGAGTTGGTTATTGGAAGCAAAGAAGTCAATCTTCTCCTGGACTGCGGGCACAGTACATTCAGGAAGAGAATTGGGCAAAAATGAAGGATGAAAGCCATAGTTGGCGAAAAAAGGTGTCTGTTGGGTGGCCGAGTGGATAGCATTGTTATATGCAAACTCGGCAACTGGTAACAGGGAGATCCAATCGTCTTGGGAGAAGGAAGAAAAGCATCGAAGATATTGTTCCAGGGTCTGATTGGTTCTTTCGGTCTGCCCATTGGTTTGAGGGTGATAAGCGGAAGAAAACGACAGCTCAATATTGAGGGCCTTGCAGAGTGATTTCCAAAACCGAGAGGTAAATTGTACCCCTCGGTCGGACACTATGTTGGCTGGTACCCCATGGAGTCTGATGACTTCTCGGATGAACACTTGTGCGGTTTCTGAGGCAGAAGGGGTACCCTTCATGGGAACAAAGTGTGCCATTTTTGACAGACGATCAACTATCACGAAGATCGTAGTGTGGTCCTCTGCTGGGGGCAGTTCCACAATGAAATCTATAGACAGCATTTTCCAAGGGCGATCTGGGACTGGTAATGGCTTAAGTAAGCCCCAGGCTTTGGTTCTGTGACTCTTGCTCCGAATACACACAGTGCATGTTTCCACAAATTTCCTGCAGTCTTCCCTTAGCTGAGGCCACCAGAAGGTACGTTGTACCAATTCAGTGGTTTTGGTGACACCAAAGTGTCCGGCAAGCTTGTGATCATGGCACAATTCCAGGACGGTTACCCGCAGACCCTCGGGGATGAAAATCTTATCCCCATGCCACAATATCCCATCCTTGGCCTGCAACCCAGGACCGGGAGTGGGTATGAGGCCACTGGAAGCCCGCCTGAGCTGGGACAGTAGGTCTTCCTGTAGCAGGAGAAAGTTTCCAGGGGCAAGGATAGTGTCTGGAGGGGAACCATCCTGGGATTTGTGATACATACGAGACAGAGCGTCCGGCTTCGCGTTTTTGGAACCCGGACGATATGTCACGTGAAAAGTAAAACGAGAGAAAAATAAGGCCCAACGGGCCTGTCTAGGTTTTAACCTCTTGGCAGTCTTCAGGTACTCTAGATTCTTGTGATCTGTGAAGATCAGGATTGGGTGAGTAGCCCCTTCAAGCAGGTAACGCCATTTCTCGAGGGCGGTCTTTATGGCCAGTAATTCCCGATCCCCCACATCGTAGTTCTTCTCGGCTGGGGACAGTTTCCGTGAGAAGAATGCCACGGGGTGTAGCAGGGCTTTGATGCCCTGTCTCTGGGACAGGATGGCCCCTACAGGTATCTCTGAGGCATCCACTTAGAGGACAAAGGGCAGAGAAGGATCTGGATGCTTCAGGATAGGGGCTGAGGTAAAGAGCCCCTTGAGGGCCTCAAAGGCCCCTTGGGCTTCAGGGGACCAATGAAAACGGGTACCTTGTTTGGTGAGTTGAGTAATGGGTGCCACTATGGCCGAGAATCCCTTGATGAATTTGCGATAAAAATTGGCGAAGCCAATGAATCGCTGGATCCCCTTTTTATCTGCGGGAACTGGCCAGTCCAGGATGGCTGAGATTTTCTGGGGGTCCATCCGGATGCCTCTACTGGAGATGATCAGACCTAGGAAGGGTATGCTTTCTACTTCAAAGAGACATTTTTCTGCCTTGGCATAGAGGCCATGTTGCCGGAGACGGCCCAACACACTTTTAACATGTCCACGATGCAGCTCTAGGGAGGAAGAGAAAATTAGTATGTCATCAAGATAAACAACAGCAAAAACATCAAGGAAGTCCCGAAGTACATCATTTATGAAGGCCTGGAAGGTAGCGGGGGCGTTACAGAGTCCAAACGGCATCACCAGGTACTCGAAGTGCCCAAATCGAGACCGAAATGCCGTCTTCCATTCGTCCCCATCCTTAATACGTATCAAATTGTATGCCCCTCTGAGGTCCAGTTTAGAAAAGATGGAGGCCGTGCCAAGCCTCTGAAACAGTTCAGGTACCAGGGGAAGCGGGTAGCGATTTTTGACTGTGACCTCGTTTAGGGCACGGTAGTCCACACAGGGTCTGAGAGAATGGTCCTTCTTCTCTACAAAAAATATTCCTGCACCTGCAGGAGACGTAGATGGGCGGATAAACCCTTTTTTCAGATTATCATCAATATAGTCCTTTAATTTTCCCTGCTCCACCTCTGTTAACGGAAAAACCCTACCGAAGGGAATCTTGGCCCCGGGAAGGAGTTCAATGGGACAGTCATAGGGCCTATGGGGTGGCAGCACATCTGCCCTTTGTTTACTAAACACATCCAGGTATGCATGGTAGACTTCAGGGATGGACTGACGTAGACCTGCCTCGTTTTCGAGGCAGAGCAGAGCAGAGGGTTCTGCGGGGGCCAAGGAGCCGCAGGACCTTTGGCAGTAGGGAGAAGAAAAGGCCACCTCTCCTGTGGACCAGTTGATGACCGGGTTGTGTGCTTGCAGCCAGGGAATCCCTAGAATGACTGGAAACAAGGGAGAAGAAATTATGTCCAAACATAACAGTTCTTGATGTGACTCTGAGATCACTGTGTGCAATGGGGCAGTCTCCTGAGTCACTGGGCCAGATTTGATGGTGGACCCATCCGCCAGGTGGACAGACAGGCCTTGTTTTCTCAGACGGAGAGGAATTCGATGCCGGGCAGCAAAAGCAGAGTCCATAAAGCAACTGCAGGCACCAGAGTCAATGATAGCTGTGGTGTGTAGGGTCCTTCCTGAGAACTGGAAGGAAACAGAAAGGGCAAGATGAGATGAAACCCCGGTCACAGGATCCACATAACTGGAGAGAATAGTGGGGAACTTACGGAGTTTAGCCGGGCAGTTCCGAACATAATGACCAGGCTCACCACAATACAGGCACAGATTGTTGCTGCGGCGTCTCTGACGTTCTGCTGGGGTGAGAGAAGGCCGCAGGAGTCCAAGTTGCATGGGTTCGGATGCTGAAGAGGCATGAGTAGGTTTAACGGGGGGAGTAGTGCGGAAGTGACTAGGACCCCTGGGGAGCATCCAGGTAGGTCTTGGGGACCCCAAGGTTCGTTCGGCCCTACGCTCCCGTAGGCGCCGGTCAATTTGGATGCTTAGGTCTATGAGGGAATTCAGGGTCTGGGGTACCCCCACTCTGGCGAGCTCGTCCTTGAGTGCGTCTGAGAGGCCCATGCGGAATTGGTGACGGAGGGCAGCATCGTTCCAGTCGGTGTCGGCACCCCAACGCCTGAACTCAGCCACATAGTCCTCTGCTGGTCTTCGACCCTGTTGGAGAGAACATAAGGCGGCCTCCGCAGTGGTTGAGAGTTGGGGGTCCTCATAAAGCTGCGCCATGGCATCAAAAAAGGTGGAGAGACTGGTCAATGCTGCATCCTTTTGTTCCACGAGACGGTGGGCCCAGATTTGGGGATCCCCAGTCAGTAGGGCTACCACAAAACCCACCTTGGTGGTCTCTAAAGAGAAGGTCCTAGGTTGCAGGGCAAAATGGAGTTCACAGGAGTTACGGAAAGTTCTGAAGCTACCACGGGCACCCGTAAATTTCTCTGGAGTAGGTACCTTGGGCTCAGGTGGTAGCATCACTATAGTCTGGGTAGGTGCAGGCCCCGTTGGGGGTATTGCTGGGTGAGGAGTTCCTTGGGTACTGGATGGACCAGACAGGGCCAGTACCCGTTCCTCCAGCCGGGTATAACCCTGCTGGAGATTCTTCACCGCTTCGGTCAGACCTGCCAGGTGTTGGCATAGCCCCTCCATGGCGGGGGCTCCCTGCTCGGGCTCAGACATGGCTGTCTGCTACTGTCACGTACCTGGTGGTGCGAGCCCGAGATTGCAGGGAGAGGCCTCCCTTGCGTCTCCCACTCCCGGTTCCCTGGTGTGGGAACAGGAGAGCCAGGAGTGAGGAGGAGCACGGGTGCCTGGCAGGATCAACAGACCGGTGGGAAGGAAACAGGTTAGCTGAGCAGGCTGGATCTCTGGAAAGCAGGCTCACAGGTAAACCGGATAGCAGAGCTGGCAGGATCACAGGAAGCAGGCTCACAGGTAAACTGGATAGCAGAGCTGGCAGGATCACAGGAAAGCAGGCTCACAGGTAAACTGGATAGCAGAGCTGGCAGGATCACAGGAAGCAGGCTCACAGGTAAACTGGATAGCAGAGCTGGCAGGATCACAGGAAAGCAGGCTCACAGGTAAACTGGATAGCAGAGCTGGCAGGATCACAGGAAGCAGGCTCACAGGTAAACTGGATAGCAGAGCTGGCAGGATCACAGGAAAGCAGGCTCACAGGTAAACCGGATAGCAGAGCTGGCAGGATCACAGGAAGCAGGCTCACAGGTAAACTGGATAGCAGAGCTGGCAGGATCACAGGAAGCAGGCTCACAGGTAAACTGGATAGCAGAGCTGGCAGGATCACAGGAAAGCAGGCTCACAGGTAAACTGGATAGCAGAGCTGGCAGGATCACAGGAAGCAGGCTCACAGGTAAACTGGATAGCAGAGCTGGCAGGATCACAGGAAAGCAGGCTCACAGGTAAACTGGATAGCAGAGCTGGCAGGATCACAGGAAAGCAGGCTCACAGGTAAACTGGATAGCAGAGCTGGCAGGATCACAGGAAGCAGGCTCACAGGTAAACTGGATAGCAGCGCTGGCAGGATCACTGGAAAGCAGGCTCACAGGTAAACTGGATAGCAGAGCTGGCAGGATCACAGGAAAGCAGGCTCACAGGTAAACTGGATAGCAGAGCTGGCAGGATCACAGGAAGCAGGCTCACAGGTAAACTGGATAGCAGCGCTGGCAGGATCACTGGAAAGCAGGCTCACAGGTAAACTGGATAGCAGAGCTGACAGGAACTGGACAACGGCTTGGCAGGTAAGTTCACAGGTAAGCTTGGATAGCAGAGCTGACAGGAACTGGACAGCGGCTTGGAAGCAGGTTCACAGGTAAGCTTGGATAGCAGAGCTGACAGGAACTGGACAACGGCTTGGAAGCAGGTTCACAGGTAAGCTTGGATAGCAGAGCTGACAAGATCTCTACTCTACTCTGAGTTTTATTAAACTAAATCTGACACAATTCCAAGTCTGTGATGGATCAATGTATTACTGAGTGTATATATATTAGATTATATATCATAAATGGTCTTGTCAGTGTAGAATTTCATGGTCTGGCGCATGATCCTAGACACATACACGAGGTTATCCCTCTGGACTGATTTCAAATCCATGTCTGGTGCAATGAGACCAAAGAGATCTGGTCTCTCTATGACTGGCTGGAGGTACTGAGATAGGAACTGGCTAACAGTCCTCAACACAGCGTCTTCAGTTTCCTCTGGAAACTTTGTTTGTAGAGATTTTTGAAGGGCCTTTGTTAGGTATCTCAGGCCATAAGGAATGCTGTCCACAGAGGAGAATATGGACTCTACAAGTTTGTCAGCCATGTTGTATATCAGGAAATCATCAATTGGAGGGATCTCAGGAATGGTTATTCCCATTAGTCTTTCCATTTGATATCTTGTTTCTATGTATCGATCGGAAGTCTCGGTTGCACAGATGGCAAGATCTTCTGTGACGCTCAGTATCTCCATTATTGCTGGTGTCAGCGCCTCGACTAGGCCCTTATAGCTGGCTTGATGTGTGTAAAATCTCACGATTAGATTTAAAATCGCTGATTTCCCATTCAGTAGATCCTCAATGGCATCAAGTCTTGTCTCCACTTCCTCACGGAGAGTGGCTTCCATCAACTTCACGAAAAAGTATTCTTCTCGTGGCGTGGAAGCGTAGTTATACAGACTGTGGAGCAATCTGTCTACAATCGTCATATCCTGAGGGCCAGACAACTGACCAATGAGCCTAGTCAGGTAAGTCGGGTCGGTCTGGAGACAATAGAAGAGGTGTTCGTAGGAATCCACCTTCTCCCTGTTCTTTATGGCCTCACAAACCGCCTGCCTTCCCATGGTGATCGCCTCTTTTATTTGGTCCTTGTTTTTGCTCGTTAGTTTTTTGTATCTGGACAGAAGATCCTGCTGAGCAGTTTTGTCCTTTACTAACGAGACAATGTCATTTTTGAGGGATTTTATCTCCTCCTTCTGTTTGTAGATGGTTTGCAGTTTAAAGGCGAATTCATCCCTTAACACGTTCAGTTGAATCTGCTGAGCAAAGCTCGGGTCAACGGGGTCCAGGAGCCGGGAAAAGTATCTGATCGTTCTCAGAGGAGGATTCTCATCTCTCATTAACGATTTATAGTGTTTCCGGGCCACATAACCTCTGATGAGCGACTGAAGTTTTACAATGGCCTGGCCACGGTGCTGCTCCCGTACTTCTCTCTCAACTTTGTCATTCTCTGCCTCGGCCCCCAGCAGTTGTTGACTCAACTGGTGAGTTGGGGAATACATTTGGTCATCTTCCATTTGTAAAAATGAGGTCAGCCGGCTGCTGATCCCTTCATAGGAGAAGATGTCCAAGCGTCGGCATAAAGTCGTAGTCATTTCTATGTTCATAACTGTAGGGACAAAAAAATAGATATTAGTACTCTTAGAGGAACCTTCTGCAAGATCTCTACTCTACTCTGAGTTTTATTAAACTAAATCTGACACAATTCCAAGTCTGTGATGGATCAATGTATTACTGAGTGTATATATATTAGATTATATATCATAAATGGTTTTGTCAGTGTAGAATTTCATGGTCTGGCGCATGATCCTAGACACATACACGAGGTTATCCCTCTGGACTTATTTCAAATCCATGTCTGGTGCAATGAGACCAAAGAGATCTGGTCTCTCTATGACTGGCTGGAGGTACTGAGATAGGAACTGGCTAACAGTCCTCAACACAGCGTCTTCAATTTCCTCTGGAAACTTTGTTTGTAGAGATTCTTGAAGGGCCTTTGTTAGGTATCTCAGGCCATAAGGAATGCTGTCCACAGAGGAGAATATGGACTCTACAAGTTTGTCAGCCATGTTGTATATCAGGAAATCATCAATTGGAGGGATCTCAGGAATGGTTATTCCCATTAGTCTTTCCATTTGATATCTTGTTTCTATGTATCGATCGGAAGTCTCGGTTGCACAGATGGCAAGATCTTCTGTGACGCTCAGTATCTCCATTATTGCTGGTGTCAGCGCCTCGACTAGGCCCTTATAGCTGGCTTGATGTATGTAAAATCTCACGATTAGATTTAAAATCGCTGATTTCCCATTCAGTAGATCCTCAATGGCATCAAGTCTTGTCTCCACTTCCTCACGGAGAGTGGCTTCCATCAACTTCACGAAAAAGTATTCTTCTCGTGGCGTGGAAGCGTAGTTATACAGACTGTGGAGCAATCTGTCTACAATCGTCGTATCCTGAGGGCCAAACAACTGACCAATGAGCCTAGTCAGGTAAGTCGGGTCGGTCTGGAGACAATAGAAGAGGTGTTCGTAGGAATCCACCTTCTCCCTGTTCTTTATGGCCTCACAAACTGCCTGCCTTCCCATGGTGATCGCCTCTTTTATTTGGTCCTTGTTTTTGCTCGTTAGTTTTTTGTATCTGGACAGAAGATCCTGCTGAGCAGTTTTGTCCTTTACTAACGAGACAATGTCATTTTTGAGGGATTTTATCTCCTCCTTCTGTTTGTAGATGGTTTGCAGTTTAAAGGCGAATTCATCCCTTAACACGTTCAGTTGAATCTGCTGAGCAAAGCTCGGGTCAACGGGGTCCAGGAGCCGGGAAAAGTATCTGATCGTTCTCAGAGGAGGATTCTCATCTCTCATTAACGATTTATAGTGTTTCCGGGCCACATAACCTCTGATGAGCGACTGAAGTTTTACAATGGCCTGGCCACGGTGCTGCTCCCGTACTTCTCTCTCAACTTTGTCATTCTCTGCCTCGGCCCCCAGCAGTTGTTGACTCAACTGGTGAGTGGGGGAATACATTTTGTCATCTTCCATTTGTAAAAATGAGGTCAGCCGGCTGCTGATCCCTTCATAGGAGAAGATGTCCAAGCGTCGGCATAAAGTCATAGTCATTTCTATGTTCATACCTGTAGGGGAAAAAAAATAGACATTAGTACTCTTAGAGTGTGTAAAATCTCACGATTAGATTTAAAATCGCTGATTTTCCCATTCAGTAGATCCTCAATGGCATCAAGTCTTGTCTCCACTTCCTCACGGAGAGTGGCTTCCATCAACTTCACGAAAAAGTATTCTTCTCGTGGCGTGGAAGCGTAGTTATACAGACTGTGGAGCAATCTGTCTACAATCGTCGTATCCTGAGGGCCAGACAACTGACCAATGAGCCTAGTCAGGTAAGTCGGGTCGGTCTGGAGACAATAGAAGAGGTGTTCGTAGGAATCCACCTTCTCCCTGTTCTTTATGGCCTCACAAACCGCCTGCCTTCCCATGGTGGTCGCCTCTTTTATTTGGTCCTTGTTTTTGCTCGTTAGTTTTTTGTATCTGGACAGAAGATCCTGCTGAGCAGTTTTGTCCTTTACTAACGAGACAATGTCATTTTTGAGGGATTTTATCTCCTCCTTCTGTTTGTAGATGGTTTGCAGTTTAAAGGCGAATTCATCCCTTAACACGTTCAGTTGAATCTGCTGAGCAAAGCTCGGGTCAACGGGGTCCAGGAGCCGGGAAAAGTATCTGATCGTTCTCAGAGGAGGATTCTCATCTCTCATTAACGATTTATAGTGTTTCCGGGCCACATAACCTCTGATGAGCGACTGAAGTTTTACAATGGCCTGGCCACGGTGCTGCTCCCGTACTTCTCTCTCAACTTTGTCATTCTCTGCCTCGGCCCCCAGCAGTTGTTGACTCAACTGGTGAGTTGGGGAATACATTTGGTCATCTTCCATTTGTAAAAATGAGGTCAGCCGGCTGCTGATCCCTTCATAGGAGAAGATGTCCAAGCGTCGGCATAAAGTCGTAGTCATTTCTATGTTCATAACTGTAGGGACAAAAAAATAGACATTAGTACTCTTAGAGGAACCTTCTGCAAGATCTCTACTCTACTCTGAGTTTTATTAAACTAAATCTGACACAATTCCAAGTCTGTGATGGATCAATGTATTACTGAGTGTATATATATTAGATTATATATCATAAATGGTTTTGTCAGTGTAGAATTTCATGGTCTGGCGCATGATCCTAGACACATACACAAGGTTATCCCTCTGGACTTATTTCAAATCCATGTCTGGTGCAATGAGACCAAAGAGATCTGGTCTCTCTATGACTGGCTGGAGGTACTGAGATAGGAACTGGCTAACAGTCCTCAACACAGCGTCTTCAATTTCCTCTGGAAACTTTGTTTGTAGAGATTCTTGAAGGGCCTTTGTTAGGTATCTCAGGCCATAAGGAATGCTGTCCACAGAGGAGAATATGGACTCTACAAGTTTGTCAGCCATGTTGTATATCAGGAAATCATCAATTGGAGGGATCTCAGGAATGGTTATTCCCATTAGTCTTTCCATTTGATATCTTGTTTCTATGTATCGATCGGAAGTCTCGGTTGCACAGATGGCAAGATCTTCTGTGACGCTCAGTATCTCCATTATTGCTGGTGTCAGCGCCTCGACTAGGCCCTTATAGCTGGCTTGATGTGTGTAAAATCTCACGATTAGATTTAAAATCGCTGATTTCCCATTCAGTAGATCCTCAATGGCATCAAGTCTTGTCTCCACTTCCTCACGGAGAGTGGCTTCCATCAACTTCACGAAAAAGTATTCTTCTCGTGGCGTGGAAGCGTAGTTATACAGACTGTGGAGCAATCTGTCTACAATCGTCGTATCCTGAGGGCCAAACAACTGACCAATGAGCCTAGTCAGGTAAGTCGGGTCGGTCTGGAGACAATAGAAGAGGTGTTCGTAGGAATCCACCTTCTCCCTGTTCTTTATGGCCTCACAAACCGCCTGCCTTCCCATGGTGATCGCCTCTTTTATTTGGTCCTTGTTTTTGCTCGTTAGTTTTTTGTATCTGGACAGAAGATCCTGCTGAGCAGTTTTGTCCTTTACTAACGAGACAATGTCATTTTTGAGGGATTTTATCTCCTCCTTCTGTTTGTAGATGGTTTGCAGTTTAAAGGCGAATTCATCCCTTAACACGTTCAGTTGAATCTGCTGAGCAAAGCTCGGGTCAACGGGGTCCAGGAGCCGGGAAAAGTATCTGATCGTTCTCAGAGGAGGATTCTCATCTCTCATTAACGATTTATAGTGTTTCCGGGCCACATAACCTCTGATGAGCGACTGAAGTTTTACAATGGCCTGGCCACGGTGCTGCTCCCGTACTTCTCTCTCAACTTTGTCATTCTCTGCCTCGGCCCCCAGCAGTTGTTGACTCAACTGGTGAGTGGGGGAATACATTTTGTCATCTTCCATTTGTAAAAATGAGGTCAGCCGGCTGCTGATCCCTTCATAGGAGAAGATGTCCAAGCGTCGGCATAAAGTCATAGTCATTTCTATGTTCATACCTGTAGGGGAAAAAAAATAGACATTAGTACTCTTAGAGTGTGTAAAATCTCACGATTAGATTTAAAATCGCTGATTTTCCCATTCAGTAGATCCTCAATGGCATCAAGTCTTGTCTCCACTTCCTCACGGAGAGTGGCTTCCATCAACTTCACGAAAAAGTATTCTTCTCGTGGCGTGGAAGCGTAGTTATACAGACTGTGGAGCAATCTGTCTACAATCGTCGTATCCTGAGGGCCAGACAACTGACCAATGAGCCTAGTCAGGTAAGTCGGGTCGGTCTGGAGACAATAGAAGAGGTGTTCGTAGGAATCCACCTTCTCCCTGTTCTTTATGGCCTCACAAACCGCCTGCCTTCCCATGGTGATCGCCTCTTTTATTTGGTCCTTGTTTTTGCTCGTTAGTTTTTTGTATCTGGACAGAAGATCCTGCTGAGCAGTTTTGTCCTTTACTAACGAGACAATGTCATTTTTGAGGGATTTTATCTCCTCCTTCTGTTTGTAGATGGTTTGCAGTTTAAAGGCGAATTCATCCCTTAACACGTTCAGTTGAATCTGCTGAGCAAAGCTCGGGTCAACGGGGTCCAGGAGCCGGGAAAAGTATCTGATCGTTCTCAGAGGAGGATTCTCATCTCTCATTAACGATTTATAGTGTTTCCGGGCCACATAACCTCTGATGAGCGACTGAAGTTTTACAATGGCCTGGCCACGGTGCTGCTCCCGTACTTCTCTCTCAACTTTGTCATTCTCTGCCTCGGCCCCCAGCAGTTGTTGACTCAACTGGTGAGTTGGGGAATACATTTGGTCATCTTCCATTTGTAAAAATGAGGTCAGCCGGCTGCTGATCCCTTCATAGGAGAAGATGTCCAAGCGTCGGCATAAAGTCGTAGTCATTTCTATGTTCATAACTGTAGGGACAAAAAAATAGACATTAGTACTCTTAGAGGAACCTTCTGCAAGATCTCTACTCTACTCTGAGTTTTATTAAACTAAATCTGACACAATTCCAAGTCTGTGATGGATCAATGTATTACTGAGTGTATATATATTAGATTATATATCATAAATGGTTTTGTCAGTGTAGAATTTCATGGTCTGGCGCATGATCCTAGACACATACACGAGGTTATCCCTCTGGACTGATTTCAAATCCATGTCTGGTGCAATGAGACCAAAGAGATCTGGTCTCTCTATGACTGGCTGGAGGTACTGAGATAGGAACTGGCTAACAGTCCTCAACACAGCGTCTTCAGTTTCCTCTGGAAACTTTGTTTGTAGAGATTTTTGAAGGGCCTTTGTTAGGTATCTCAGGCCATAAGGAATGCTGTCCACAGAGGAGAATATGGACTCTACAAGTTTGTCAGCCATGTTGTATATCAGGAAATCATCAATTGGAGGGATCTCAGGAATGGTTATTCCCATTAGTCTTTCCATTTGATATCTTGTTTCTATGTATCGATCGGAAGTCTCGGTTGCACAGATGGCAAGATCTTCTGTGACGCTCAGTATCTCCATTATTGCTGGTGTCAGCGCCTCGACTAGGCCCTTATAGCTGGCTTGATGTGTGTAAAATCTCACGATTAGATTTAAAATCGCTGATTTCCCATTCAGTAGATCCTCAATGGCATCAAGTCTTGTCTCCACTTCCTCACGGAGAGTGGCTTCCATCAACTTCACGAAAAAGTATTCTTCTCGTGGCGTGGAAGCGTAGTTATACAGACTGTGGAGCAATCTGTCTACAATCGTCGTATCCTGAGGGCCAGACAACTGACCAATGAGCCTAGTCAGGTAAGTCGGGTCGGTCTGGAGACAATAGAAGAGGTGTTCGTAGGAATCCACCTTCTCCCTGTTCTTTATGGCCTCACAAACCGCCTGCCTTCCCATGGTGATCGCCTCTTTTATTTGGTCCTTGTTTTTGCTCGTTAGTTTTTTGTATCTGGACAGAAGATCCTGCTGAGCAGTTTTGTCCTTTACTAACGAGACAATGTCATTTTTGAGGGATTTTATCTCCTCCTTCTGTTTGTAGATGGTTTGCAGTTTAAAGGCGAATTCATCCCTTAACACGTTCAGTTGAATCTGCTGAGCAAAGCTCGGGTCAACGGGGTCCAGGAGCCGGGAAAAGTATCTGATCGTTCTCAGAGGAGGATTCTCATCTCTCATTAACGATTTATAGTGTTTCCGGGCCACATAACCTCTGATGAGCGACTGAAGTTTTACAATGGCCTGGCCACGGTGCTGCTCCCGTACTTCTCTCTCAACTTTGTCATTCTCTGCCTCGGCCCCCAGCAGTTGTTGACTCAACTGGTGAGTTGGGGAATACATTTGGTCATCTTCCATTTGTAAAAATGAGGTCAGCCGGCTGCTGATCCCTTCATAGGAGAAGATGTCCAAGCGTCGGCATAAAGTCGTAGTCATTTCTATGTTCATAACTGTAGGGACAAAAAAATAGACATTAGTACTCTTAGAGGAACCTTCTGCAAGATCTCTACTCTACTCTGAGTTTTATTAAACTAAATCTGACACAATTCCAAGTCTGTGATGGATCAATGTATTACTGAGTGTATATATATTAGATTATATATCATAAATGGTTTTGTCAGTGTAGAATTTCATGGTCTGGCGCATGATCCTAGACACATACACGAGGTTATCCCTCTGGACTGATTTCAAATCCATGTCTGGTGCAATGAGACCAAAGAGATCTGGTCTCTCTATGACTGGCTGGAGGTACTGAGATAGGAACTGGCTAACAGTCCTCAACACAGTGTCTTCAGTTTCCTCTGGAAACTTTGTTTGTAGAGATTTTTGAAGGGCCTTTGTTAGGTATCTCAGGTCATAAGGAATGCTGTCCACAGAGGAGAATATGGACTCTACAAGTTTGTCAGCCATGTTGTATATCAGGAAATCATCAATTGGAGGGATCTCAGGAATGGTTATTCCCATTAGTCTTTCCATTTGATATCTTGTTTCTATGTATCGATCGGAAGTCTCGGTTGCACAGATGGCAAGATCTTCTGTGACGCTCAGTATCTCCATTATTGCTGGTGTCAGCGCCTCGACTAGGCCCTTATAGCTGGCTTGATGTGTGTAAAATCGCTGATTTCCCATTCAGTAGATCCTCAATGGCATCAAGTCTTGTCTCCACTTCCTCACGGAGAGTGGCTTCCATCAACTTCACGAAAAAGTATTCTTCTCGTGGCGTGGAAGCGTAGTTATACAGACTGTGGAGCAATCTGTCTACAATCGTCGTATCCTGAGGGCCAAACAACTGACCAATGAGCCTAGTCAGGTAAGTCGGGTCGGTCTGGAGACAATAGAAGAGGTGTTCGTAGGAATCCACCTTCTCCCTGTTCTTTATGGCCTCACAAACCGCCTGCCTTCCCATGGTGATCGCCTCTTTTATTTGGTCCTTGTTTTTGCTCGTTAGTTTTTTGTATCTGGACAGAAGATCCTGCTGAGCAGTTTTGTCCTTTACTAACGAGACAATGTCATTTTTGAGGGATTTTATCTCCTCCTTCTGTTTGTAGATGGTTTGCAGTTTAAAGGCGAATTCATCCCTTAACACGTTCAGTTGAATCTGCTGAGCAAAGCTCGGGTCAACGGGGTCCAGGAGCCGGGAAAAGTATCTGATCGTTCTCAGAGGAGGATTCTCATCTCTCATTAACGATTTATAGTGTTTCCGGGCCACATAACCTCTGATGAGCGACTGAAGTTTTACAATGGCCTGGCCACGGTGCTGCTCCCTTACTTCTCTCTCAACTTTGTCATTCTCTGCCTCGGCCCCCAGCAGTTGTTGACTCAACTGGTGAGTGGGGGAATACATTTTGTCATCTTCCATTTGTAAAAATGAGGTCAGCCGGCTGCTGATCCCTTCATAGGAGAAGATGTCCAAGCGTCGGCATAAAGTCATAGTCATTTCTATGTTCATACCTGTAGGGGAAAAAAAATAGACATTAGTACTCTTAGAGTGTGTAAAATCTCACGATTAGATTTAAAATCGCTGATTTTCCCATTCAGTAGATCCTCAATGGCATCAAGTCTTGTCTCCACTTCCTCA
>CM053035.1:204413127-204488127 GCA_028564925.1 Lithobates sylvaticus
CCTGTGCTGAGTCCCCGGGTCTGTACACCCGCTGTGCCATTATGAGGGGTTCCCAACATCCCTGTGCTGAGTTCCCGGGTCTGTACACCCGCTGTGCCCATTATGAGGGGTTCCCACCATCCCTGTGCTGAGTCCCCGGGTCTGTACACCCGCTGTGCCCATTATGAGGGGTTCCCACCATCCCTGTGCTGAGTTCCCGGGTCTGTACACCCGCTGTGCCCATTATGAGGGGTTCCCACCATCAACCCCTGTGCTGAGTCCCCGGGTCTGTACACCCGCTGTGCCCATTTATGAGGGGCTCCCACCATCCCTGTGCTGAGTCCCCGGGTCTGTACACCCGCTGTGCCCATTATGAGGGGTTCCCACCATCCCTGTGCTGAGTTCCCCCCGGGTCTGTACACCCGCTGTGCCCATTATGAGGGGTTCCCACCATCCCTGTGCTGAGTCCCCAGGTCTGTACACCCGCTGTGCCCATTTATGAGGGGTTCCCACCATCCCTGTGCTGAGTCCTGGGTCTGTACACCCGCTGTGCCCATTATGAGGGGTTCCCTTCCATCCCTGTGCTGAGTTCCCGGGTCTGTACACCCGCTGTGCCCATTATGAGGGGTTCCCACCATCCCTGTGCTAGTAGATCTGAATGGACATATGTAGTACTATTCATACAAAAAATGCTCAGTACATTCATTGACTTGCCGAATTTTCTGCTTCAAAAATGTGTTTGCTTTCAACGTTCGATTCTGGAGTTAAAAAAACACATATTACAAAATGTTCATTAAAAAAAAAATCCAGCCGACTCCTTCAAATTTTCTGATCACTGTAATCGAAAATGAATGTTGATCTGACCCACTAACCATTAGAGTATCCGCTTTAAGACCACGCCTTTTCTTGATACTTTTTGTTTACAAGTTTAAATCAGTATTTTTTTTTTTAGCAGAGACCCTTGGAAATAAAATGGTGGTCTTGCGAATTTTTTATGTCACGCAGAATTTGAGCAGCGGCATTTCAAACGCAATTTAAAAATTTTTAAAAATATACTATCATTAATAAAAAAAAAAAAACATAATATATACCCCAATTTTTAGGAAAAAATATATGAAAAATTATTTTACGCCGAGTAAATAGATAGTGAACATGCCGCGCTTTAAAATTACGTGGAATGGCGACAAATGATGGTACTTTCCATAGAGTTTTACAGATTACATGTTTAGAGTTACAGAGGAGGTCTAGTGCTAGAATTATTGCTCTCGCTCTAATGTTGGCAGCGATACCTCACATGTGTGGTGCGAACACCGTTTACATACTGTATGTGTGCATGACTTCGCTTCTGCGCGCCAGGATTGAGCGCTTTAAAAATATATATATATATTATTTATTTATTTTTATCTTTACGCTGTCTCTTTCTTTTTTTTTTTTTTTTACTTTACGCTGTCCCTTTTATTTTTATTTATTTTTTTATCATTTTACGCTGTACCTTTAATTATTTTAATTTTTTTGTATCTTTACGCTGTCCCTTTAATTATTTTTTTTTTTTTTTATTTATCTTTACACTGTCCCTTTCATTTTTTTTTATTCTTTTTTTTTATCTCTATGCTGTCCCTTTCATTTTTTTCTTTTTTTTTTATCTTTACGCTTTCCTTTCATTTTTTTTTATCTTTACGCTGTCCCTTTCATTTTTTTTTTTTTACTTTACGCTGTCCCTTTCATTTTTTTTCTATCTTTATGCTGTCCCTTTCATTTTTTTTTCTATCTTTACGCTGTCCCTTTCATTTTTATTTTTTTTTTATCTTTACGCTGTCCCTTTCATTTTTTTTTTTTTTTTTATCTTTACGCTGTCCCTTTCTTTTTTTTTTCTATCTTTACGCTGTCCCTTTCATTTTTTTTTCTATCTTTACACTGTCCCTTTTTTTTTTTTTATTTTTTTTATCTTTACGCTGTCCCTTTAATTATTTTTTTTTATTTATCTTTACACTGTCCCTTTCATTTTTTTTTTTATTATTTTTTTTTATCTGTACTCTGTCCCTTTCATTTTTTTTTATTTTTTTTATCTTTACGCTGTCCCTTTCATTATTTTTTTTTTTTTTTTTTTTTTTTTTTTTTATCTTTACGCTGTCCCTTTCATTTTTTTTTTTTTTTTTATCTTTACGCTGTCCCTTTCATTATTTTTTATTTATTTTTTTTTATCTTTACGCTGTCCTTTCATTTTTTTTTTTTTTTTTTTTTTATCTTTACGCTGTCCCTTTCACTTTTTTCATTTTTTTAATCACTTTTATTCTTAGTACAAGGAATGCAAACATCCCTTGCAATAGAAATAAGGGATGACAGGTCCTCTTTATTGAGAGATCTGGAGTCAATAAGACTGAATCTCTCCTCTACCTTTAACCGTGTGCCAACCAGCGGCCATCGTTTATACTACAGTGGCAGGTCGGCTGCCCTGCGCAAATCGCCGTAGCTGTACGACGGCTCGCTCAGGCATGCCTGCAGGGTTGGGCGTACTCGATGTCCGCCGGCAGCCCCACAATCGCCTATTACAGACGATTCCCCCGTTCTGACAGGGGACTTGACAGATCTACTGTTCACTGTGATCGGGAACAGCGATCTCTGTCATGTCCCAGTAAGCTCATCCCCCCCCCTACAGTTAGAAACACGCTGAGGGAACACATTTAACCTCATTGATCGCCCCCTAGTGGTAACCCCCTTCACTGCCAGTGACATTTATACGGTAATCAGTGGCTGTTTTTAGCTCTGATCGCTGTATAAATGACAGTGGTCCCAAAAAGGTGTCAAAAGTGTCCGATCTGTCCGCCGCAATGTCACAGTGGTAAAAATCGCAGATCGCCGCCATTACTAGTACATAAAAAAAAATAATATAAAATGCCATAAATCTTTCACCTATTTTGTAGACGCTATATCTTTTGCGCAAACCAAATCAATATATACGCTTATTGCGATTTTTTTTTTTTTTACCAAAAATTTATAGAAGAATACATTTTGGCCTAAAATAATGAATACATTTGTTTTTTTATATTTCTTTTTGGATATGTATTATAGCAAAAAGTAAAAAAATTATTTTGTTTCAAAATTGTCGTTTGTTTATAGCGCAAGAAAAACGCAGAGATGATCGAATACCACCAAAAGAAAATTTTGTGGGGAAAAAAAGGACGTCATTTTGTTTGGGTACAGCGTTGCACGACCGCGCAATTGTCAGTTCCGAATCGCAAAAAAATGGCCCGATCATTAAAGTGGAAGTAAACCCTTCTATCGTTTTCAGCCAAGGAAGCTGCCATCTTTGCCTCTGTTTAATCTTCAACTGCCACGGTGCTGCACATGTGATCCGTTATGACACCAGCCATTGGATGGTTAGACTGTTTGGTTGAGAGCACAGCCAATGTGCAGTTAGCATTCACGGCGTGTCTTTTTTTTTAGACTGTTAAATCGATGGGTTTACTTCCGCTTTAAGGGGGCAAATCCTTCCGGTGGGATGAAGGTGAGATCGAAGGTGTGAGATCGAAGGTGCAGATCGAAGTGTGGGATGGAAGGGTGAGATGAAGGTGAGATAGGAGGTGAGTCTAAGGTTAGATAGGAAGGTGGGATTGTGGGTGAAGACTCGAAGGTGAGGATGAAGGGTGAGCTTGAAGGGTGGGAATCGAAGGTGAGATGGAAGGTCATATGGAAGGGTTTGACGGATGGAAGGCTCGAGATTGAAAGGGTGAGATCGATAGGTGCGATTGAAGGGTGGGATTATAGGGGAGATTTGGTGAGGGCGAGAGATCGGAGGGTAGGTGATTGAAAGGGTGAGAACGAAGGTGAGATCGAAGGTGAGATCGAAGGGTGGGATTGAAGGTGTGAGATTGAAGGTGAGATATGGACGGGTCGAGACGAAGGTGCGATCGAAGGGTGGGATTGAAGGGTTGAGATCGAAAAGGTGTGATTGTAGGGTGAGATTGAAGGGTGAGATCGTCGAAGGGTTGAGATCGACGGGTGGTGCTTGAAGAGGTGAGATCGAAGGGTGCCTTTTGGAAGGTTTTAAGATCGGGGGTGAGATAGAAGGGGTGGGATTGATAAAGGGTGAGGGATCGAAGGTAAGATTGAAGGGTGATATTGGAGGTGAGATCGAAGGGTGAGATTGAAGGGTGAGATCGATGGTGAGTTCGAATGTGAGATCGGTAGGGTGAGATTGAGGTGAGATCGAAGGGGTGATATTGAAGGTATGATCGGAGAGGGGAGATCGAGGGGGGATTGAAGGTGTGATATTGAAGGTGAGATCGAAGGGTGGGATTTTTTTTTTTTTTAAAGGTTGAGTAGTGTATTGTGAGGAGATGAGTTGAGGGAGTTTGAGATTGAGATTTGTGTAGAGAAGTGAGAAGATGGTGATGAGATGTGTGAGTGAGTGTGTGAGATGTTGATTAGTGAGTGATGAGGTTGTGATTTAGTGTGATGTGATGGAGTGAAGTGTGAGTGTTGTGAGTGGTTTTGTGAGATGTGAGTTGAGTGAGTTGAATGAGATTGAGATTTTTTGGGTTGAGATTCGGAGGGTTGGGATTGAGATGGGGTGAGATGAGGTGGAGATCGAAGGTGAGATGGAAGGGTGAATCGAAGGGTGGGATTGAAGGGTGAGATCGAAGGTGAGATGAAGGGTGGAGATTGAAGGGTGAGATCGAAGGTGAGATCGGAGGTTTGTGATTGAAGGGTGAGATCGAAGGTTGGCCTATTGAAGGTGGAGATCGACTAGGTGATGATCGTGATGGTGGGATTTGAAGGGTGAGATCGAAGGTGAGATTGAAGGGTGGGATTGAAGGGTGTGATCGAAGGTGAGTCGAAGGTGAGAGCAGTGAGATCGAAGGGTGAGAGCGAAGGAAAGTCGGAGGGTGAGATTGAAGGGTGGGATTGAAGGGTGAGATCGAAGGTGAGATCGAAGGGTGAGATCGAAGGGTGAGATTGAAGGTGAGATCGAAGGTGAGATCGAAGGGTGAGATTGAAGGTGAGATCGAAGGGTGATATTGAAGGTAAGATCAGAGGGTGAGATCGAAGGGTGGGATTGAAGGGTGGGATTGAAGGGTGATATTGAAGGTAAGATCGGAGGGTGAGATCGAAGGGTGGGATTGAAGGGTGATATTGAAGGTGAGATCGAAGGTGAGAAAAAAAAATAGTTTCTACTTCCACCGTAGACCGGAAGTGACATTATAACGTCGATCCGATCCTCCAAGACTATAGAGACGATCAGATCAGAGACAGTATAGTCTCTATGGCCAACCACGCGAACCGTCAGATCGTTTCTCGGGTAAACCTCTCTGAACCGATTCTGAAAGTGATCCAGAGGCTAATTAGCCGCTCGGACCGCTTTTACAAAAAAATTCCAGCCGCCGGCTGAATAAAACAAAACAAAAACGGCACTATGGCTGATCGCTTTAACCATAACCCTAATAAATTACTTTGACACTGCAATGTATATATATATATATATACACGTATTTTGGTCGGCAAGTGGTTAACGAACGAATGTTCCTAAAATTAAAAAAAAAATTGGAATAAATCTTCCTAGCCTATGGCCAGCTCTGATAGACCCCGGATCTTTCCATAAAGAGGACCTGTCATGGCCCATGCTGTCACAAGGGATGTTCTTTATCCCTTAAAATAGCAATAAAGTTGATTAAAAAAAAAAAATTCTTTACTTGTTAACTTTGTTTAATAAACAATAAAAATGTATTGTTTAAATAAAAAAAAATGAAAGCTACAGTGTTAAAAAATAAAAAATATGTAAATAAAATAAATAATAAATTAAAAATATGTAAATAAAATAAATAATAATTAAAAAAAATATTAATGTTTCCTTTCATTCTTTGTATTGACAAAACAGAAACCATTTTTCTCCCTCCATTGGAATTTGTATCGTTAGGCGGTCAATGAGGTCTTTGATTCTCGTACGCAGAGCTTACACTTTTTCATATGGAAATAAGAGTCGTCTGGTTCACAAGATGGTGGATGTCGTCACATAGGAAGCGGAATCTCAGAGGGAAACCTGTGGAAATGATTTTTTTTGTTATTACTACCGTTACATTGTTACGTTGTAGGTTTGCTCCCTAAAGAGGGATCTCCCCTCCACTGCCCTCTGCTGTCTGACTCCTGGAATTGAACGGCTGGCCCTGCATTGTACAGGATGACGTCAGATGGGGGCAACCCGGCTGGCCAGTAAAGAGAAGAAGAAGCTTCGGAGACCAGTCCGGAGGAGGCAGCCAATGGGATTGATGGATAAGGTAAGTATACCACCTTGTTCATCAGTCCCTAGGCCAAACGGGAAGTTACCCCTTGTATTGGAGGGGGGGGGGGGGCCTCACCTTAAAGGTAGAGATTTGTTGTCCCCGGAAGTTCAGCTTTTGGTCTATAAAGGGGATCAATTACAATACAAACGTTCTGCATCCGGTGATATCGAAGGGTGAGATCGAAGGTGAGGTCGAAAGTGAGATTGAAGGTGAGATCAAAGGTAAAATGGAAGGTGAGATTGAAGGTGAGTTGGAAGGTGAGATCGAAGGGTGGGTTTAAAGGTGAGATTGGAGGGCGAGATCGGAGGGTGGGATTGAAGGTGAGATCGAAGGTGAGATTGAAGGGTGAGATCGAAGGTGAGATCGAAGGGTGGGATTAAAGGTGAGATTGGAGGGTGAGATTGAAGGTGAGATTGGAGGGTGGGATTGAATGTGAGATTGGAGGGTGAGATTGAATGTGAGATTGGAGGGTGGGATTGAAGGTGAGATCGAAGGGTGGTATTGAAGGGTGAGATCGAAGGGTGATATTGAAGGTGAGATCGAAGGGTGATATTGAAGGTGAGATCGAAGGTGAGATCGAAGGGTGAGATCAAAGGGTGGGATTGAAGGGTGAGATCGGAGGGTGAGATCAAAGGGTGAGATCGGAGGGTGAGATCGAAGGGTGAGATCGGAGGGTGAGATCGAAGGGTGAGATCGAAGGTGAGATCGAAGGGTGAGATCGAAGGTGAGATCGAAGGGTGAGATCGAAGGTGAGATCGGATGGTGATATTGAAGGTGAGATCGGAGGGTGAGATCGGAGGGTGAGATCGAAGGGTGAGATCGAAGGGTGAGATCGAAGGTGGGATCGAAGGGTGATATTGAAGGTGAGATCGAAGGGTGAGATCGAAGGTGAGATCGGAGGGTGATATTGAAGGTGAGATCGAAGGTGAGATCGAAGGGTGAGATCGAAGGGTGAGATCGAAGGTGAGATCGAAGGGTGGGATTGAAGGGTGAGATCGGAGGGTGAGATCGAAGGGTGAGATCGAAGGTGAGATCGGAGGGTGAGATCGAAGGTGAGATCGAAGGGTGGGATTGAAGGGTGATATTGAAGGTGAGATCGAAGGGTGAGATCGAAGGTGAGATCGAAGGGTGGGATTGAAGGGTGATATTGAAGGTGAGATCGAAGGGTGAGATCGGAGGGTGAGATCGGAGGGTGAGATCGAAGGTGAGATCGAAGGGTGGGATTGAAGGGGGATATTGAAGGTGAGATCGAAGGTGAGATCGGAGGGTGATATTGAAGGTGAGATCGAAGGTGAGATCGAAGGGTGATATCGAAGGTGAGATCGAAGAGTGGGATCGAAGGGTGAGATCGGAGGGTGAGATCGAAGGGTGAGATCGAAGGTGAGATCGAAGGGTGATATCGAAGGTGAGATCGAAGAGTGGGATCGAAGGGTGAGATCGGAGGGTGAGATCGAAGGGTGAGATCGAAGGTGAGATCGGAGGGTGAGATCGAAGGTGAGATCGAAGGGTGGGATTGAAGGGTGATATTGAAGGTGAGATCGAAGGGTGAGATTGAAGGTGAGATCGGAGGGTGAGATCGAAGGTGAGATCAGAGGGTGAGATCGAAGGTAAGATCGGAGGGTGAGATCGAAGGTGAGATCGAAGGTGAGATCGGAGGGTGAGATCGAAGGTGAGATCGGAGGGTGAGATCGAAGGTGAGATCGAAGGGTGGGGTGGAAGGGTGACATCGAAGGTGAGATCAAAGTAAAATATTTAGGTAGTTTTATTACACAGTAAACGGGTCCAAACCAAAATCGTCCAATAGAGAGTGATGGGCGGAGACCTGAACATACTCGGCTCGTAGTGGGAAAGCCGCGGAATGACTTGATGGTCTCTCCTCCAATCAATCTTCAGGACTCTCTCTGGTCACAATGTAAATGTACAATGGGGGAGTTTGTTGAGATTTCCCACATCCCGAGGACAGAGGAGACAATAGAAGTGTGTCGGAGCGAACGATTTCCCGGGGAACAGCTGGAGACGGAAGGAACCCTCATGTGGGAAAGAGGTCCAATGGAAGGCACCGCACCGGACGCACCGCACGCACCGCACGGAATGCACCGCACCGGAAGGCACTGCACCGGACGCACCGCACGGAACGCACCGCACTGGACGCACCGCACGGAATGCACCGCACCGGAAGGCACTGCACCGGACGCACCGCACGGAACGCACCGCACTGGACGCACCGCACGCACCGCACGGAATGCACCGCACCGGAAGGCACTGCACCGGACGCACCGCACCGGACGCACCGCACGGAACGCACCGCACTGGACGCACCGCACGCACCGCACGGAATGCACCGCACCGGAAGGCACTGCACCGGACGCACCGCACGGAACGCACCGCACTGGACGCACCGCACGCACCGCACGGAATGCACCGCACGGAATGCACCGCACCGGAAGGCACTGCACCGGACGCACCGCACGGAACGCACCGCACGGAACGCACCGCACCGATGTGAGTTGGTTCCATCGGCACACATAGAAAACACTGTGATTGCATTTTTTGATGCAGATTAGAAACGCGTTGGACTCTATCCGGTGTGAACTGCCCCAAGAAGGAGAACCCCTCTAACAAGCTGGAATTTCCGAGTCCTGACCGCCGGACATTCCCGCGTGTAATTTGATGAGATCGCCATCCGACACGCAGCGACCTTCACGCCGGCCTCCTATTCATCACCTGAAGTTGAGCGTCCTTCAGGGGGGCGGAGTCTCAGGCAGGTGCCGCCCCCCCGGGGGGGGGATTCTTTCTGGCAGAGGTGTGTGAGTTTAAAGTTTCTTCAACTTTCCCACAGCGGTTCTCTATGGACGGCTTTCATGGCCGATGACAAAAGACGTGTGCCGCGATCTCCTGAGCTCCGACCTCACTGTGTGCTCAGCTGTAATTCCACCCTGGAGGCCACCTGGAGGCTCTGCTTAGAAGAGTATCGAATCTCCATCATTAGACTGTACAACATACCGATCAAAGGAAAGGTACAGAGCCAGTGGCCATGGGAATGACCTAAAACGACACTATATGTCAAAAGTATTGGGACACCTGCCTTTACATGATCTTTAACGGCCTCCCAGTCTTAGTCTGTTGGGTTCAATATTGAGTTGGCCCTTTGCAGCTATAACAGCTTCAACTCTTCTGGAAGGCCGTCCACAAGGTTTAGGAGGGTGTCTATGGGAAGGTTTGACCATTCTTCCAGAAGCGCATTTGTGAGCTCAGGCACTGATGTTGGACGAGAAGGCCTCCACTCTAATTCATCCCAAAGGTGTACTATTGGTTTGAGGTCAGGACTCTGTGCAGGCCAGTCAAGTTCCTCCACCAAACTCGCTCATCCATGTCTTATGGACCTTGCTTTGTGCCCTGGTGGGCAGTCATGTTGGAACAGGAAGGGGGCCGTCCCCAAACTGTTCCCACAAAGTTGGGGAGCATGAAATTGTCCAAAATGTCTTTGTATGCCGACGCCTTAAGAGTTCCCTTCACTGGAACTAAGGGGCCAAACCCAACCCCTGAAAAACAACCCCCCACCATAATCCCCCCCTCCCCCCACACCATAATCCCCCCTCCACCAAAATGATTTGGACCAGTGCACAAAGCGAGGTCCATAAAGACATGGATGAGCCAGTTTGCAGTGGAGAAACTTGACAGAGTGCACAGAGTCCTGACCTCAACCCCATAGAACACTTTTGGGGTGAATTAGAGGGGAGACTGTGAGCCAGACCTTCTCATCCAACATCAGTGCCTGACCTCACAGATGCTCTTCTGGAAGAATGGTCAAACATTCCCATATCTTATATCTGGAAAATACCTAAAAAATAAAACCCCTTTGTGTCCATCTGTAGGTCTCTCAGTGAGTCATTGATATGTAAATGAGGGGGTGACATCATTGGAGATGTCTAATCCAATCAGCTGATTGTCTGGTAAAGCCCATCTAACTGCAGCATGATTTTTGGCTCCTCCCACTCATTCACTTCCCAATCCTCCCAGTCTGGGGGGGCTTTATAATACAAAAGGCAGAACTGGTCCCACCATGACACTGGGGGAGGGGGGGATTGCTGGTAATAGGAACTGTTTATATTACCCCCCCCCAATAAACATTCTAATGACATTCTGAAACAGAATCTTTTCCTTTTCACGACCTTATTATAGAGCCTGTGATGTCATCAGCGGGTCTCTGTGCTTCTCTATGCAATGCAATCAGATCGTGGCTGGTGGGAGGAGCCAGCAGGGTGCTGTACACAGCTTCCTGAGAACATCCCAGCCCCCCGGCCTCAGTAATCCTCTCCGGAGCCCTGATGTAAGCAGTGGGCGGGCTCTTGGGGAGGAGTTATGCTAATACCAAAATACCTTGCTGGGGGGGATGTCAGTCCAGAAGAGCGGGCGTTTATTTGCATGCCGACCACCTTAGGTAACGCCCACATGTGATGCTGAGCGTTCATAGTCGAAAGAACCAAAACCCAATGAATGAAAGGGGGCAGGGCCAGGGACAGTCAGGCTGCGGAGGAAAGAGCTAGATGATGTTTGACGTCCATCAGCCAGGAAATGAGGCGGAGCTCTATCTGGCTTCCTGCAGCTTCTAATGCACACTGTGAGGAGCTCAGGGTGTGCAGTGAAACACTATTTGGGGCCGAACAGACTCCCACTTTATGAAGGATATCAAACAAAAGCAAATGTAAAAGTCATATATATATATATATATATTTATATACACTTTATATATAAAAATACTTTGTTATAAATATAAAAACAAACAAATTATATATATATATATATTATATTTTTTTTTTTATATATTTATAACACACATACACTCTATATATAAAAATGAAAATATCATAAATATAAAAACAAACAAATTGATTTTATATTTATATACATTTTTATATACAGAGTGTATGTGTGTTCGTATAAATATTAAAAAAAAAAATATATTTAATATAATATATATAAAAATGTGTTTGTTTTTTTATATTAATAACATGTTATTGTTATATATACACAATGTATGTGTAGAATTATAAATATATTTAGATTTTTTTTTTGTTTTTATATTTATAACTTTTTTTATTGTTATACTTACAGTATATATAAATATATACTGTAAGTATAACAATAAAAAAAAGTTATAAATATTATAAATATATATATATATATATATATATAATATATATATATATATTATATATATTTTATAACTTTTTTATTATATATATTTATTTATTTATACTTCTACACATACACTGTATATATAACAATAACATGTTATAAATATAAAAACAAACACGTTTTATATAGATATATTTTTATTTTTTTGTTTGTTTGTTTTTATATTTTATAACTTTTTTTATTGTTATACTTACAGTATATATACATATATATACAATATATATATATATAAAAATGACATAAATCTAAAAAACAAATGCAAATAAAAAAAAAAATTATAAAGGTCGTAAATATAAAAATAAAAAAACTCATACAAATGAGAATGGTAAAAAAATATTGAAAAAAATAACATGCAAAAAAAAAGTTACTATCAAAGTGAAAAATATAAAAAAAAAAAGGCTTTAATATGAAAATAATTATGCAAATAAAAAATCATAAGTATAAAAGTAATTGACAGTCAAATATAAAAATGTATATAAAAAAACAATTAATAGAAATGTCATAAATAATTATAAATAAATAAATAGAAATAGAAATGTTGTTAATATACAAAATAAATATGCAAATAAAAAAAAATGAATATAAAAGTTATAAATTATGCAAATAAAAAAGTTGTTAATATAAAAATAAATAGGCAAATAAAAATAATTAACGTAAAAATTCAAGGGATTTACACCCATTTGCATAAAATATCTGCATTCAGAATCTTACACGCAAGTACCAAAAATCCCAACAATTTGATGGCAAATCATGTTGTAAATTGAAAACTGTTGGCGCTATTTAAAACCTGTATAATAATAATAATAATAATAATAATTAATAATAATAATAATAAATAGTAAAACGAATGGAATAATAGGAGGTATTTCAATAAAAACAGGAGAAGACTTCTGTCACATAAACATGGAATGGTTTTCTATGTGGCCGTGTGCCGAGTCTGCGTTGACCTGCACAGGACGCGGCATGAATGAGCCCTGGTGGCCATCGCCCAGCACTGTGGTCATCTGATCTCCGGTCTCCCTCCTCCGCCAGACTTCTGATGTGTCCCCGTCAGGCGGATTGAACACGTGTCTCCTGACCACACCAGCCTTTCCCAGCATCTAATGTATCATTACCGCCACTGACCCCATTGTCCCTCCACACTCCACCTGCTGCTCAGCACAGCCTGGTTATCCTAAGGCAATTCCACACTTCATTTGGCTTCCAGTAATTGAAGCTCCCGGGTATTGTTCAGCCGGACGCACTGATTGGCTGCTGAGTGTGGGAAACTCCAAGGCAGCGAGGACTCACAGAATTCCCTTCCGATTGGGGTATACGAAGAAAGATAGGTAGATGGGCAGAGATAGATCAGTATAAGTACAGGAATGTACATATACTTATCAGGACCTTGAAGAAGGGGGCGTACCCCAAAAGCTTGTCCTGAAAATTGTATGTTAGTGCAAATAAAAAAAGTATCACGAAAAGTGCTCTACATGAATGTAACGATACAAGATAGCTTCAACCAGCACCGTTGAGGACCTTTCCAAATGTTCTCAAGGAGGACCTCACCAAATGATCTCAAAGAGGACCTCACCAAATGTTCTCAAGGAGGACCTCACTAAATGTTCTCAAGGAGGACCTCACCAAATGTTCTCAAGGAGGACCTCACCAAATGTTATCAAGGAGGACCTCACCAAATGATCTCAAGGAGGACCTCACCAAATGCTCTCCAAGAGGACCTCACCAAATGTTCTCCAAGAGGACCTCACCAAATGCTCTCCAAGAGGACCTCACCAAATGCTCTCCAAGAGGACCTCACCAAATGATCTCAAGGAGGACCTCACCAAATGTTCTCAAGGAGGACCTCACCAAATGTTCTCGAGAAGTATCTCACCAAATGATCTCAAGAAGGACCTCACCAAATGCTCTCGAAGAGGACCTCACCAGATGATTTCAAGGAGGACCTCACCAAATGTTCTCAAGGAGGACCTCACCAAATGCTCTCGAAGAGGACCTCACCAAATGTTCTCAAGGAGGACCTCACCAAATGTTCTCAAGGAGGACCTCACCAAATGTTCTCAAGAAGGACCTCACCAAATGATCTCAAGAAGGACCTCACCAAATGTTCTCAAGGAGGACCTCACCAAATGCTCTCGAAGAGGACCTCACCAAATATTCTCAAGGAGGACCTCACCAAATGATTTCAAGGAGGACCTCACAAAATGTTCTCAAGAAGGACCTCACAAAATGTTCTCAAGGACCTCACCAAATGTTCTCAAAGAGGACCAAATGCTAGAAAAATCCGAATGTTCTCAAGAAGGACCTCACCAGATGTTCTGAACTAGGGGGCGGGGTTAAGTATGTCCTAGGGGAGTGTTTCGAACTGTCTGGGGGATGGGCTTGTGTGACGTGGACACTGATCGCTGCTCCGATGACAGGGAGCAGACGATAAGTGTCCTGTCATCAGGCAGAATGGGGAGATGCTGTTTACATCGGCATCTCCCCGTTCTTGAGCTTATGACATGATCGCGGGTATCCCTGTGTCGATCGAGTCCATGGGTTCCGCGGGCATGGTCACAGAGCTCGTGGCAGGCGCGCGCACGCACAGCGGGAATTTCAAAGTAACGTACGGGTATGTTACTTTGCCCAGCCGTGCCATTCTGCCAACATATATGTGCCGACAGCGGTCGGCAAGTGGTTAAAGGAGATTTTACAATCAGATTATACAGTGTATGAAGCTCCATCTACTGGCCATAATGTGATATTTTCCTGAATTTAACCACTTTCTTACCGTGCCTATTTTGGCCTATTTTCCTTCATGTAAACATCATCATTTTTTTGCTAGAAAATTACTCAGAACTCCCAAACATTATGTACGTTTTTTTTAGCAGACACCCTAGGGAATAAAATGGCGGTCATTGCAACTTTTTATCTCACACGGTATTTGCGCAATAATTTTTCAAACGCCTTTTTTTGGAAAAAAAACGGTTTCATGAATTAAAAAAATAACAAAACAGTAAAGTTAGCCCAATTTTTGTTATATAATATGAAAGATGATGTTACGCCGAGTAAATAGATACCGAACATGTCACGCTTTAAAATTGCGCACAACCGTGGAATGGCGCCAAACTTCGGTACTTAATAATCTCCATAGGCGACGCTTTATTTTTTTTTACAGGTTACCAGTTTAGGAGTTACAGAGGAGGTCTAGTGCTAGAATTGTTGCTCGCGCTCTAACGCACGCGGCAATACCTCACATGTGTGGTTTGAGCGGCGTTTACATATGTGGGCGGGACTTGCGTGTGCGTTAGCTTCTGAGCGCGAGCTACAGGGGACAGGGGCGTTTTACATTTTTTTTTTTATTTATTTATTTTTTATTATTTATTTAAAAAAAAAATAATTTTTGGATCACTTTTATTCCTATTACAAGGAATGTAAACGTCCCTTGTAATAGGAATGTATGTGACAGGTCCTCTTTATGGAGAGATGTGGGGTCAATAAGACCCCACATCTCTCCTCCCAGGCTGGAAAGCATGAGATCGGTAAAAATTTGTTTACCAATCTCATGCTGACAGCCTCGATCGCGGCTTTGTTTACTTCCGGGTACGATGGGTCATAGAGATGACTGAAATCTCTATGCTCGTTATCCGGCGGTGAGCGATTCTTTCTCCGGGCCCCGATGGCACGGGAGTGCCCGGAGAAGCACCGGATGGCGGCGGGGGGGGGACGTCCCCTCCCGCTGCATATAAGAACGATCAGGCGGCGGAACTGCCGCTATGATCATTCTTATGGTGCACAGAATCGCCGGCCGGAAAGAATGATATCTGACTGATGCCAATAGCTGCACCCATCATTCAGATATCACCACTCAAAGTCAAGGACGTCATATGACGTCCTTGGTAAGCAAGTGGTTAATGGAGAGAAAAAAAAGCACCATGACCACTAGATGGAGCTGACACTCATAGGAAATCAATATATTGAAGTATAAATAAAGGCAAACCTTTTTTTTTTTTTTAGCTTTGGATAGGGTGGAGAGGGATTAGAACATCTGTTTTGTGTCCATTTTAGAGAGATTATCCCTCACTATTTGTTCTGTTTACCATTATCATTGAAAGTGATAGAAAATTCTAAATTTTGGGTTGTCCTCAGAACAGGAATAGAGGGGAAATCTTCCAGCGGAGACACTAATCAGGGGATCCCTCACTTTAGAGGGATTTCCTCTCACTTCCTGTTTGGCTATAGGACAGGAAGCGAAGGGGAATCTCGCCAATGAGACACAGATGGAAAAAAAAACTGACAGGGGTTATAAACCTTCCTTACTCTATCCAAAAAAAAAAAAAAAAAAGTTGTGCCTATAGTTCTACTTGTGTGATATTTTTCCTTTTTTTTTTTTTTTTTTTTTTTTTTAATAAATAGACCCCTAAATCTTTAGAACAAAAAGGGGGTCCTAAAATGGTATTTCCTCCACCAATCTTTAATATGATTTCCTTTTTTGGAACCAAATCCCAATTCCTCATCAATACAAAATGGTCAATAAAATTTACTTTATTTACTTTAAAAGAAATCTCTTTTTAATCCTGGTTTTCTTTTTTTAATTTTAAAGATTTGAAAAAGAAATTTGGGAAGCATAGATAATCCAAAAAGATAATAAAAGACATTTATTAGCAGCAAACATATTAAAATGTATCAAAACATTTAAAAAAAAAGTGTTCACAAGCAGTTTAAGTTTAATTCTTTAATTCATTTTGATACATTTTTGCTTGTTTGATTTTTTAAATATTTTTGGAATACCTATACGTGCGAAACTCCTTTTCAAATCTCTAAAATTCAAAAAAAAAAAAAAAAACAATTAGGATTAAAAAAAAAAAAAATAAAGATTTCTTCTTAAGTGAATAAAACTAATAAAACATATTTATTAATAGCAAACAAATTAAAATGTATCAAAACATTAAAAGGGTTCACAAACAGAAACAACTTAATTCTTTTTTTTTTTTTTTGATACATGTTTACTTGTTTGATACAAATACATTTCTTGTTTTTTTCTTCTTTTTGGATTACCTATACTCCCGAAACTCCTTTTCAAATCTCTAAAATTAAAATTTTAATTTTTAATCTTTTTGTATTACCTATACTCCCGAAACTCCTTTTCAAAAACTCCTTTTCAAAACTCTGAAATTTAAATTTAAATTTTTTAATCTTTTTGGATTATCTATACTCCTGAAACTCCTTTTCAAATCTCTGAAATTAAAATGTTTCCTTTTTAATCTTTTTGGATTATCTATGCTCCCGAAACTCCTTTAATTAGGATTAAAAAAACAAAAACGAAATAAAGATTTCTTTTAAAGTAAATAAAACTAATAAAACACATTTATTAATAGCAAACAAATTAAAATGTATCAAAACATTAAAAAAGGGTTCACAAGCAGAAACAACTTTTTTTTTAATCGTTTTGATACATTTTTACTTGTTTGATACAAATACATTTCTTGTTTTTTTTTCTGTTTTAATCTTTTTGGATTATCTATACTCCCGAAACTCCTTTTCAAATCTCTAAAATTTAAAAAAAAGACACTCAGGATTAAAGAAACAAAAACGAAATAAAGATTTTTTTTTTATTTTTATTTTTTTTTAAATCTTTTTGGATTACCTATACTCTGGAAACTCCTTTTCAAATCTCTAAAATAAAAAATAAATAAAAAAAACAATTAGGATTAAAAGAACAAAAACTAAATAAAGATTTATTTTAACCACTTCAGCCCGGACCAATTGGCAGCCAAAGGACCAGGCCCCTTTTTGCAATTCGGCACTGCGTCGCTTTAACTAACAATTGCGCGGTCATGCGACGTGGCTCCAAAACAAAATTGGCGTCCTTTTTTTCCCACAAATAGAGCTTTCTTTTGGTGGTATTTGATCGCCCCTGCGGTGTTTATTTTTTGCGCTATAAACAAAAATATAGCGACAATTTTGAAAAAAATGCAATATTTTTTACTTTTTGCCATAATAAATATCCCCAAAAAATATATAAAAAAACATTTTTTTTTCCTCAGTTTAGGCCGATATACGTATTCTTCTACATATTTTTGGTAAAAAAAATCGCAATTAGCGATTATTGATTAGTTTGCGCAAAAGTTATAGCGTTTTTACAAAATAGGGGATAGTTTTTATAGCATTTTTATTAATATTTTTTTTTTATTAGTAATGGCGGCGATCAGCGATTTTTATTGTGACTGCGACATTTTGGCGGACACATCGGACATTTTTGACACATTTTTGGGACATTTGTCATTTATACAGCAATCACTGCTATTTAAATAGCACTGATTCCTATGTAAATGACAGTTGTAGTTAGGGGGTTAACCACTAGGGGGGCGGGGAGGAGTCAGTGTGACGTGTTGTGATTTTTTTTTACAGTAGGGGGGCGTGGCTGTACGTCTGACGTCATTGATCGGCGTTCCCGATGACAGGAAACCACCGATCACTGACAGTCAGTGTAGGAAGCGCGGGGAGAGGTTTGTTTACATAGACCTCTCCCCGTTCTTCAGCTCCGTAACCCGATCGCGGGATACCAGCGGCGATCGGGTCCGCTCGATCGGGTCCGCTGGTCCCGCGGCAACTCCCGTGGTCACGGAGCTCCCGACCGGGTCGTACCCGTACGTGCTTTTGCCTGCCCGTGCCATTCTGTTGACGTATAATCTACATGAGGCGGTCGGGAAGCGGTTAAAGTAAATAAAACTAATAAAACACATTTATTAATAGCAAACAAATAAAAATGTATTAAAACATTAAAAAAGGGTTCACAAGCAGAAACAACTTTTTATTTTTACTTATTTGATACAAATACTTTTCTTGTTTTTTTTTCTGTTTAATCTTTTTGGAATTATCTATACTCTCGAAACTCCTTTTTCAAAAATCTCTAAAATTTAAATTTAAATTTTTTAATCTTTTTGGATTATCTAAACTCCAGAAACCTCAGATTTTCAAATTTCTGAAATTTAATTTTTTTTTTTTTATCTTTTTTGGATTACCTATACTCCCGAAACTCCCTTTTCAAATCTCTAAAATTAAATTTTTTCTTTTCTTATCTTTTTGGATTACCTATACTCCCGAAACTCCTTTTCAATCTCTAAAAATTAAAATTATTATTTTTTTATCTTTTTGGATTATCCTATACTCCCGAAACTCCTTTTCAAATCTCTAAAATTAAAAAAAAAAAAAAAAACACAATTTGATTAAAAAACCAAAACTAAATAAGATTTCTTTTAAAGTACAATAAAATTAAAACACATTTATTAATAGCAAACAAATTAAAATGTATAAAACATTAAAAAAGGGTTCACAAGCGGAAACAACTTAATTTTTTTTTTTTTATCGTTTTTGATACATTTTTACTTGTTTGATACAAATACATTTCTTGTTTTTTTTTTTTTCTGTTTTAATCTTTTTGCATTATCTATACTCCCGAAACTCCTTTTCAAATCTCTAAAAAAAATTTTTTTTTTTTTTTTTATCTTTTTGGATTACCTTTACTCCCGAAATCCTTTTCAAATCTCTAAATTAAAAAAAAAAAAGACACTCAGGATTAAAGAAACAAAAACGAAATAAGATTTATTTTTATTTTTTTTAAATCTTTTTTTTTTTAAATCACAAGCATAAACAACTTAATTATTATTTATTTTTTTATCGTTTTGATACATTTTTTACTTGTTTGATACAAATACATTTCTTGTTTTATTTTTTATTTTTTCTGTTTTAATCTTTTTGGATTATCTTCTATCCTCCCGAAACTCCTTTTCAAATCTCTAAAATTTTAATTTTTTTTTTTTTATCTTTTTGATGTACCTATACTCCGATTACTCCCTTTTCATTTCTCTTCAAATTTTATTAATTTTTTTATCTTTTTGGATTACCTATACTCCCGAATAACTTACTTTTCAAATTCTCTCTAAAATAAAAAAAAAAAAAGACATCAGGATTAAGAAAACAAAAAAACTAAATAAAGATTTATTTTTATTTTTATTTTTTTAAATCTTTTTTTTTTTAAATCACAAGCATAAACAACTTAATTATGGCTTGACCCACATATATGAGGGACAAAGGAATCCTTTTAGGCTGACTTGTTTTGGGGCTTATCATTTGGCTACCTGTATCCTTTGCATGGAGGTTTTGGGCCTAACAATACTGAACCTGAGCCTAATGTACAACACTTATACAGTGTGATGGAAGCCATTTTCTCTGCAAAGCCAACACAGGGCAGAGACAGTTTTGGAACTGGATCATTAATGACTTGACCCATGTGTATGTATGTGGCTTATTTTTTTCTGCCTGTAGCCCTTGCATGGAGGCATTGGGAAGAACAATACTGGGCCTAAACTTAATGTACAACACATATACAGTTAGAAGGAAGCCATGTTCTGATGAAAACCCATTTTGGGACTTGGTCCATTGATGGCTTGACCCATATGTACGATGGACAAAGGCGTCTTTTTGGTTGACCTCTCATGGGACTTATCATTTACCTGCCAATCTTCTGGCCAAAGCCAACAGTGGCCAAGACCTATATATATTTATTGGGCATATCTTGCGACTGGACCAATTTTGCGACTGGACCATCGATCGCTTGACCAACATATATGAGGGACAAAGGAATGCTTTTAGGCTGACTTGTTTTGGGGCTTATCATTTAGCTACCTGTATCCTTTGCACAGAGGTTTTGGGCCTAACAATACTGAACCTGACCCTAATGTACAACACTTATACAGTGTGATGGAAGACATTTTCTCTGCAAAGCACACACAGCAGAGCCAGTTTTGGAACTGGATCATTAATGGCTTGACCCATATGTATGTATGGGGCTTATCTTTTTCTGCCTGTAGCCCTTGCATGGAGGCATTGGGAAGAACAATACTGGGCCTAACCTTAATGTACAACACATATACAGTGAGAAGGAAGCCATGTTCTGGTCAAAGCCCATTTTGGGACTAGACCATTGATGGCTTGACCCATATGTACAATGGACAAGGGTCTTTTTTTAGGTTGACCAATTTCGGAGCTTATCTTTGCACAGAGGCTTTGGGCCTAACTATATTGAACCTATCCTTAATGTATAACACATATACAGTGAAAAAGAAGCCATTTTCTGGACAAAGCCAATGCTGGGCAAAGCACATTTTGGGACTTGATGGCTTGACCCTCAAGTACGATGGACAAATAAATCTTTTTAGGTTGGGACTTATCATTTGCTTGCCTGTAGCCTTTGCATGGAGGCATTGGGCAGAACAATATTGGGCCCATCCTTAATGTAAAACACACATACAATGAGAAAGGACGCCATTTTATGGGCAAAACCAACACTGGGAAAATCCAATTTTGGGACTAGACCATTGATGACTTGACCCATATATAGGTACAGTATGTGGCTTATCATTTACTCACCTGCAGCTTTTGCATGGAGGCATTGGGCAGAATAAAATTGGCCCTATCCTCATGTACAACACATCTACAGGGGGAAAGGAAACCATTTGTTGGGCAAAGCCATCACTGGGCCTGTTGTTAATGTACCACACATGATAGACATTAAGAAAGCAGACATTTTTTTGGGCAGAACCAAAATGATAAACGCACCAGGCAATTTATTAGGTACACCTGTTCAATTGCTTGGTAACACAAATTGCTTAATCAGCCAATCACATGGTTGTAACTCAATGCATTTAGGCATTTAGATATGGTGAAGACGACTTGCTGAAGTTCAAGCCGAGCCTCAGAATGGGGCAGAAAGGGGATTGAAGGGACTTTGAACGTGGCATGGTTGTTGGTGGCAGACGGGCTGGTCTGAGTATTTCTGGGATTTTCACACACAACCATCTCTCGGGATTACAGAGAATGGTGGGGAAAAAGAGAAAATATCCAGTGAGCGGCAGTTGTGTGGAGAAAAATGCCTTTTTGAGGTCAGAGGAGAATGGGCAGACTGGTTCCAGATGATAGAAAGGTAACAGTAACTCAAATAACCACTCGTTACATCCAAGGTATGCAGAATACCATCTCTGAACAAACAACACATCCAACCTTGAAGCAGATGGGCTACAGCAGCAGAAGACCACACCGGGTGCCACTCCTTTCAGCTAAGAACAGGAAACTGAAGCTACAATTGGCACAGGATCACCAAAATTGGACAATAGAAGATTGGAAAAACGTTGCCTGGTCTGATGAGTCTGGATTTCAGCTGCGACATTCCGATCGTCGGGTCAGAATTTGGCACATGGATCCATCCTGCCTTGTATCACCGGTTCAGGCTGGTGGTGGGGGTCCAATGGTGTGGGGGATGGGGTATCACCGGTTCAGGCTGGTGGTGGGTGTAATGGTGTGGGGGATATTTACACACCCTGGACCCTTAGTACCAATTGATCATGGTTTAATCACCACGGCCTACCTGAGTATTGTTGCTGACCATGTCCATCCCTTTATGACTACAGTGTCCCCATCTTCTGATGGCTCCTCCCAGCAGGATAATGTCACCATGTCACAAAGCTCCAATCATCTCACCACTGGACAATGAGGTCACTGTACTCCAATGGCCTCCACACTCACCAGATCTCATCCAATAGTCTCCACACTCACCAGATCTCATCCAATGGCCTCCACACTCACCAGATCTCATCCAATAGAGCTCCACACTCACCACATCTCATCCAATAGAGCTCCACACTCACCACATCTCATCCAATAGAGCACCTTTGGGATGTGGTGAGATTGGCATCATGGATGTGCAGCCGACAAATCTGCAGCAACTGCGTGAAGCTATCAGGTCATGTGCAGCCGACAAATCTGCAGCAACTGCGTGATGCTATCATGTCACTATGGAGCAAAATCTCTGAGGAATGTTTCCAACACCTTGTTGAATCTATGCCACCAAGAATGAAGGCAAAAGGGGGTCCAACCCGATTGTTTATTATGGGAACGATGAAACCACGGGTCGGGTATTTTCAGTTTCAATGCACAGCAGCTACAGAATGAGTCAACAAGACCTTTTGTGTTTTATTGTGTTTGCCTTTGTGCTCAATGTTTACCTCCCAACGGCACTCATTCAGGACACAGGGCCCGCTCCCCATCTTCCCACACTTTGTTCTTCGTTGTGTATCCTGGGCTGAAACAGGACACTACTGTTAGATATTTAAACAAGAAAATAAAGGAAGAACAGCAAAAAAAAAGTGACCTTCAGCGATCCATAAATATAGAGCCACCCCCCCCCCCCCCCCCCCCCGAAGGAGCCACTGGATCAGATGGATATCGAGCTGAAGCAGGGGCTTCTCATTAGACATGCGCACAATAGAAAAATTTGTTTAGTTTTGTTTCTGTTCGTTTCCGTTGATTCAAAACGATTCGTAATTTCGTAAGTGGTCGGTGTTCGCATTCGTAACGATTCGTATTTTCGTAAGAGTTATTTTTTTCGTTGATTCGTTTTTGTGTTAGTTTAATCTTCGTTTATTCGAAATTCGGACGCATTCGTATTTTCGTAGATTTAGTTACATTCGTACTTTCGTAAGATTGATTTATTCGTACTTTCGTAACATTGTTTACGTAGATTCGTAATCGGAGCATAATTCATAATTTTATGTAATGTGTATGCTATTATTACATTGTAAGAGACACGGAAAATTACAAATCGAAAAAAAAAAAGTTACGAATGTACGAATTTTTTTCGTTCAATCCATTCGAAGCACGTTAAGCAGCGCCATTGTAAGAGACACGGAAAATTACGAATCAAAAAAAAAAAGTTACGAATGTACGAATTTTTTCCTTCAATCCATTCGAAGCACGTTAAGCAGCGCCATTGTAAGAGACACGGAAAATTACGAATCGAAAAAAAAAAGTTACGAATGTACGAAATTTTTTCGTTCAATCCATTCGAAGCACGTTAAGCAGCGCCATTGTAAGAGACACGGAAAATTACGAATCGAAAAAAAAAAAAAGTTACGAATGTACGAATTTTTTCGTTCAATCCATTCGAAGCACGTTAAGCAGCGCCATTGTAAGAGACACGGAAAATTACGAATCGAAAACAAAAAAAAAAAGTTACGAATGTACGAATTTTTTAGTTCAATCCATTCGAAGCACGTTAAGCAGCCCCATTGTAAGGAACACGGAAAATTACCAATTCAACAAAAAAAAAAAGTTACGAATGTACGAATTTTTTGGTTCATTTTGATTTTCGTTGTTCCTGTTTTCGTTTTTCGGATTTTCTTCTTTCGTAGTTTCGTTGTTTCTAATTTGGTTATTTCGGATTTTCGTTGTTTTTCATATTCGTTCGATTCGATAATTCGTTATTTGTTAAAATTTTTAGCGAATCATTCGTTCATTCGTACGATAACGAATGAACGAATATAACGAATTTTAACGGAAAACTAATAAAAACGAAACGAATTGCACATGTCTACTTCTCATGTCCAACATCCCTGGTAGTGGTGATATGAAGTGTAATGCA
Organism: Lithobates sylvaticus; assembly: GCA_028564925.1. Classification (NCBI taxonomy): domain Eukaryota; kingdom Metazoa; phylum Chordata; class Amphibia; order Anura; family Ranidae; genus Lithobates; species Lithobates sylvaticus. The sequence continues at coordinate 204,437,041 of CM053035.1, forward strand.
CCGTATACACGGTCGGATTTTGCGAGGGAAAATGTTCAATGGGAGCTTTTTGTCGGAAGTTCCGACCGTGTGTAGGCTCCATCGGACATTTTCCCTTCGGAATTTCCGTCACACAAAATTTGAGATCTGGTTCTCAAATTTTCCGACAACAAAATCCAAAATCGGAAATTCCGATCGCGTGTACACAATTCCGACGCACAAAGTTCCACGCGTATTTGGAATCAAGCAGAAGAGCAGCACTGGCTATTGAACTTCATTTTTCACGGCTCGTCGTACGTGTTGTACGTCACCGCGTTCTTGACGTTCGCAATTTCCGACCAACTTTGTGTGACCGCGTGTCTGCAAGACAAGTTTGAGCCAACATCCGTCGGAAACAAATCATGGATTTTGTTGTCGGAAAGTCCAATCAATGTCCGATCGTGTGTACGGGGCATTAGGACACAGAGTGGCACAAGGGGATAATGTTGCAGGCAGCGCCAGCTGTTGGATGCATGACTAGGGTGGTTCAGATAACACCTGCTACCATAATAATGAAACCTGTACCTTACCACCCTCCCCCTTATCTTCAATAACAACACCAAAAACTCTGTTGGGGTTAAATGGCCAGTTCGGCCTTTTATTTAACCAAAAAAACATAATTGAACATAAAACATTCAGAAACACTCCAGCTCAAAGAGGAAGAAATGGATGAAGATCCCACACCATCTCCCACAACTTTGGAATCTGTGATATCGTTAAGTTAGGTTCTGTCCCCAGCCGCCAAAAACACCGCCTCGAGGACTACCCTAACTGACCACAGACCCCTACCACCTCAACTACCTGGTCAGTCTAGACCAGGGGGGTCTCCAAACGGTGGCCCGGGGGCCAGATGTGGCCCTTTGCTAGCCTTTATCCGGCCCTTGGGTCACTATTCCTCCCACTGATATGGGGCAAATTTTCCTCCCACTGACACCAACAATGGGGCACTATATCTTCCATCGATACCAATGATGGGATACTGCTCCTCCTCCTATTGACCACCAACCCTGGGGCCATATTTATTTTCACTGATGCTGGGCCCATGGCATCTATTCCCCCTGCTGGCCACAATCCGGACCTCCTAAAGTCTGAAAGACAATAAACTGGCCCTTTGTTTGAAAAGTTTGGAGACCCCCTGGTCTAGACTAAACAAGACCAACCGGAGGACTCCATACCTGAGATGGGTCCCGCCGTTTCATCAATATCCCTCATGTTTTAAACCCTCGTCAAGGGCCCCAACCGCCAGCGACCATCCTCTTCAGGATAAAGGTCAAGGAATTATAGTGTAGCGCTCAGAAATAGTGAACTAAATAATATACGTGACATATAACCAGTCACCAGAGTGATAAATGAACATTAATCATGAGTTCATTGTTGTGAACAAAAGAAAACAAATAGTGATAAAGTTCAACAAAAAGTGTCCATCAAGTGCACAATGATGAATCCTCAATCCATTCCAGAGTATAAATAGTGTAGATAACATAAAACTGGCAGTGAAGTTGTAGGTTGTGAAGAGATCCTCTGTCATAAAAATATATAGATGGGTACTCTTACCAAATATGGTGGACCCACTTACCAGCAGTAGTGGGTCAATCGAGCTTGTGTGGGTCGAATGCCTCATGGTTTAGGCTTAACCAGAGGTCAATCAAACCGAGGTAAGAGTGGGAAAAAGAAAGAAAAGCTCCGTATTGTGCAAAATTGCGGTACATCATATAAAAATGAGTACATAAAAACTGGTGATCACGAGTGTAAAAATGGAACAAAGAGCAATATGGGGAGCGAGCCCGATGCGTTTCGTCCCAAAGGACTTCAACTGGGGCAGGAACTCTAACCAGACATCTTCCCCATGGCGAGAGGGAGGGACGTCCCTCCTACGATTTCCAGACTGCAAGTGACGCCCCTCCACTACTATCTGTTCTGCTCTTCCCCATCACCCCGCCAGCTCGTCCAATCAGGTAAGAGTTCCCCAGACTTCTATCCCAAACCCCCTAAAATGTAACCTGCTACTGCCTGGTTTTGTTTCCACCCTTTCTTCTATGTCCTTCGCTTATCATTTTATTTAACCACTTACGGACTTATCCAGATGTATCTGAGGCTGCTGGACTTCAAATTTCTGGCCCCCCACTTTCCTTTTCTAAGGAGTGTGGACAGACACAGAGGGGTAGGGGCAGGAGGAAGAGGTGCAGATTGAGCCCTCTCTCCTCTCCTGTCTGTATGTGGGGGGGGGGGGGTGTTCTTAGTGTTGGCTTTGGGCAGCATGAAAGAGTGTTAAAGAAACTCTCAGCTTAGACAACTCCAGCCAGCAACCCTGCTGGGAAGCCATGGTCCGGTCTGAATAATGCGTCCGGGTTTCAGGCAGTGTGAAACCCGGATGCATGATTCCAAAACCCAAACTGTCTGGGTGAATCCCGGACAGGTGGCAACCCTAATCCAAAGATAGGTCAAAGGTAACTTGGGTCGCACACGGGTTGGCAAAATGTAGCAGGTCAGGGCGCAGGTAAATCAGGGGCTAGCTGAAGGCCGTTTGGTGGCAACACCAGTGCCGAGCATATATGTATACCTTCGTCTACGATGGTCTTCTCCTATTAGAACACACTGAACCTTTCTTACTGTGTAATGTGCCTTAATCTGTTGCTTGGTTTATATATAGTCCTTGGTGACAAGCTGGATGTGCACCTAGCTGTGGTTTGTGGACAAACCTGGAGGAAATTTACGGTTGAGATGTGCACATTGGTGAGAGAGTAAGGTTGCCACCTCATCCCTTTAAACCCAAACACATATTAATTACACAGGTTCTGTGGCTGATTAAGGTGGTAATTAACCACTTAAGCCCCGGACCAATTTGCAGCCAAAGGACCAGGCCCCTTTTGCGATTCGGCACTGCGTCGCTTTAACTGACAATTGCGCGGTCGTGCGACGTGGCTCCCAAACAAAATTGGCGTCCTTTTTTTTTCCCACAAATAGAGCTTTCTTTTGGTGGTATTTGATCGCGGTTTACATTTTTTGCGCTATAAACTAAAATAGAGCGAAAATTTTGAAAAAAATGCAATATTTTTTACTTTTTGCTATAATAAATATCCCCAAAAAAATATAGAAAAAATCGTTTTTTTCTCCTCAGTTTAGGCCGATACGTATTCTTCTACATATATTTGGTAAAAAAAAAATCGCAAAATCGATTATTGATTGGTTTGCGCGAAGGTTATAGCATTTACAAAATTGGGGATATTTTAGCATTTTTATTTATTTTTTTTTTTACTAGTAATGGCAGCGATCAGCGATTTTTATTGTGACTGCGACATTATGGCGGACACATCGGACATTTTTGACACATTTTTGGGACCATTGTCATTTATACAGCGATCAGTGCTTTTTAAATGCACTGATTCCTGTGTAAATGACACTGGCAGTGAAGGAGTTAACCACTAGGGGGCGGGGAGGGGTTAAGTGTGTGTGTGTGTTTTTTTGACTGTAGGGGGGCGTGGCTTTGTGTCTGACCTCACTGATCGGCTTTCCCAATGACCGTGCCATTCTGCGGACGTATATCGGCGCAAGGCGGTCCTTAACCTCCTTGGCGGTAACCCCGAGCGTGACTCGGGGCAGATTTTTTTTGTCAGGAGCGGTAACCCCGAGTCACGCTCGGGGTAGCTGTGCAGAGCATACAGCGGAGCCCTTACCTTGTCCTGGGCTCCAGCGATGCTCTCCGCTGTCTTCGGCTGTCCTCGGCTGTGTTCGCCAGCGCGATCACGGCGTCTCACTTCCTAGTTCCGTTCCCTGCGAGCAGCAGCGGCGCACGGGAGCGGAACTGGGCGGGAGATTCAAAAGTTCAAAAGTTCAGCACAACACACACACATATAAATAGAGGTGATACAGTGTAATCTGAGAGGATTACACTGTATTATCTCTGATCTTACAGATACAGTGCCCCTTGCCTTGCCCTAGTGCCCCTAATAAAAAAAATTAAAATGGAATCCAAAAAGCGCCATCTCGCTACAAAATCCCCTTTGGAGCAGTTGGATGACAGCGACAGCGGCAGCGACACGGAGTTGCTCCCAGAAGTGAGCGATAGCGAGTCGTGGGGAGATTTGTCATCTGACACGGATGTGACAAGTGACAGCGGTGACAGCGGTGATGATCCTGCACCTGACATCAACGATGTGCGCACTTGGTGCCCTATTGAGTGCGATACGGACCAGGTAGCGCCCCCAAGGTTCCCCTTCACTGGATCACCTGGGATGAAGGTCGAAGTTGAGCGTGGCAACCCTCTGGCATACCTGGAATTATTTCTTACAGAGGAGGTAATTCAAAAAATTGTCACGGAGACAAATCGCTACCAAGTGCAGCAATCCGCTACGCCGCATGCCAGGTTTTCCCGAAGCAGAAGGTGGGAACCGGTAACTAAAGAGGACATCTGGCTGTTTCTCGGACTCATTATTCTCCAGGGAGTGGTGGGGAAACCGCGCCAGAAATGGTACTGGACCACCAACAAATTACTGGCCACCCCGTTTTTTGGTACCGTGATGTCGGAATACCGTTTTTCCCTCATTATGAAGTATTTTCACTTCACCAACAATGAGGAGTTTGATGAGGCCACGCATCCTGCGCCCAAGCTCAAAAAAATCTGGGAGGTATGCCAAATGATTGGGAACAATTTCCAGCGGGCCTACGTGCCAGAAAGGGACGTCAGTGTGGATGAGAGCTTGATGGCCTATAAGGGACGCCTAAGCTGGATCCAGTATATCGCATCGAAAAGAGCGCGGTTTGGCATCAAATCCTACATGCTCTGTGAGTCATCCACTGGGTACATATGGAACTCTGTCATTTACACCGGTAAAGGCACGAAATTTAACCCCAGGTACAGCGGCTATGGGATGGCCACATCATCTGTACTAACACTACTGGAGCCATTACTGAACCAGGGATATTGCGTCACCATGGATAATTTTTATACGTCGCCAGAGCTGTTGGAGGTTTTGATCAAAAACAAAACTGATGCTTATGGTACGGTTAGGCCTAACCGACGTGGCATGCCATCTAAGTTTGCCAAAAAAAAACTGAAAACCGGTGAAAGTGTTGCCTGGCAGAAGGGGAAGATGATGGCAATACGTTGGCGAGACAAGAAAGATGTGTGTCTCATGAGCACTGTGCGCAGTACCTCCACTGCCATGGTCCACACAAAAGGTGGCAGAGATGTGCTGAAGCCGCAAGTCGTGATCGACTACAATTGCACCATGGGAGGTGTCGACCGAGCTGATCAGGCAATGACCTTTTACCCGACCATGCGGAAACAGCAGAAGAAATATTACAAAAAGATTTTCAGGCATCTGCTGGAACAGTGCCTTTGGAACGCGTACATCTTGTACCGAGCAGGGAGTGACAGGCCTCTTATTCATTCGGATTTTATCTGGAAGGTGGCTGAGCAAATTTTCCTCAAACACCAGAGGCCATCAGTAGCTGCAAACCGAGATGGACGACGTGCTGCTGGTGTTGTCAACCCAGAACGCCTAACAGGTCGTCATTTTATGGACAATATACCACCAACCGCAAGAAAGGCAGCACCTACCAGGATGTGCGTGGTTTGCTGTTCCAAAAAAGATGACAGGCGGAAGAAAATCAGAAAAGAAACCCGGTTCTATTGTCCGGATTGTGACGTCGGACTGTGTGCTGTACCCTGTTTTAAAATTTACCACACTCAGGATGTTTATTAAATTTTCTTTGTCTGACAAATTTCTTTAGTTTGTATTATATTCTTGAATAAAATGATATTATTTAAAAATTTAAAATCGTGATTTTGTGTTTTAAACTTTATCACATCTGGGATGTGTACTAGAGTCTTGTTTGGTCAGGTTTAAGTAAGTAATTACTAAGAATTGCAGGCCTATAATACATAGCATCACATTTCCATGCAAAATAAGTGTACCGCTTTCAGCACAAAATTCCAGCCAGAATCATACCGCCAGGGAGGTTAAGAAATTCCGATGGAGCCCACACAGGGTCGCATGTTCCGATGAAAAACTCTCATCGGTCTTTTTCTGGCCGGAATTCCGATCGTGTGTACGCGGCATTAGAGAGAGGTTTCAAGCTGATGTTATGATGTGCGCAGACAGCTAAGGAGGACTGACAGGGCAGCCCTGAGCAGTGGTGATGGACTTTCTCTGGAAGTTCGGTGAAGCGGCACGCAGGAACACAGAGGCTTTCCAGGTTCATATGGAGCCACCCCTACATGCCAGCCCCTGGGAGAGAGAGAGAGAGGCCCCAAGTTGATGCTACGAAGTGCACAAACAGCTAGAGAGGACTGACAGGGCTTGCATGAGCAGTAGGGTTGCCACCTGTCCAGGATTTACCCGGACAGTCCGGTTTTTGGACCATGTGTCCGGATTTCTGCCTGCATGAAACCCGGACACATTTATTTACACTGAACTGTGGCTAACTGTCCTTGGCAGGAGGAAACCTCTACTACCCCCCCCCCCCTCCCCCCTAGTCAGCGAGATCTCTGCCCCTCCACAGAGTCGGCTGATCTGTTGATTCATCACACAGAGCACTAATCAGAAATGGCCAGATTCCTCCATCCACCTAATTTGTGTGGATAGAGGAACCATTTTTTTGCATTCAGTCCACAAATCATATGTATTGGAAGAGTTTTATTTTTTAATTATTGTTCTGAGGTTTATACATGTCTGTGAGAGACTTACTTGTGGATCAGCATTATAAGGATATTTTATGGGTACAAGAATGTTCGGGATTGGCTTGCAGTAAAGGTGGCAACCCTAATGAGCAGTGGCGGTGGCAGAAAGGGAATTCTGGGACTTGCAGTCTTGAGGAAGGGAGTCTTTCTCTGGAAGTTCGGGGAAGTGGCACACAGGAACGCAAAGGCTGGAATGGTGAATTAATAATGTGTAAATGTTTCTAGACATTTCTGATACAAAGGACTTATGTTCCTCTTACTAGAGTCCTGCTAGAGTCCTTACAATTATATTTCCTATCCCTTGGAAAACTGAATGCTTGCCAGCAAACCCACCCAGTCCTCGTTGGCGGTGCCCACCTAGCCCACTTTATGGTCCTGCAGATATTTATCAGGTTTACAAGGAAGAGTGGAGAAATGCAGCATGCGTCTGACAGGTGAGGCCTCCTTAGATATGCAGCTCACCTTGAAGGTGAGGCGTGGGGACAGAATGTGACACTGGAGACACTTTGGTGTCAATCAGGACCGGCACAGTTTCCCACAGTCTACAGCCCCTGGCAAGACAATAGGAGGGGCTCTAATGACCATATGCTAAATTGGCTGTGAATTGGCCTGAGATTACTGAGACAGAAGGGAGGCGAGCGGCGTCTGTGATAACCAGGAATAGGCTTTTGGGCACATGGGCTGTCCTGCAGATACATGGAGTGATACAAAAAATATAACGACCCCCATACCCCCCCCCCCCCCTTGGATGCGGGTCCATTGAAGTCTATTACGAGCAAAACTCTGCATTTTGCGGGAAAAAAAGTCCACGACCCTTTCCAAAAACGCACAAAAATGCAATGATGTGAACATGTTCCATAGGAACCCATGTTAAAAAATATTCCCTGCATTTCTGCAAAAAGCATCAGAAAACGCATTAGTGTGAATCAAGCCTTAGTTCTGCTTTAAACTATTTTAAACTATCCTGGATTGATTCCTTTGTGACCAATAGGGGGCAGCGTTTGATCCCTGGATTACCTAAAACTGCGGCTCTAGGTGAGGCTTGAACTCCCAACCTCGGCATTGCTCATCAGTTACTGTCCTATGAGAACCTATAAATGGATCCTGGTATTGATTGGATATCAGCAGGGGAGAGGCAGTGAGCCTGCACTCCACAATTATTATTATTACTATTATTATTATTGTCATTATTAATGTTGCTATTTTTATTATTGTTATTATTGCTAATACTGCTGCTATTATTATTATTATTTATTATTATCATTATTATTGTTACTAATACCTTTGTTATCATTTTCGCTATATTTTTTATTGTTTTTATTATTATTATTGTCGGTTATTATTGTTAGTATTTTAATTATTGTTATTAATGCTGCTGTTATTTTTTTTTTAATATTGTCATTGTCATTATTATTGTCATCATTATTGTTGCTAATACTGTTGTTATCATTATTTTCGTTATTATTATTTTTTATTATTATTATTGTTTTGATTATTATTATTAATTATTGTCGTTATTATTGTTACTAATACTGTTATTATTATTATTTTAATTTTTGTTAATATTATTTTAATCATCATTTTTATTAATATTATTGTCATTATTATTGCTACTATTACTGCTGTTATTATTATTCATTTTCTTGTTGTTATTATTGTTACTATCTTTATTATTGTTACTAATACTGTTATTATTATTTTAGTTAAAATTATTTTAATCATCATTTTTATTAATATTATTGTCATTATTATTGCTACTATTACTGCTGTTATTATTATTCATTTTCTTGTTGTTATTATTGTTACTAATACTGTTATTACTATTATTATTTCCGTTAATATTATTTTAATCATCGTTTTTATTACTATCATTATTATTGCTACTATTACTGCTGTTATTATTATTATTATTTTGTTGTTGTTATTATTGTTACTAATACTGTTGCTGTTATTATTATTATTTTCATTATTTTCATTTTAATTATATATATATAATAATATATAATATATAATAATAACAAAAATGATTAGCAACAATAATAAAAAGAGTAAATATAATAAAGACAATAATAGTAATAAAAATGATTAAAAAAATGTATCTATCTATCTATCTATCTATCTATCTATCTATCTATCTATCTATCTATATATATATATATATATATATATATATAGCTCTATATATGTATGTATCTAACTATCTATCTATCTATCTATCTATCTATCTATCTATCTATCTATCTATCTATATATCTATATATAGAGCTATATCTATCTATCTATCTATATATATATATATATATATAGAGCTATATCTATATATATATATATATATAGAGCTATATCTATATATATATATATATATATATATATATAGATACATATATTATATATATATATATATATATATATATATATATATAGATATATATATATATCTATAGATATATATAAAAAAAAAATTAATCATTTTTATTACTATTATTGTCTTTATTATATTTACTCTTTTTATTATTGTTGCTAATCATTTTTGTTATTATTATTATTATATAATAATATATTGCAGCATGTATATAGTGGCAAAAGTGTGCAAAGAGCTGCATATTTTCATAGCTGTAGCCTACATGTGAACTGTTATAGGCTCCCAGCATATATTGCACACATAGCTTTTATTTTTTTTTACTTTCCTTCCTCCTTTTTACCACCTCTATGCAATACTCCAACGTCAGCTGCACATCATTGCACAGTGACAACAGGGGGCCATGCCCGAGCATTGTGCGTCAATGCTTGTCATCTCCACTGGGGGGCGCATGAAGAACAGCGTGACAACTCAGAAACACAACTGGGAGACCGTTGTCACCCTATGACAAGGAGTGTCTGAACAAGGGACCTCCAAGCCAAGGTGTGTTTTTTAATGAAAGCTGAAGAATTAAAAAGACTGAATACTTAAAGAATTGAGTTTATATCTATTTTAAGATCATTTATTAAATAAAAGTTCTCTGGATCGATTGCTTACTTTGAATTGTATTATGGTGTCCTAATTGCTTTATAGTAAAATTAAAGCCAAACGCTTTTTTTTTTTCTTTTCGATTTGGAGTCAGGACTTTTCTATGGCCTATCTCTATCCCATTTGGGAAATTTTCCTTCACTTCCTGTCCCATAGTCAAAACAGGAAGTGAGGGAATCCCTTGTTGTCACCAGGACTAGTGTCCCCACTGAAGATTTGTAGTTTAGTAATGGTATTTACTTGTGTATGGAATATATTTTAACCACTTAAGGACCGGAAGGATTTTCCCCCTTAATGACCAGAGCACTTGTTGCGATTCGGCGCTGCGTCGCTTTAACTGACAATTGCGCGGTCGTGCGACGTTGCACCCAAACAAAATTGACGTCCTTTTTTCCCCACAAAAGGAGCTATCTTTTGGTGGTAATTGATCATTGATCTGCGGTTTTAATTTTTTTGCGCTATAAACAAACAAATGGTGCAGATTTTGAAAAAAAAAATATATATTTTTTAATTTTTGCTATAATAAATATCACAAAAAAATGGAAAAAAACTAAACATCTTCATCAGTTTAGGCCAATGTGGATTCTTCTACATATTGTTGGTAAAAAAATTGCAATAAGGGTATATTGATTGGTTTTCGCAAAAGTTATAGCGTCTCCAAAATAGGGGATAGACTTTTATTATTCTACCTAATATTATTATTATTATTTATTTATTAACCACTTCAGCCCCGGACCAATTTGCAGCCAAAGGACCAGGCCCCTTTTTGGGATTCGGCACTGCGTCGCTTTAACTGACAAATTGCGCGGTCGTGCGACGTTGCACCCAAAACAAAATTGACGTCCTTTTTTTTCCCACAAATAGAGCTTTCTTTTGGTGGTATTTGATCGCCCCTGCGGTTTTTATTTTTTGCGCTATAAACCAAAAATAGAGCGACAATTTTGAAAAAAATGCAATATTTTTTACTTTTTGCTATAATAAATATCCCCAAAAAATATATAAAAAAACATTTTTTTTCCTCAGTTTAGGCCGATACGTATTCTTCTACATATTTTTGGTAAAAAAAAATTGCAATTAGCGATTATTGAGTGGTTTGCGCAAAAGTTTATAGCGTTTACAAAATAGGGGATAGTTTTATAGCATTTTTATTAATATTTTTTTTTTTTTACTAGTAATGGCGGCGATCAGCGATTTTTATTGTGACTGCGACATTATGGCGGACACATCGGACATTTTTGACACATTTTTGGGACCATTGTCATTTATACAGCAATGCTATTTAAATGCACTGATTCCTGTGTAAATGACACTGGCAGTGAAAGAGTTAACCACTAGGGGGCGGGAGGGGTTATGGTCTGTGACGTGTGTTTTTTTTACAGTAGGGGGCGTGGCTGACGTCTGACGTCACTGATCGGCTTTCCCGATGACAGGGAACAGCCGATTAGTGACAGGCAGTGTAGGAAGCGCAGGGAGAGGTTTGTTTACACCGTTCTTCAGCTCTGTGACCCGATCGCGGGACACCAGCGGCAACGTAGGCAACGTACCGGTACGTTGATCTGCCCAGCCGTGCCATTCTGCCGACGTATATGTGCAGGAGGCGGTCGGGAAGCGGTTAAAGTGGTGGGCCACCCTGAAAAACAAAACTAGATAAAAATGTTAGTACAAATTTAAAATGAAAAAAAAAAAAAATTTTTTTTTTTTTACTTACCAGAAATGGCTGTTGCTAGGCAGATCGTCCTAATCTGCCTCTTCTTGTTCCACGGTGATCCTCTGTCTTCTGCTCCGAGCGCCACCTTCTAGTGAATGGGGCGCGGTGTTTTATGGGAACTGTGTCCCACAACACATCGCGTTCCCCATTCACAAATTTGACTCGCGCATGCGCAGTAGGCCGCGCGCCGACTCGCGCATGCGCAGTAGGAAACGGGCAGCGCTCGCTCTCGAGGGACATCTCGGACTCCACGACCGACATCGCAGGCGCCCTGGGAGGGTAAGTGTACTTATTAAAAGTCAGCAGCTACTTTTTTTTTAGCTGCTGACATTTAAAAAAAAAATTTTTCATGTGAAACACCGCTTTAAGGTACTTATATAGCGCCGTGGCAGCACTGGCAGCAATTGATGGGGCACAGTGGCGGCAATTTATGGGCAAAGTGGCAGCAATTGATGGGCACACTGGCAGCAATTGATGTGTACAGTAGCTGCATTTGATGGCACAGTGGTGGCAATTTATGGGTACAGTGGCTACATTTGATGGGCACTGTGGCTGCACTTGATGGGCACAGTGGCTGAGTTTGATGGCACAGTGGTGGCAATTTATGGGTACAGTGGCTGCGCTTGATGGGCACAGTGGCTGCGCTTGATGGGCACAGTGGCTGCGTTTGATGGGCACAGTGGTGGCAATTTATGGGTACAGTGGCTGCGTTTGATGGGCACAGTGGCTGCACTTGATAGGCACAGTGGCTGCGCTTGATGGGCACAGTGGCTGCGCTTGATGGGCACAGTGGCTGCGCTTGATGGGCTCAGTGGCTGCGCTTGATGGGTACAGTGGCTACATTTGATGGGCACTGTGACTGCACTTGATGGGCACAGTGGCTGAGTTTGATGGCACAGTGGTGGCAATTTATGGGCACAGTGGCTGCGCTTGATGGGCACAGTGGCTGCGCTTGATGGGCACAGTGGCTGCAATTGATGTTTTTTTTTTTTTTTTCAGTTTGTTTGCGCCCCCCAAAAAAAAATTTGAGCACCAGCCGCCACTGGTGTAGATGTTGAATCGCATTTCCTCTCCCGAGGAGTCATATCAACTGATGTCACCAGTGTTGCACGTCTGATGAATATTCAGCATTCTCGTTGCCGCATTTCCCCGCCAATTCGCGACCTTCACCACTGAGCAGACTATTTATCGCCCCCCCCCGGCGAATGGCGCCCACATTTTTAATTATCCCTTCCTGGGTGTCCTTTAAAATGAATTAGTCTCTTCCAAAGATCCCGGCGCCCCCCGAGCCTTTTCCTGGGAGAGTTTCAGCCAGCAGATCTTCACAACAATGGGCTCCGTCTTTCTGAATGGGGTGCGGTTTTAACGTTGCCGGAGTTTTTTTTTTATTTTTTTATTTTTTTTTCGTGCGATTCCAGTCTATAATCCACTCCATCAGCGCACGGCTTGTGAGGCCCTCGCCGGCCGCCCATTCCCACACTCCGTCGGCAATTGATAACTTGTGCCAACAATACAGGCTAAATTGACTGTGAAGGACCTTGGGGGTAATGACTGATGAACAGGTGGAGGGGGAGGGGGGGGGGACCCCGGGGTCTGAATAGAGACGAGACCTCGGGAGTGTTAATAGCTGGAAAAGTAAAAAAAAAAACTCAGCCTGATGTTGGGAATCAGTGACATTCCAGTCCCACGATAATAAAGCGACACACTTCTAGGCGGGAGAGAAAAGATCAAAAGACAGGAAGTTGAAGGCCATTCATGTTCTGACGATCGCCTCCTCCCGCTTCCTACAAAAAATAACTCCACCGGGCCTCTTCCCTATTCAGAATATTTATCTTGCGATGAGATCATGGCCATTCTGGGAAATAAAAGCACGCATTCTCCCAATGGAATGTTGGCCAGAACGCACCTCACAAAGCGCGGCCGCAAAGGGCAACGCTCTTTTTTTTTTTGGGGGGGTTTTCTTGAGGCCAAAGTGAAAAAAAAAAAAAGATTCTTTTGTACTGTAATTCCAGTTACGTCATTAAGCAACCAAATCTTTTGTTCCCTTTGTTTTATTTACTTTAAAATAAATCTTTATTTAGTTTTTGTTTCTTTAATCCTGATTGTCTTTTTTTTTTTAATTTTAGAGATTTGAAAAGGAGTTTCGGGAGTATAGGTAATCCAAAAAGATAAAAAAAATTAAATTAAAATTTTAGAGATTTGAAAAGGAGTTTCGGGAGTATAGGTAATCCAAAAAGATAAAAAAAAAAAAAATTAAAATTTTAGAGATTTGAAAAGGAGTTTCGGGAGTATAGATAATCCAAAAAGATTAAAACAGAAAAAATAAAAAATAAAACAAGAAATGTATTTGTATCAAACAAGTAAAAATGTATCAAAACGATAAAAAAAAAAAAAAATAATAATTAAGTTGTTTATGCTTGTGATTTAAAAAAAAAAAGATTTAAAAAAATAAAAAAAAATAAATCTTTATTTAGTTTTTGTTTCTTTAATCCTGAGTGTCTTTTTTTTTTAATTTTAGAGATTTGAAAAGGAGTTTCGGGAGTAAAGGTAATCCAAAAAGATTAAAAAATAAAACTTTTAATTTCAGAGATTTGAAAAGGAGTTTCGGGAGTATAGATAATCCAAAAAGATTAAAACAGAAAAAATAAAAAATAAAACAAGAAATGTATTTGTATCAAACAAGTAAAAATGTATCAAAACGATAAAAAAATAAAATAATAATTAAGTTGTTTATGCTTGTGATTTAAAAAAAAAAGATTTTAAAAAAATAAAAATAAATCTTTATTTCGTTTTTGTTTCTTTAATCCTGAGTGTCTTTTTTTTTTTTAATTTTAGAGATTTGAAAAGGAGTTTCGGGAGTAAAGGTAATCCAAAAAGATAAAAAAATAAAAAATTTTTTTTTAGAGATTTGAAAAGGAGTTTCGGGAGTATAGATAATGCAAAAAGATTAAAACAGAAAAAAAAAAACAAGAAATGTATTTGTATCAAACAAGTAAAAATGTATCAAAACGATAAAAAAAAAAATAATTAAGTTGTTTCTGCTTGTGAACCCTTTTTTAATGTTTTGATACATTTTAATTTGTTTGCTATTAATAAATGTTTTTTTTTTATTTACTTTAAAAGAAATCTTTATTTAGTTTTTGTTCTTTTAATCCAAATTGTGTTTTTTTTTTTTTTTTAATTTTAGAGATTTGAAAAGGAGTTTCGGGAGTATAGGTAATCCAAAAAGATAAAAAAAAAATAATTTTAATTTTAGAGATTTGAAAAGGAGTTTCGGGAGTATAGGTAATCCAAAAAGATAAAAAAAGAAAAAATTTAATTTTAGAGATTTGAAAAGGAGTTTCGGGAGTATAGGTAATCCAAAAAAGATAAAAAAAAAAAATTAAAATTTCAGAAATTTGAAAAGGAGTTTCTGGAGTTTAGATAATCCAAAAAGATTAAAAAATTTTAATTTTAATTTTAGAGATTTGAAAAGGAGTTTCAAGAGTATAGATAATCCAAAAAGATTAAAACAGAAAAAAAAAACAAAAAAAAACAAGAAAAGTATTTGTATCAAATAAGTAAAAAAAAAAAAAAGTTGTTTCTGCTTGTGAACCCTTTTTTAATGTTTTAATACATTTTAATTTGTTTGCTATTAATACATGTGTTTTATTAGTTTTATTTACTTTAACCGCTTCCCGACCGCCTCATGTAGATATACGTCAACAGAATGGCACGGGCAGGCAAAAGCACGTACGGGTACGACCCGGTCGGGAGCTCCGTGACCACGGCCGCGGGACCAGCGGACCCGATCGAGCGGACCCGATCGCCGCTGGTATCCCGCGATCGGGTTACGGAGCTGAAGAACGGGGAGAGGTCTATGTAAACAAACCTCTCCCCGCGCTTCCTACACTGACTGTCAGTGATCGGTGGTTTCCTGTCATCGGGAACGCCGATCAATGACGTCAGACGTACAGCCACGCCCCCCTACTGTAAAAAAAAACACAACACGTCACACTGACTCCTCCCCGCCCCCTAGTGGTTAACCCCCTAACTACAACTGTCATTTACATAGGAATCAGTGCTATTTAAATAGCAGTGATTGCTGTATAAATGACAAATGTCCCAAAAATGTGTCAAAAATGTCCGATGTGTCCGCCAAAATGTCGCAGTCACAATAAAAATCGCTGATCGCCGCCATTACTAATAAAAAAAAAAAATATAATAATAAAAATGCTATAAAACTATCCCCTATTTTGTAAACGCTATAACTTTTGCGCAAACTAATCAATAATCGCTAATTGCGATTTTTTTTTTACCAAAAATATGTAGAAGAATACGTATCGGCCTAAACTGAGGAAAAAAAATGTTTTTTTATATATTTTTTGGGGATATTTATTATGGCAAAAAGTAAAAAATATTGCATTTTTTTCAAAATTGTCGCTATATTTTTGTTTATAGCGCAAAAAATAAAAACCGCAGGGGCGATCAAATACCACCAAAAGAAAGCTCTATTTGTGGGAAAAAAAGGACGCCAATTTTGTTTTGGAGCCACGTCGCATGACCGCGCAATTGTTAGTTAAAGCGACGCAGTGCCGAATTGCAAAAAGGGGCCTGGTCCTTTGGCTGCCAATTGGTCCGGGGCTGAAGTGGTTAAAATAAATCTTTATTTAGTTTTTGCTCTTTTAATCCTAATTGTTTTTTTTATTTATTTTTTATTTTAGAGATTTCAAAAGGAGTTTCCAGAGTATAGGTAATCCAAAAAGATTAAAAAAAAATAAAAAATAAAAAAAAAATCTTTATTTCGTTTTTGTTTCTTTAATCCTGAGTGTCTTTTTTTTTTAATTTTAGAGATTTGAAAAGGAGTTTCGGGAGTATAGGTAATCCAAAAAGATTAAAAAAAGAAAAAATTAAATTTTAGAGATTTGAAAAGGAGTTCGGGAGTATAGATAATCCAAAAAGATTAAAACAGAAAAAAAAACAAGAAATGTATTTGTATCAAATAAGTAAAAATGTATCAAAACGATAAAAAAAAAAGTTGTTTCTGCTTGTGAACCCTTTTTTAATGTTTTGATACATTTTAATTTGTTTGCTATTAATAAATGTGTTTTATTAGTTTTATTTACTTTAAAAGAAATCTTTATTTCATTTTTGTTTTTTTTAATCCTAATTAAAGGAGTTTCGGGAGCATAGATAATCCAAAAAGATTAAAAAGGAAACATTTTAATTTCAGAGATTTGAAAAGGAGTTTCAGGAGTATAGATAATCCAAAAAGATTAAAAAGGAAACATTTTAATTTTAGAGATTTGAAAAGGAGTTTCGGGAGTATAGGTAATACAAAAAGATTAAAAAATTAAAATTGTAATTTTAGAGATTTGAAAAGGAGTTTCGGGAGTATAGGTAATACAAAAAGATTAAAAAATTAAAAATTAAATTTTAGAGATTTGAAAAGGAGTTTCGGGAGTATAGGTAATCCAAAAAGAAGAAAAAAACAAGAAATGTATTTGTATCAAACAAGTAAACATGTATCAAAAAAAAAAAAAAAAGAATTAAGTTGTTTCTGTTTGTGAACCCTTTTAATGTTTTGATACATTTTAATTTGTTTGCTATTAATAAATACGTTTTATTAGTTTTATTCACTTAAGAAGAAATCTTTATTTATTTTATTTTTTTTTTTTTTTAATCCTAATTGTTTTTTTTTTTTGGAATTTTAGAGATTTGAAAAGGAGTTTCGCACATATAGGTATTCCAAAAATATTAAAAAAATCAAACAAGCAAAAATGTATCAAAACGAATTAAAGAATTAAACTTAAACTGCTTGTGAACACTTTTTTTTTAAATGTTTTGATACATTTTAATATGTTTGCTGTTAATAAATGTCTTTTATTATCTTTTTGGATTATCTATGCTTCCCAAATTTCTTTTTCAAATCTTTAAAATTAAAAAAAGAAAATCAGGATTAAAAAGAGATTTCTTTTAAAGTAAATAAAGTACATTTTATTGACCATTTTGTATTGATGAGGAATTGGGATTTGGTTCCAAAAAAGGAAATCATATTAAAGATTGGTGGAGGAAATACCATTTTAGGATCCCCTTTTTGTTCTAAAGATTTAGGGGTCTATTTATAAAAAAAAAAAAAGGAAAAATATCACACAAGTAGAACTATAGGCACAACTTTTTTTTTTTTTTTTTTGGATAGAGTAAGGAAGGTTTATAACCCCTGTCAGTTTTTTTTTTCCATCTGTGTCTCATTGGGGAGATTCCCCTTCGCTTCCTGTCCCATAGCCAAACAGGAAGTGAGAGGAAATCCCTCTAAAGTGAGGGATCCCCTGATTAGTGTCTCCGCTGGAAGATTTCCCCTCTATTCCTGTTCTGAGGACAACCCAAAATTTAGAATTTTCTATCACTTTCAATGAAAATGGTAAACAGAACAAATAGTGAGGGATAATCTCTCTAAAATTGACACAAAACAGATGTTCTAATCCCTCTCCTCCCTATCCAAAGCTAAAAAAAAAAAAGGTTTGCCTTTATTTATACTTTAATATATTGATTTCCTATGAGTGTCAGCTCCATCTAGTGGTCATGGTGCTTTTTTTTCTCTCCATTAAATTCAGGAAAATACCACATTATGGCCAGTAGATGGAGCTCCATACACTGTATAATCTGATTGTAAAATCTCCTTTAACCACTTGCCGACCGCTGTCGGCACATATATGTTGGCAGAATGGCACGGCTGGGCAAAGTAACATACCCATACGTTACTTTGAAATTCCCGCTGTGCGTGCGCGCCTGCCACGAGCTCCGTGACCGTGCCCGCGGGACCCATGGACTTGATCGACACAGGGATACCCGCGATCATGTCACGGAGCCCAAGAACGGGGAGATGCCGATGTAAACAGCATCTCCCCGTTCTGCCTGATGACAGGACACTGATCGTCTGCTCCCTGTCATCGGGAGCAGCGATCAGTGTCCACGTCACACAAGCCCATCCCCCAGACAGTTCGAAACACTCCCCTAGGACATACTTAACCCCGCCCCCTAGTTCAGAACATTTGGTGAGGTCCTTCTTGAGAACATTTGGATTTTTCTAGCATTTGGTCCTTTTTGAGAACATTTGGTGAGGTCCTTTTTGAGAACATTTTGTGAGGTCCTTCTTGAGAACATTTTGTGAGGTCCTCCTTGAAATCATTTGGTGAGGTCCTCCTTGAGAACATTTGGTGAGGTCCTCCTTGAGAATATTTGGTGAGGTCCTCTTCGAGAGCATTTGGTGAGGTCCTCTTCGAGAGCATTTGGTGAGGTCCTCCTTGAGAACATTTGGTGAGGTCCTTCTTGAGATCATTTGGTGAGATCCTTCTTGAGAACATTTGGTGAGGTCCTCCTTGAGAACATTTGGTGAGGTCCTCAATGAGAACATTTGGTGAGGTCCTCCTTGAGAAGATTTGGTGAGGTCCTCCTTGAAATCATTTGGTGAGGTCCTCCTTGAGAACATTTGGTGCGGTCCTCCTTGAGAACATTTGGTGAGGTCCTCCTTGAGAACATTTGGTGATGTCCTCTTTGAGAGCATTTGGTGAGGTCCTCTTTGAGAGCATTTGGTGAGGTCCTCCTTGAGAACATTTGGTGAGGTCCTCTTTTAGAGCATTTGGTGAGGTCCTCCTTGAGAACATTTGGTGAGGTCCTCCTTGAGAACATTTGGTGAGGTCCTCCTTGAGATCATTTGGTGAGGTCCTCCTTGAGAACATTTGGTGAGGTCCTCTTTTAGAGCATTTGGTGAGGTCCTCCTTGAGAACATTTGGTGAGGTCCTCCTTGAGAACATTTGGTGAGGTCCTCCTTGAGATCATTTGGTGAGGTCCTCCTTGAGAACATTTGGTGAGGTCCTCCTTGAGATCATTTGGTGAGGTCCTTCTTGAGAACATTTGGTGAGGTCCTCTTCGAGAGCATTTGGTGAGGTCCTCCTTGAGATCATTTGGTGAGGTCCTCCTTGAGAACATTTGGTGAGGTCCTCTTTGAGAACATTTGGAAAGGTCCTCAACGGTGCTGATTGAAGCCATCTTGTATTGTTACATTCATGTAGAGCACTGTTCGTGATACTTTTTTTATTTGCACTAACATACATTTTTCAGGACAAGCTTTTGGGGTACGCCCCCTTCTTCAAGGTACATTCCTGTACATATACTGATCTATCTCTGCCCATCTACCTATATTTCTTCGTATACCCCAATCGGAAGGGAATTCTGTGAGTCCTCGCTGCCTTGGAGTTTCCCACACTCAGCAGCCAATCAGCGCGTCCGGCTGAACAATACCCGGGAGCTTCAATTACTGGAAGCCAAATGAAGTGTGGAATTGCCTTAGGATAACCAGGCTGTGCTGAGCAGCAGGTGGAGTGTGGAGGGACAATGGGGTCAGTGGCGGTAATGATACATTAGATGCTGGGAAAGACTGGTGTGGTCCGGAGACACGTGTTCAATCCGCCTGACGGGGACACATCAGAAGTCTGGCGGAGGAGGGAGACCGGAGATCAGATGACCACAGTGCTGGGCGATGGCCATTAGGGCTCATTCATGCCGCGTCCTGTGCAGGTCAACGCAGACTCGGCACACGGGCACATAGAAAACTATTCCATGTGTATGTGACAGAAGTCTTCTCCTGTTTTTATTGAAATACCTCCTATTATTCCATTCGTTTTACTATTTATTATTATTATTATTATTATTATTATTATACAGGTTTTATATAGCGCCAACAGTTTTCAATTAACAACATGATTTGCCATCAAATTGTTGGGATTTTTGGTACTTGCGTGTAAGATTCTGAATGCAGATATTTTATGCAAATGGGTGTAAATCCCTTGAATTTTTACGTTAATTATTTTTATTTGCCTATTTATTTTTATATTAACAACTTTTTTATTTGCATAATTTATAACTTTTATATTCATTTTTTTTTATTTGCATATTTATTTTGTATATTAACAACATTTCTATTTCTATTTATTTATTTATAATTATTTATGACATTTCTATTAATTGTTTTTTTATATACATTTTTATATTTGACTGGCAATTACTTTTATACTTATGATTTTTTATTTGCATAATTATTTTCATATTAAAGCCTTTTTTTTTTTTTATATTTTTCACTTTGATAGTAACTTTTTTTTTGCATGTTATTTTTTTCAATATTTTTTTACCATTCTCATTTGTATGAGTTTTTTTATTTTTATATTTACGACCTTTATAATTTTTTTTTTTTATTTGCATTTGTTTTTTAGATTTATGTCATTTTTTTATATATATATATGTATATATACTGTAAGTATAACAATAAAAAAAGTTATAAATATAGAAACAAACAAACAAAAAAATAAAAATATATCTATATAAAACGTGTTTGTTTTTATATTTATAACATGTTATTGTTATATATACAGTGTATGTGTAGAAGTATAAATAGATAAATATATATAAATATATATATATATATATATATATATATATATATATATATATATATATATGTATATATATATATATATATATATATATATATATATATATATATATATATATATATATATATATATATATATATATTTTTTTTTTATATATATATTTATAACTTTTTTTTATTGTTATACTTACAGTATATATTTATATATACTGTAAGTATAACAATAAAAAAAGTTATAAATATAAAAAAAAAAAAATCTAAATATATTTATAATTCTACACATACATTGTGTATATATAACAATAACATGTTATTAATATAAAAACAAACACATTTTATATATATATATATATTTTTTTTTTTTTTTTAATATTTATACGAACACACATACACTCTGTATATAAAAATGTATATAAATATAAAATCAATTTGTTTGTTTTTATATTTATGATATTTTCATTTTTATATATAGAGTGTATGTGTGTTATAAATATA
Organism: Lithobates sylvaticus; assembly: GCA_028564925.1. NCBI lineage: Eukaryota > Metazoa > Chordata > Amphibia > Anura > Ranidae > Lithobates > Lithobates sylvaticus. The sequence goes on from CM053035.1 coordinate 204,458,378, forward strand.
TAAAAAAAAAATATATATATATATATATATATAATTTGTTTGTTTTTATATTTATAACAAAGTATTTTTATATATAAAGTGTATATAAATATATATATATATATATGACTTTTACATTTGCTTTTGTTTGATATCCTTCATAAAGTGGGAGTCTGTTCGGCCCCAAATAGTGTTTCACTGCACACCCTGAGCTCCTCACAATGTGCATTAGAAGCTGCAGGAAGCCAGATAGAGCTCCGCCTCATTTCCTGGCTGATGGACGTCAAACATCCTCTAGCTCTTTCCGCCGCAGCCTGACTGTCCCTGGCCCCCCCCCTTTCATTCATTGGGTTTTGGTTCTTTCGACTATGAACGCTCAGCATCACATGTGGGCGTTACCTAAGGTGGTCGGCATGCAAATGAACGCCCGCTCTTCTGGACTGACATCCCCCCCAGCAAGGTATTTTGGTATTAGCATAACTCCTCCCCAAGAGCCCGCCCACTGCTTACATCAGGGCTCCGGAGAGGAGTACTGAGGCCGGGGGGCTGGGATGTTCTCAAGAAAGCTGTGTACAGCACCCTGCTGGCTCCTCCCACCAGCCATGATCTGATTGCATTGCATAGAGAAGCACAGAGACCCGCTGATGACATCACAGGCTCTATAATAAGGTCATGTTTCAGAATGTCATTAGAATGTTAATTGGGGGGGAGAGGGTTAATATAAACTGTTCCTATTACCAGCAACCCCCCCCCCCCCCTCTCCCAGTGTCATGGTGGGACCAGTTCTGCCTTTTGTATTATAAAGCCCCCCCAGACTGGGAGGATTGGGAAGTGAATGAGTGGGAGGAGCCAATAATCATGCTGCAGTTAGATGGGCTTTACCAGACAATCAGCTGATTGGATTAGACATCTCCAATGATGTCACCCCCTCATTTACATATCAATGACTCACTGAGAGACCTACAGATGGACACAAAGCTGTTTTATTTTTTAGGTATTTCCCAGATATAAGATATGGGAATGTTTGACCATTCTTCCAGAAGAGCATCTGTGAGGTCAGGCACTGATGTTGGATGAGAAGGCCTGGCTCACAGTCTCCCCTCTAATTCATCCCAAAGGTGTTCTATCGGGTTGAGGTCAGGACTCTGTGCAGGCCAGTCAAGTTCCTCCACCCCAAACTCGCTCATCCCGTCCTCAACCTTATAGAACACCTTTGGGATGAATTAGGGCAGAGACTGTGAGCCAGGCCTTTCTCGTCCAACATCAGTGCCTGACCTCACAAATGCTCTTCTGGAAGAATGGTCAAACATTCCCATAGACACACTCCTAAACCTTGTGGACGGCCTTCCCAGAAGAGCTGAAGCTGTTATATCTGTAAAGGGCGGGGCCAACTCAATATTGAACCCTCCGGACTAAGACTGGGAGGCCATTAAAGATCATGTAAAGGCAGGTGTCCCAATACTTTTGATATATAGTGTCGTTTTAGGTGATTCCCATGGCCACTGGCTCTGTACCTTTCCTTTGATCGGTATGTTGTACAGTCTAATGATGGAGATTCGATACTCTTCTAAGCAGAGCCTCCAGGGTGGAATTACAGCTGAGCACACAGTGAGGTCGGAGCTCAGGAGATCGCGGCACACGTCTTTTGTCATCGGCCATGAAAGCCGTCCATAGAGAACCGCTGTGGGAAAGTTGAAGAAACTTTAAACTCGCACACCTCTGCCAGAAAGAATCCCCCCCCCCCGGGGGGGCCGGCACCTGCCTGAGACTCCGCCCCCCTAAGGGACGCTCAACTTCAGGTGATGAATAGGAGGCCGGCGTGAAGGTCGATGCGTGTCGGATGGCGATCTCATCAAATTACACGCGGGAATGTCCGGCGGTCAGGACTCGGGAATTCCAGCTTGTTAAAGGGGTTCTCCTTCTTGGGGCAGTTCACACCGGATAGAGTCCAACGCGTTTCTAATCTGCATCAAAAAATGCAATCACAGTGTTTTCTATGTGTGCTGATGGAACCAACTCACATCGGTGCGGTGCCTTCCAGTGCGGTGCGTTCCGTGCAGTGCATTCCTGTGCGGTGCATTCCGTGCGGAGCTTGCGGTGCGTGCGGTGCGGTGCCTTCCATTGGACCTCTTTCCCACATGAGGGTTCCTTCCGTCTCCAGCTGTTCCCCGGGAAATCGTTCGCTCCGACACACTTCTATTGTCTCCTCTGTCCTCGGGATGTGGGAAATCTCAACAAACTCCCCCATTGTACATTTACATTGTGACCAGAGAGAGTCCTGAAGATTGATTGGAGGAGAGACCATCAAGTCATTCCGCGGCTTTCCCACTACGAGCCAAATATGTTCAGGTCTCCGCCCATCACTCTCTATTGGACGATTTTGGTTTGGACCCGTTTACTGTGTAATAAAACTACCTAAATATTTTACTTTGATCTCACCTTCGATGTCACCCTTCCACCCCACCCTTCGATCTCACCTTCGATCTCACCCTCCGATCTCACCTTCGATCTCACCCTCCGATCTCACCTTCGATCTCACCTTCGATGTCACCCTTCAATCCCACCCTTCGATCTCACCCTCCGATCTTACCTTCGATCTCACCCTCTGATCTCACCTTCGATCTCACCCTCCGATCTCACCTTCAATCTCACCCTTCGATCTCACCTTCAATATCACCCTTCAATCCCACCCTTCGATCTCACCTTCGATCTCACCCTCCGATCTCACCTTCGATCTCACCCTTCGATCTCACCCTCCGATCTCACCCTTCGATCCCACTCTTCGATCTCACCTTCGATATCACCCTTCGATCTCACCTTCGATCTCACCTTCAATATCACCCTCCGATCTCACCTTCGATCTCACCTTCAATATCCCCCTTCAATCCCACCCTTCGATCTCACCTTCGATCTCACCCTCCGATCTCACCCTCCGATCTCACCCTTCGATCTCACCTTCAATATCACCCTTCAATCCCACCCTTCGATCTCACCTTCGATCTCACCCTTCGATCTCACCTTCGAATATCATCCCTTCAATCCCATCTCCTTCGATCTCACCTTCGATCTCACCTTCAATATCACCCTTCAATCCCACCCTTCGATCTCACCTTCGATCTCACCCTCCGATCTCACCTTCGATCTCACCCTTCGATCTCACCCTTCGATCTCACCCTTCAATCCCACCCTTCGATCTCACCTTTGATCTCACCTTCGATCTCACCCTTCGATCTCACCTTCGATCTCACCTTCAATATCACCCTCCGATCTCACCTTCGATCTCACCCTTCGATCTCACCTTCAATATCACCCTTCGATCCCACCTTCGATCTCACCCTTCGATCTCACCCTCCGATCTCACCCTCCGATCTCACCTTCGATATCACCCTCCGATCTCACCTTCGATCTCACCCTTCGATCTCACCTTCGATCTCACCCTTCGATCTCACCTTCGATCTCACCCTTCGATCTCACCCTCCGATCTCACCCTTCGATCTCACCCTCCGATCTCACCCTTTGATCTCACCCTCCGATCTCACCCTTCAATCCCACCCTTTGATCTCACCCTTCGATCTCACCTTCGATCTCACCTTCAATATCACCCTTCGATCTCACCTTCAATATCACCCTTCGATCTCACCCTTCAATACCACCCTTCGATCTCACCTTCAATCCCACCCTCCAATCTCACATTCAATCTCACCCTCCAATCTCACATTCAATCCCACCCTCCAATCTCACCTTCAATCTCACCCTCCAATCTCACCTTTAATCCCACCCTTCGATCTCACCTTCGATCTCACCCTTCAATCTCACCTTCGATCTCACCTTCAATCCCACCCTCCGATCTCGCCCTCCAATCTCACCTTTAAACCCACCCTTCGATCTCACCTTCCAACTCACCTTCAATCTCACCTTCCATTTTACCTTTGATCTCACCTTCAATCTCACTTTCGACCTCACCTTCGATCTCACCCTTCGATATCACCGGATGCAGAACGTTTGTATTGTAATTGATCCCCTTTATAGACCAAAAGCTGAACTTCCGGGGACAACAAATCTCTACCTTTAAGGTGAGGCCCCCCCCCCCCCCCTCCAATACAAGGGGTAACTTCCCGTTTGGCCTAGGGACTGATGAACAAGGTGGTATACTTACCTTATCCATCAATCCCATTGGCTGCCTCCTCCGGACTGGTCTCCGAAGCTTCTTCTTCTCTTTACTGGCCAGCCGGGTTGCCCCCATCTGACGTCATCCTGTACAATGCAGGGCCAGCCGTTCAATTCCAGGAGTCAGACAGCAGAGGGCAGTGGAGGGGAGATCCCTCTTTAGGGAGCAAACCTACAATGTAACAATGTAACAAAAAAAGGTAATTTCCACAGGTTTCCCTCTGAGATTCCGCTTCCCATGTGACGACATCCACCATCTTGTGAACCAGACGACTCTTATTTCCATATGAAAAAGTGTAAGCTCTGCGTACGAGAATCAAAGACCTCATTGACCGCCTAACGATACAAATTCCAATGGAGGGAGAAAAATGGTTTCTGTTTTGTCAATACAAAGAATGAAAGGAAACATTAATATTTTTTTTTAATTATTATTTATTTTATTTACATATTTTTAATTATTATTTATTTTATTTACATATTTTTAATTATTATTTATTTTATTTACATATTTTAATTATTTATTTATTTTATTTACATATTTTTTTTTTTTTAACACTGTAGCTTTCATTTTTTTTTATTTAAACAATACAGGTCCTCTTTATGGAAAGATCCGGGGTCTATCAGAGCTGGCCATAGGCTAGGAAGATTTATTCCAATTTTTTTTTTCATTTTAGGAACATTCGTTCGTTAACCACTTGCCGATCAAAATACGTGTATATATATATACATTGCAGTGTCAGAGTAATTTATTAGGGTTATGGTTAAAGCGATCAGCCATAGCGCCGTTTTTTGTTTTGTTTTGTTTTATTCAGCCGGCGGCTGGATTTTTTTTTTGTCAAATCGGTCCGAGCGGCTAATTAGCCTCTGGATCACTTTCAGAATCGGCGGGAGAGGTTTACCCGAGAAACGATCTGACGGTTCGCGTGGTTGGCCATAGAGACTAAACTGTCTCTGATCTGATCGTCTCTATAGTCTTGGAGGATCGGAGCGACGTTATGATGTCACTTCCGGTCTAGGGTGGAAGTAGAAACTATTTTTTTTTTCTCACCTTCGATTTCACCTTCAATATTACCCTTCAATCCCACCCTTCAATCCCACCCTTCAATCCCACCCTTCAATCCCACCCTTCAATCCCACCCTTCAATCCCACCTTTCGATCTCACCCTCCGATCTTACCTTCAATCTCACCCTTCGATCTCACCTTCGATCTTACCCTTCAATCCCACCCTTCAATCCCACCCTTCAATCTCACCCTTCAATCCCACCCTTCAATCCCACCCTTCAATCCCACCCTTCGATCTCACCCTCCGATCTTACCTTCAATCTCACCCTTCGATCTCACCTTCGATCTTACCCTTCAATCTCACCTTCGATCTCACCCTTCGATCCAACCCTTCGATCTCACCTTCGATCTCACCCTTCAATCTCTCCTTCGATCTCACCCTTCGATCTCTCCTTCGATCTCACCCTTCGATCCCACCCTGCGATCTCACCTTCGATCTCACCTTCGATCTCACCCTTCAATCCCACCCTTCGATCTCACCTTCGATCTCACCCTTCAATCTCACCCTTCGATCTCACCTTCGATCTCACCCTTCAATCCAACCTTTCGATCCCACCCTTCAATCCCACCCTTCGATCTCACCTTCGATCTCACCCTTCAATCTCACCCTTCGATCTCACCTTCGATCTCACCCTTCAATCCCACCCTTCGATCCCACCCTTCGATCTCACCTTCGATCTCACTTTTCAATCCCACCCTCCGATCTCACCCTCCAATCTCACCTTTAATCCCACCCTTCGATCTCACCTTCAATATCACCCTTCAATCCCACCCTTCGATCTCACCCTCCGATCTTACCTTCAATATCACCCTTCGATCTCACCTTCAATCTCACCCTTCGATCTCACCTTCGATCTCACCTTCGATCTCACCCTTCAATCTCACCCTTCGATCTCACCTCCAATCTCACCCTTCGATCTTACCTTCGATCTCACCCTTCAATCCCACCCTTCGATCTCACCCTCCGATCTTACCTTCAATATCACCCTTCGATCTCACCTTCAATCTCACCCTTCGATCTTACCTTCGATCTCACCCTTCAATCTCACCCTTCGATCTCACCTTCGATCTCACCCTTCAATCCCACCCTTCGATCTCACCTTCGATCTCACCCTCCTATCTCACCTTCAATCTCACCCTTCAATCCCACCCTTCGATCTCACCTTCGATCTCACCTTCGATCTCACCCTTCAATCCCACCCTCCGATCTCGCCCTCCAATCTCACCTTTAAACCCACCCTTCGATCTCACCTTCGATCTAACCCTTCAATCTCACCCTTCGATCTCACCCTTCCATCTCACCTTCCATCTCACCCTTCAATCCCACCCTTCAATCTCACCCTTCGATCTCACCTTCGATCTCACCCTTCAATCCCACCCTTCGATCTCACCTTCGATCTCACCCTCCTATCTCACCTTCAATCTCACCCTTCAATCCCACACTTCGATCTCACCTTCGATCTCACCTTCGATCTCACCCTTCAATCCCACCCTCCGATCTCGCCCTCCAATCTCACCTTTAAACCCACCCTTCGATCTCACCTTCGATCTCACCCTTCAATCCCACCCTCCGATCTCGCCCTCCAATCTCACCTTTAAACCCACCCTTCGATCTCACCTTCGATCTAACCCTTCAATCTCACCTTCGATCTATTTTTTTTTTGTTTTTTGTTTTTTTAATTAAAAGATTTTTATTTTGATCTTTTGCTTTTTAACCACTTCAGCCCCCGGAAGGATTTGCCCCCTTAATGATCATTTTTTTGCTATTCGGAACTGACAATTGCGCGGTCGTGCGACACTGTACCCAAACAATATTGACGTTGTTTTTTTCCCCACAAATTTTCTTTTGGTGGTATTCGATCATCTCTGCGTTTTTTTTGCGCTATAAACAAACAAACGACAATTTTGAAAAAATATTTTTTTTTTTTTTACTTTTTGCTATAATACATATCCAAAAAGAAATATAAAAAAAATAAATGTATTCATCAGTTTAGGCCAATATGTATTCTTCTATATATTTTTGGTAATAAAAAAAAAAAAAAAAAAACCGCAATAAGCGTATATTGATTCGTTTGCGCAAAAGATATAGCGTTTACAATATAGGGGAAAGATTTATGGCGTTTTTTTTTATTATTATTTTTTTTTTTTACTAGTAATGGCGGCGATCTGCGATTTTTACCACTGTGACATTGCGGCGGACAGATCGGACACTTTTGACACTTTTTTGGGACCATTCACATTTATACAGCGATCAGAGCTAAAAATAGCCACTGATTACCGTATAAATGTCACTGGCAGTGAAGGGGTTACCACTAGGGGGCGATCAATGAGGTTAAATGTGTTCCCTCAGCGTGTTCTAACTGTAGGGGGGGGGGGGGGCTTACTGGGACATGACAGAGATCGCTGTTCCCGATCACAGTGAACAGTAGATCTGTCATGTCCCCTGTCAGAACGGGAGAATCCCCTGTAATAGGCGATTGTGGGACCGCCGGCGGACATCGAGTACGCCCAACCCTGCAGGCATGCCTGAGCGAGCCGTCGTACAGCTACGGCGATTTGCGCAGGGCAGCCGACCTGCCACTGTAGTATAACGATGGCCGCTGGTTGGCACACGGTTAAAGGTAGAGGAGAGATTCAGTCTTATTGACTCCAGATCTCTCAATAAAGAGGACCTGTCATCCCTTATTTCTATTGCAAGGGATGTTTGCATTCCTTGTACTAAGAATAAAAGTGATTAAAAAAATGAAAAAAGTGAAAGGGACAGCGTAAAGATAAAAAAAAAAAAAAAAAAAAAAAATGAAAGGGACAGCGTAAAGATAAAAAAATAAATAAAAAATAATGAAAGGGACAGCGTAAAGATAAAAAAAAAAAAAAAAAAATGAAAGGGACAGTGTAAATATAAAAAAAAAAAAAAAAAAAAAAAAAAAATAATGAAAGGGACAGCGTAAAGATAAAAAAAATAAAAAAAAATGAAAGGGACAGAGTACAGATAAAAAAAAATAATAAAAAAAAATGAAAGGGACAGTGTAAAGATAAATAAAAAAAAAATAATTAAAGGGACAGCGTAAAGATAAAAAAAATAAAAAAAATAAAGGGACAGTGTAAAGATAGAAAAAAAAATGAAAGGGACAGCGTAAAGATAGAAAAAAAAAAGAAAGGGACAGCGTAAAGATAAAAAAAAAAAAAAAAATGAAAGGGACAGCGTAAAGATAAAAAAAAAATAAAAATGAAAGGGACAGCGTAAAGATAGAAAAAAAAATGAAAGGGACAGCATAAAGATAGAAAAAAAATGAAAGGGACAGCGTAAAGTAAAAAAAAAAAAATGAAAGGGACAGCGTAAAGATAAAAAAAAATGAAAGGGAAAGCGTAAAGATAAAAAAAAAAAAAAAATGAAAGGGACAGCATAGAGATAAAAAAAAAGAATAAAAAAAAATGAAAGGGACAGTGTAAAGATAAATAAAAAAAAAAATAATTAAAGGGACAGCGTAAAGATACAAAAAATTAAAATAATTAAAGGTACAGCGTAAAGATAAAAAATAAATAAAAATAAAAGGGACAGCGTAAAGTAAAAAAAAAAAAAAAGAAAGAGACAGCGTAAAGATAAAAATAAATAAATAATATATATATATATTTTTAAAGCGCTCAATCCTGGCGCGCAGAAGCGAAGTCATGCACACATACAGTATGTAAACGGTGTTCGCACCACACATGTGAGGTATCGCTGCCAACATTAGAGCGAGAGCAATAATTCTAGCACTAGACCTCCTCTGTAACTCTAAACATGTAATCTGTAAAACTCTATGGAAAGTACCATCATTTGTCGCCATTCCACGTAATTTTAAAGCGCGGCATGTTCACTATCTATTTACTCGGCGTAAAATAATTTTTCATATTTTTCCTAAAAATTGGGGTATATATTATGTTTTTTTTTTTTTATTAATGATAGTATATTTTTAAAAATTTTTAAATTGCGTTTGAAATGCCGCTGCTCAAATTCTGCGTGACATAAAAAATTCGCAAGACCACCATTTTATTTCCAAGGGTCTCTGCTAAAAAAAAAAAAATACTGATTTAAACTTGTAAACAAAAAGTATCAAGAAAAGGCGTGGTCTTAAAGCGGATACTCTAATGGTTAGTGGGGTCAGATCAACATTCATTTCGATTACAGTGATCAGAAAATTTGAAGGAGTCGGCTGGATTTTTTTTTTAATGAACATTTTGTAATATGTGTTTTTTAACTCCAGAATCGAACGTTGAAAGCAAACACATTTTTGAAGCAGAAAATTCGGCAAGTCAATGAATGTACTGAGCATTTTTTGTATGAATAGTACTACATATGTCCATTCAGATCTACTAGCACAGGGATGGTGGGAACCCCTCATAATGGGCACAGCGGGTGTACAGACCCGGGAACTCAGCACAGGGATGGTGGGAACCCCTCATAATGGGCACAGCGGGTGTACAGACCCAGGGACTCAGCACAGGGATGGTGGGAACCCCTCATAATGGGCACAGCGGGTGTACAGACCTGGGGACTCAGCACAGGGATGGTGGGAACCCCTCATAATGGGCACAGCGGGTGTACAGACCCGGGAACTCAGCACAGGGATGGTGGGAACCCCTCATAATGGGCACAGCGGGTGTACAGACCCGGGGACTCAGCACAGGGATGGTGGGAGCCCCTCATAATGGGCACAGCGGGTGTACAGACCCGGGGACTCAGCACAGGGATGGTGGGAACCCCTCATAATGGGCACAGCGGGTGTACAGACCCGGGAACTCAGCACAGGGATGGTGGGAACCCCTCATAATGGGCACAGCGGGTGTACAGACCCGGGGACTCAGCACAGGGATGGTGGGAACCCCTCATAATGGGCACAGCGGGTGTACAGACCCGGGAACTCAGCACAGGGATGTTGGGAACCCCTCATAATGGGCACAGCGGGTGTACAGACCCGGGGACTCAGCACAGGGATGGGGGGAACCCCTCATAATGGGCACAGCGGGTGTACAGACCCAGGAACTCAGCACAGGGATGGTGGGAACGCCTCATAATGGGCACAGCGGGTGTACAGACCCGGGAACTCAGCACAGGGATGGTGAGAACCCCTCATAATGGGTACAGCGGGTGTACAGACCCGGGAACTCAGCACAGGGATGGTGGGAACCCCTCATAATGGGCACAGCGGGTGTACAGACCCGGGAACTCAGCACAGGGATGGTGGGAACTCCTCATAATGGGCACAGCGGGGTGTACAGACCCAGGAACTCAGCACAGGGATGGTGGGAACTCCTCATAATGGGCACAGCGGGTGTACAGACTCGGGGACTCAGCACAGGGATGGTGACAACCCCTCATAATGGGCACAGCGGGTGTACAGACCCGGGGACTCAGCACAGGGATGGTGGGAACCCTCATAATGGGCTCAGCATTAAAGGCTTGATTGTATGAAATGGGACACAATATTGTCTTTAGCAGGAAATAATTACACAGTGTCTCGTCTTTCCATAAAACGTATTCTAAACGTCTTTTTTTCCCACGCCGATGATGGGCGGATCCGGCACATGTCCGATGAATGGGCACACTTCCTGTCTTTGATGGTGCTGGCAGCAATTCACACCCATATGTCAGGCACACTTCACACACTCAGCAGACACAGGTGCCACCTTCTATGTAGACCAGACACACTGCCGAGACGCATCTGTCACTCCCGGGTCCCATCACCGATGGGAAGTCTGAGCCAATCAGGTTGCAGACGTTGTTCTGTAAGTCAGGGAGCTGAGTGTGCGATGTACACAGGGAGACTCTGGATGTCTCTTCCGTTATAAATGCTTCTCTCTGCCTGTCAGCGTTGCTGACTTTGGCTTTGACCGCTGCAGAACCCTAACTGCCGTATTGATAACATTACGATGCGACTTTCATGTGACTTTTGAGAGCTTACATTGCGGTTTTTGGCACTCGAGTCACAGAAAAGTTGCATCTAAGTAGTGCAAGAACTTTTTTTCAAGTGGCATAGGTTTGAGCGGCTTATAATTTAAACACGTGTGTTTCGACTTGCCATGTGACTTTATGTGTCCAAAGTCCCATGATGCCAAAGCAGTTAGGGGGCAGTAAAAATACAGCTCAACCATTTGGTTTTACCATCACTGAACTGCTAGTGTGAAGGATCCCTAAGGCCAGGTGCACAGCAAGCATTCCATGAACGCACTTTTTTGGTGTTTTGCCACTATACACATAGGGCAGTCCATCCTCTTCAATCACTTTCCCTACTTGCAAGAAACGTGCCAAGGAAGATCTGGTACCTTTTTGGGCATTGAGCTAGTGGGGATGAATGGGGGGCATTTGAGGTAGGAGGGAAAATTTGTGTGGGGGGGGTTGTGCTAGGAGGGAGATGCGGGGGAGGGATTTGGAGTGGGGGGGGGGGGGGGAGGTTGTGAGAGGGAATTTGAGGGATTTGAAGGGTAGAGGATTTGTGCTAGGAGGTGTGATTGGGGGGGGGGTGATTTAGTGGGGGGGGGGGGGATTTGTGCTGGGGGGATTTTAGCAGGGAAAGTGGAGGAGGGGGAATAAATGCTTAATGGAAAAGCATGCAGTTTAGTGCTAATTGTTAATTTTTTTTTTGGGGGGGGGGGTTTGGCTGACACATAAGGCTCATACATCTTGGAGGGGTGCAGTTTGACATGTTTGCCCCGGGCTCTAGATGACTTTGTTCTGGTATTGAGATCAAGCATGATGCACACTAATTAAGTGTTCCCTGAATGAGTGTAATAATGCATGTTTTTATGCATGTTCACGGAACGCTCAGGTGTTCATGTTAATGGATCTCTCAGGTGTGCATGTTCACGGAATGCTCAGGTATTCATGTTCACGGAACGCTCAGGTATTCATGTTCACGGAACGCTCAGGTATTCATGTTCACGGAATGCTCAGGTGTTCATGTATGAATCATGTTCACGGAACACTCAGGTGTTCATGTTCACGGAACGCTCAGGTGTTCATGTTCACGGAACGCTCATGTGTTCATGTTCACGGAACGCTCAGGTGTTCACGGAACGCTCAGGTGTTCATGTTCATGGAGCGCTCAGGTGTTCATGTTAACTGAACGCTCAGGTGTTCATGTTAATGGATCTCTCAGGTGTGCATGTTCACGGAATGCTCAGGTATTCATGTATGAATCATGTTCACGGAACGCTCAGGTGTTCATGTTCACGAAACGCTCAGGTGTTCAGGTTCACGGAACGCTCAGGTGTTCAGGTTCACGGAACGCTTAGGTGTTCATGTTAATGGATCTCTCAGGTGTGCATGTTCACGGAATGCTCAGGTATTCATGTTCATGGAATGCTCAGGTGTTCATGTATGAATCATGTTCACGGAACGCTCAGGTGTGCATGTTCACGGAATGCTCAGGTATTCATGTTCATGGAATGCTCAGGTGTTCATGTATGAATCATGTTCACGGAACGCTCAGGTGTGCATGTTCACGGAACGCTCAGGTGTGAATGTGTCCGGAATGCTCAGGTGTTCATATATGAATAAGACCCTAATTGGTCTGATATAATAGTTCTTATGGTGAAAAACTGTTCATGTATGAATCATGTTCACGGAACGCTCAGGTGTTCATGTTCACGGAACGCTCAGGTGTTCATGCTCACAGAACACTCAGGTGTTCATGTTCACGGAACGCTCAGGTGTGCATGTTCATGGAAAGCTCAGGCGTGAATGTGTCTGGAATGCTCAGGTGTTCGTGCTCACAGAATGCTCTAGATTGTACAGTCAGATTGTCATATGTGTGATAGGCTTTATCTGACAGATATCGGCACACTAGGACCGTGCCAGACTCTCAAGGGGCAATTTCGAGCCACATGCATGAGTTGCCCCACCCCCAATTACATCTCCCATTAGATCGCTGGGATATCTTTGCCTGATACATTAATGGAATCCCATACACTGCTTTCCTGCAGATCATATACTTGAATTTGGGCGTTTGAACCCGGTTCCTTGGTATGTACTACATTCCATTTAAATTCAGAAAGAAAATCATCCTTCGCCGAGCGCGGCATTCACAAAAAAAATGCATTAAACCTGAAAAATCAGTTATCTACAAAAATTAGCTGCAAATAGTACTTAGTACATTCTTTAGTTAAATCTTTTCAACTTTGTATTGTTACAACAAGCAAAAGACAATGCAATCAGCATTAAATCTGAAAAACATTAATTATTGCAAGTAAAAAATGTTACATATAATTTAGTCCATCTGAAAAAAACTGCAATGTGTCATTCAGTGAGATAACATCTTGTCCCCGGTCTTTCCCACACTACCCCCTGCATCCTGTATTATCCTCAGCTATTAGAGGCTCCAGATGTCACCCTGCAGAGTGACACAAGTCCATTGTCCCCGCCGCTCTGTGATTGGCTGCTGAGTGTGGGAACCTCTTCCATGCCAGCTCTCCATACATTTTTATGCAGAGAGAGGGGTATATATATAGAGGGGTGGGCTGATCACCACAGACACACAGACCCCCCCCCCCCCCCAGCACACCTCTGCATGACTGCTACCAGCTCCCCCAACATGGCACCTTGCAGTATGAGGTCATTGGATCATCAAGAGGCCAATGGACTCCGAAAGGTGAGATTTCCCTCTAGTGCCAACTTCCTATTTCTATACCATTATTATGTATTACATGTTATCTCCCCCCCCCCCCCCCCCCCCCCCCCCCCCCCCCCCCCCCCCCCCCCCCCCCCCCCCCCCCCCCCCCCCCCCCCCCCCCCCCCCCCCCCCCCCCCCCCCCCCCCCCCCCCCCCCCCCCCCCCCCCCCCCCCCCCCCCCCCCCCCCCCCCCCCCCCCCCACCTCAGTCATCATATCATTATTTTAGTTGCCTTGACCTTTGCAGTCAAATTTTTGATCAAATCTTATTTTTTAATTAATTAGGCTTATCTATAGAACCTTCATAGTTGGTATTCATTACAGGTGCAATTATTTTATATAAACTTTTAATTTCTATTTATTAATGGATACATTTTAACTATATGGAAATCGTATTTTGTATTTATTAAGGGATACATTTTAACTTTATGGGGTTAATATTTTTTTATTTATTAAGGGATACATTTTAACTTTATGGGGTTAATATTTTGTATTTATTAAAGGATACATTTAAACTTTATGGGGTTAATATTTAGTATTTATTAAGGGATACATTTTATCTATAGGGAAACAATATTTTGTACTTATTAGGAGATACATTTTATATATATAGGGAAATCATATTTTGTATTTATTAAGGGATACATTTTAACTTTATGGGGTTAATATTTTGTATTTATTAAGGTATACATTTTAACTATATACAAATAATATTTTGTATTTATTAATGAATACATGTTATCTTTATGGAAATAATATTTTGTATTTATTAAAGGATACATTTGAACTATATGGGGTTAATATTTTGTATTTATTGAGGGATACATTTAGTCTATAAAGGTACATAAAGGTCAAGATTAAAAATAACTGATGCGTTTCGTCAAAATACAGCCTTGTTCACAGCATATTCACTAACCATCCGTTGTCTTGTTTTTTCCAGTTGAGGAAGCCCGCCATTGAGAAGATGAGGAGATATCGCATTAACAGCAGCATCGAGCAGCTGCGTCTCCTACTGGAGAAAGACTTCCAGAAACACCAACTGCCCTCCAAACCGGAGAAGGCCGACATACTGGAGATGACAGTCACCTTCCTGCAGCAGCAAATGGCTGAGAAACGTAAGTGTCCCCCTCGTCCTTGACTTTCTGATTCTTGCTGAGAGATGTTAGTATTGAGGAATGTAGAAGGTGACAGTGGACTTCATATAACTGACATATGTTTTGTCTATTCCAGATGTGACAGCAACCTCCATCCAAGCCCATAGAGATGGCTACTCCACCTGCTTCCAGAACTCTGTGAACTTCCTATCCCTGCACACACAGACAGACCCTCAACTGCTGCAGAACCTCCATGGGGCTCAGATGGTGACCGGCGCTCCATGTCCTTCTGTATTCCCCGTCTCACAGACCCCCAGCAAGCACAGCCCTCCAGACAGAAGCAAAACCCTATGGAGACCCTGGTGATAAAATTGTCACCTGGACTGACTTGTGCTTGAACTCTTTACACAGTGAAGTCTTGTGTAGGCGTTGCACTTTATAGGCGGACTCCTTCCATGTTGCCTTAGTGAGCAGAGCTTGGTATAAGAGCTTGATTTTGTGAGAAGCTTCCCTATGGGAATTTATTGTTTTCCATTTTTGGATATTATTTTGTACATAGTTTAACCCCTAGAGCTGGCGCCTGCCGGCCCTTTAACCTCCCTGGCGGTATGATTCTGGCTGGAATTTAGTGCTGAAAGCGGTACAATTATTTTGCATGGAAATTTGGCGTTTTTATATTGTAGGCATGCAATTCTTATGAATAACTCACTTAAATCTGTCCGAACCAGAGTCTAGTAGACATCCCGGGTATGATAAAGTTTGAAACACAAAATAATAAATTATAATATAATAAAAATATATATAAAAATGATTCAATAATGTAATCAAATCAAAAACACTGAAATTTGCTCAGTTGCAGAATAGTCGCTGTCATTAAATTTATTGTTTGATGATAAATTGTGATTTTATTTTTTTATCTGTGTTTTCTAGCTGGTCTAAAACCACTTTTGACATAAAGGGACACTTTTTGGTTGCTATGGACAATCTCCAGTTTCCAGGCAGAAAAAAAAATCTTTTTATTATATAAAATGACATGCAGGGCACTGGGCAGACCACTAGGGACAAAGGGGGTGTGTATTTTTTGTATACAGTACTGTAATCTGTAAGATTACAGTATTGTATATGTGTTGTGTTTTTAAACTTTTTTGAATTTGGCGCCGATCTCCGCTCCCGTGCGTCGTAACGTCACAGGGAACGGAGATCGGCGGCACCCGGCACTGTGTGAATCGAGCGAGCGGACGGCTCGCTCACACAGCAGGGAGACATCGCAGGATCCAGGGGAAAAGGTAAGTAACTTCCCCCCTGCATCCCGCAACGCAAGCCCGAGTCTGGCTCGGGGTTACCGCTCCCAGCACAAAAAGCTGGCCCCGAGCCAGACTCGGGGTTACCGCCAAGGAGGTTAAGAGGTTCACAATGCCGGGAGGCAGGGCAGGGCTTATGGTCATGTGACCGCCATGATTGGCTGTCACGGCAGTCACATGATCGGGAAGCTCCCGATCCCAAGCAGCGAACGGGAGGTTTCCATTAGCCGTCGGTAACTGTGCAGGTCGCACTCTCCCCGGGCACAGCTCTATTTACACTATTGCGCGCAAATTTGTGGCCGCTTGCCCGCCAAGAGGTCCCATATTTGCGTGCGCTCCAGTGGCGGTGTGTCCAATAGGGGCGCTGCTCCCTCTGTGTAGAATGGATAGATTCTTGCATTGTATGATTCTTTCCATGGCCACCGTTGCCACCCCCTATTCATGTGTCCGGACCCTTTTCGGACGCCGGGCACCTGTATTATAGGGGGAGGGGTGTTTTTTTGAAGCACCTGATTAGAGCCAGCGGATCTAATAGGCTTCAAACAAAGGTGGACTTGGAGCATTGCACTCGCATTCCACCCAGGTGTGCGAATAAATATTTTCTTTTCTAACACTGAACCGCCTCTCTGCCAATCAGGCGGCGCTGGTCTAATACCCGTCACCTGATTGGCTGAAGGCACAGTCGCAGTGGCTGCAATTAATGGGCACAGTGGCTGCATTTGATGGGCACAGTGGCTGCAATTGATGGGCACAGTGGCTGTAATTGATGGGCACAATGGCTGCCATTGATGGGCACAATGGCTGCCATTGATGGCACTTTGGCTGCATTTGATGGGCACAGTGGCTGCATTTGATGGGCACAGTGGCTGCATTTGATGGGCACAGTGGCTGCAATTGATGGGCACAGTGGCTGCCATTGATGGGCACAGTGGCTGCCATTGATGGGCACAGTGGCTGCCATTGATGGGCACAGTGGCTGCATTTGATGGGCACAGTGGCTGCATTTGATGGGCACAGTGGCTGCATTTGATGGGCACAATGGCTGCCATTGATGGGCACAGTGGCTGCAATTGATGTGTTTTTTCATAATTTTTCATAATTTTTTAGTTTGTTTGCACCCCCCTCAAAAAAAAAAAAATTTGGAGCACCTGCCGCCACTGTTGCGCTCAGTGGCAAGAGATTAAACTAGTTTCAACCTTTTTTAATGAATTTAAGGCTTCAGAGGTCAACTGTCATTGCTGCTCCTTTAGAGAAAGTGATCAATTCAGCCATTAAGGCTCAGTTCTCACTAGTGTGACTCAAGAGTGCGGCTTTGATGCAACTTTCTTGTAACTTTACACTCTCTGGCACTCAAGTCGCAATCAAAGTAGTGCAGGAACCTTTTTTTAAAGTTGTGGCAGCTTTAAGTCGCATAGATTGGAACAGGTGCCATTGAAATCAATGGACTGTGACTTGTCAGGTGACTTCATGTGCCCAAAGTCGCATGACAAGTCGCACTAGTGTGAACAGAGCCTAAATGTTCTTCAGAGATGTTTTACAGTAGATTGTTGAATATCATCAGGATTTATAGTAATAAGGTGATCAATGTAAACCGTAGACATCCATAGCAACCAATGGACATTCATTCTGTCAAGGCATTATGGACTCCGATTGGTTGCTCATAGTGCTGCACACAAAACTTTCACCTTTGAGACTTGGGAAGAGCAATTCACATCTAAAGAAAGATGCTGCTGCTTTTCTTAGCACAAGACTGGTACTGCTCAGGTGGTGATAAGTCCTTCCTTCAAGAGCCTGGTATGGATCTTGGGGGGGGGCCCCCACACCATTTTTTTTTTCCTTTTGGCGTGGGCTTCCCTTTCAAGATCCATACCAGACTCAAAGGGCCTGGTATGAATCTGGAGGGGGACCCCACGCCATTTTTTTTTTCATTTTGGCGTGGGGTTCTTTTTTAAGATCCATACCAGACTCAAAGGGTGTGGTTTGGATCTGGGGGGGGGGCACGCCATTTTTTTTTTTTTCATTTTGGCATGGGGTTTTCTTTCAAGATCGATACCAGATTCAAAGGGCCTGGTATGACTCTGAAGGGGGGGGGACCCCATGTTGTTTTTTTTTGTTTTATCATTTTGGTGTGGGTGTCTCTTTCAAGACCCATACCAGACTCAAAGGGTGTGGTTCGGATCGGGGGGGGGGAGCACGCCATTTTTTTTTCATTTTGGCGTGGGCTTCTTTTTAAGATCCATACCAGACTCAAAGGACGTGGTATGGATCTGGGGGGGACCCCATGCCATTTTTTTTTTTTCATTTTGGCATGATGTTTTCTTTCAAGATCGATACCAGACTCAAAGGGCCTGGTATGACTCTGAAGGGGGGAACCCCATGTTGTTTTTTTTTTTTTTTTATCATTTTCGTGTGGGTGTCTCTTTCAAGATCCATAGCAGACTCAAAGGGCCTGGTATGGATCTGGGGGGGACCCCATGCCATTTTTTTTTTTTTTCATTTTGCCATGGGGTTTTCTTTCAAGGTCCATACCAGACCCTTTGTCAGGGGGGAACCCCTTGTAGTTTTTTTTATTTTTTATTTTGGTGTGGGTGTCTCTTTCAACATCCATAACAGACTCAAAGGGCCCGGTATGGATCTGGGGGGGACCCCATGCCATTTTTTTTTCATTTTGCCATGGGGTTTTCTTTCAAGGTCCATACCAGACCCTTTGTCAGAGGGGAACCCCATGTTGTTTTTTTTTTTTTTTTCATTTTGGTGTGGGTGTCTCTTTCAACATCCATAACAGACTCAAAGGGCCTGGTATGGATCTGGGGGGGGGGGGGGGGGACCCACGCCAATTTCTTTTTTCATTTTGACATGGGGTTTTCTTTCAAGATCCACACCAGACTCAAAGGGCCTGGTATGGATCTGGAGAGGGGGACCCCACGCCGTTTTACTTTTACATTTTGGCGTGGGATTCCCTTTCAAGCTCCTCAGAGAACAAGTCGAATGCCACAAGTCGGGTTATGATGATCCGACTTGGATGCGACTTCCAATCAAATCAATGGGCCGAAAGTCGAATCAGTTAGGAAGGATCTCTTATGCCCCGTCCACACGGTCGGAAATTCCGACCACAAAATCCGTCGGATTTTTTCAGTCGGATATTGTCCGACACTGGTGTTGCATACACACGGTCGGACAAATTTGTCGGAAAATCCGATCATTCTGAACATGGTGGCGTTCGTTGCGTTCGACGGGACTACGTAGAGGCTAGTAGCCAATAGCTTTGGTCTTGTAATGTGATCTGAGCATGCGTGGCACTTTGTCCGTCGGAATTCGCTACACAAGATCGGTAAAAGTCTGATAGGACTTTGTTGTCGGAAAATTTAAGAGCGGGATCTCAAACTTTTTCCGTCGGAAATTCCGACGGAAAAAGTCCGATGGAGCCCACACACGGTCGGTTTTTCCGACAACATGGTCCGATCGGACATTTTCCGTCAGAATTTCCGACCGTGTGTACGGGGCATTAGGGAACCATTGGTTTTGACACGTCACGTGACTTGGGCTCTATAGTAGTTGTATTTGGGAGTGGAAAATTTGAAGAGGCAGAGAAAGGCGGGCGAAACGCGCATTAACGCCAATACAAAAAGCTACTAAATGTCAGTTTTTACAGCTGCATTTTCCTGGGTCGGTACTGGCTTTGCAGCGATTTTTTTTAATGCCCTGTGTGCATGAGGCCTTGGTAATTAGCCTAACGGTAGTACCAGTCCTGAAATATTAAAGTATTATAAACAAGTAATGCATATTGCATGTGTTTAATAGTAAGAGCAGAGTGGATCTGGATTGCTCTGTAGGTCATACAACGCTTGCACCAAGCGACATTCCTGTGACTCCTCCGGGGTTGGTGGGGAACTTTGTACATTGTGACAAGGAGATTCTGTTTGGATTCTAATTGAATCTATTTAATTATTTTGTGAATTGCAATTTTTTTGTATCTGTTTGAAACAGATGAATGTGTTCTTGACATCATCCTCCTGATAATTACTG
The DNA here is from genome assembly GCA_028564925.1 of Lithobates sylvaticus. Classification (NCBI taxonomy): domain Eukaryota; kingdom Metazoa; phylum Chordata; class Amphibia; order Anura; family Ranidae; genus Lithobates; species Lithobates sylvaticus. The sequence continues at coordinate 204,478,654 of CM053035.1, forward strand.
TGTAATGCTTTTATATCAGATGGGATGACATCATCATAGTGACAACCAATCAGTGGTCTGTCAGTGTACTGGATCTGTACAGAGTCACGGTTCATGGGCTACAAATATTCTTTATTGTTATAGAAATATTTATATCTTCATTGTTATATTTCAGATCTCTATATGACTTCAACAAATAATAAAACGCTGTATATCTTGAATGTGTATGTGGTTTTTACTTCTTATGTCATATGTTAACCACTTCAGCCCCGGACCAATTGGCAGCCAAAGGACCAGGCCCCTTTTTGCGATTCGGCACTGCGTTGCTTTAACTGACAATTGCGCGGTCGTGCGACGTGGCTCTCAAACAAAATTGGCGTCCTTTTTTTCTCACAAATAGAGCTTTTATTTGGTGGTATTTGATCGCCCCTGCGGTTTTTATTTTTTGCGCTATAAACAAAAATAGAGCGACAATTTTGAAAAAAATGCAATATTTTTTACTTTTTGCTATAATAACTATCCCCAAAAAATATATAAAAAAATATTTTTTTTCCTCAGTTTAGGTCGATATGTATTCTTCTACATATTTTTGGTAAAAAAAATCGCAATTAGCGAATATTGATTAGTTTGCGCAAAAGTTATAGCGTTTACAAAATAGGGGATAGTTTTATAGCATTTTTATTAATATTTTTTTTTTTACTAGTAATGGTGGCGATCAGCGATTTTTATTGTGACTGCGACATTATGGCGGACACATCGGACATTTTTGGGACATTTGTCATTTATACAGAAATCAGTGCTATTTAAATAGCACTGATTCCTATGTAAATGACAGTGGCAGTGAAGGAGTTAACCACTAGGGGGGCGGGGAGGAGTCAGTGTGACGTGTTGTGTTTTTTTTTACAGTAGGGGGGCTTGGCTGTACATCTGACGTCATTGATCGGCTTTCCCGATGACAGGGAACCGCCGATCAATGACAGGCAGAGTAGGAAGCGCGGGGAGAGGTTTGTTTACACAGACCTCTCCCCGTTCTTCAGCTCCGTAACCCGATCGCGGGATACCAGCGGCGATCGGGTCCGCTGGTCCCGCGGCCGTGTTCACGGAGCTCCCGACCGGGTTGCGAGCGCGCCGCTGGCGGCGCGCGCGCGCGCGACCCACGGGCAGACAATTTAAAGGGGACGTACCCGTACGTGCTTTTGCCTGCCCGTGCCATTCTGTAGACGTATATCTACATGAGGCGGTCGGGAAGCGGTTAAAGCAGAACTAAACTCTCCCAATCAACACTGACGATTTCTAATCCTCATGCGGCTAACATTAGTAAATAGATAGGAAGGTAGAACTTATTTATTTGCTTTAAACTTCTTTCTTTAGTTGCTTCCTGGTTTCTGGCCTAGGCCAAAATGATCTCATACATTATTATTATTATACAGGATGTATATAGCGCCAACAGTTAACGCAGCGCTTTACAATATAAAAAGGGAGACAATACAGCTACAATACAATAAAATGCCGTATATACTCGAGTATAAGCCCAAATTTTTCAGCACATTTTTTTGTGCTGAAAGTGCCCCCCTCGGCTTATACTCGAGTCAAGCTCTTTTCTGCAGCAGAGAATGACCAACTTTGGGGCCCCCGTATCTAGGAATCCCAAATTTGGTGTGCAAACCCAGTAGAACTAGAACTACAACATATCCAAAGGTGGGGTTCCTAGCACCAAGTGGCCCCGAGATACGGGGGCCTTAAAGTCGGTTCAGAAAATGTCATTCTCTGCTGCAGAAAAGTGCTTGACATTTTCCGAACTGACTTTGGGGCCCCCGTATCTCGGGGCCACTTGGTGCTAGGAACCCCCACCTGGATATGTTGTAGTGCTAGTTCCACTAGGTTTACACACCAAAGTTGGGGTTCCTAGCACCAAGTGGCCCCGAGATACGGGGGCCCCAAATTAGGTCAACTGTGTCCATCTGCAGCAATATCATTTCGGGGACCCTTTGGGCCCAGAGACCCCAAATGTTGGCTGCAGCTAGGGGGCATCTAGGAACCCACAACTACTGAGTTTGAAGTTCGGGGGACCTTTGGCTGCAAATGGGCACAATGAGGCTGAAAATGGGCATTGTTGACCCTCTTTTACACTAAGGCCCCTTTCACACTGGGGCAGGAGCGGCGTCGGCGGTAAAGCAGCGCTATATTTAGCGCTGCTTTACCGTCGTTTTAGCAGCGCTATCGGTGCGGTTTTAACCCTTGCTAATGGCCGAAAAAGGGTTAAAACCGCCCACAAAGCGACGCTGCAGTGGAGCTTTGCCGGTGGTATTGCTGTGCTGTCCCATTGATTTCAATGGGTAGGAGCGGTATAGGAGCGGTGAATACACGGCTCCTTCACCGCTCCAAAGATGCTGCTAGCAGGACTTTTTTTACCATCCTGCTAGTGCACCGCTCCAGTGTGAAAGTCTTTCGGCTTTTACACTGGAGTGAATGGGGCCGAATTTATTCAGGCGCTGTACAGGCGCTATTCTTAGCGCTGTAGCGCCTGAAAAACACCCCAGTGTGAAAGGGACCTTACAGTAGCTGCGCATTTATCTCTCTATCTCTCTATCTATCTATCTACCCCCCTGGCAATGATTCTACACACTCTTGGCTGTCTAGATTGAGATAAAGGCAAACTCCACCTCACCAGTAAAATCTCTTGGGGGTGTTTTACTAAAAAGAAAAAAAGCAAAGTTATCCTGAGCTCAAGCCAATTGTGTTGAGTGTAATTTTATAATTAGGGAAAATTCTTTGAACACGATTGGATGTAATGGAGCAGTGTACAGGGGGGGGGGGGTATAAAATAGCTGGGAACTACTAATATACTCGAGTATAAGCCGAGTTTTTCAGCACATTTTTTTGTGCTGAATGTGCCCCCCTCGGCTTAAGCACTTTTCTGCAGCAAAAAAAAATATTTTCCGACCCGACTTTGCGGCCCTGTATCTTGGGGCCAGTTTTGGATATGTTGTACTGTTGGTTCCACTGGGTTTGCACACCAAATTTGGGGTTCCTAGCCCCAAGTGGCCCCGAGATACGGGGCCGCAAAGTCGGGTTGGAAAATTTCAATTTTTTGCTGCAGAAAAGTGCTTGACATTTTCCGACCCGACTTTGGGGCCCCGTATCTCGGGGCCACTTGGTGCTAGGAACCCCAAATTTGGTGTGGAACCAACATTACAACATATCCAAATTTTGGGGTTCCTAGCTCCAAGTGACCCCGAGATACAGGGGCCCCAAAGTCGGTCAACTGTGTCCATCTGCTATGAGTAAGCACTGAAATACAGTGTGAAACGCGTCAGCTCTGTACCCCCTTTTTTGCCGTGTTTGGATTGTAGTCTCTTTTTGCTTTTAAATAAACCCTTTGGATTTTATTTTCCCGGTGTGCGGCTGTCCGGAGTTCTTCTTTTTGATTTCTAATCATTGTGTCCATCTGCAGCAATGTAATTTTGGGACCCTTTGGGTCCAGAGACCCCAAATTTTGGCTGCAGCTAGGGGGGTATCTAGGAACCACTATAACTACCAAGTTTGAAGTTCAGGGGACCTATGGCTGCAAATGGACACAGTGAGGCTGCAAATGGACACAGTGAGGCTGCAAATGGGCACAGTGAGGCTGCAAATGGGCACAGTGAGGCTGCAAATGGACACAGTGAGGCTGCAAATGGGCACAGTGAGGCTGCAAATGGGCACAGGGAGGCTGCAAATGGGCATTGTTGACCCTCTTTTCCACTTACAGTAGCTGCGCATTTCTCACCCTAGGCTTTATACTCGAGTCAATAAGTTTTCCCAGTTTTTTGTGGTAAAATTAGGTGGCTCGGCTTATATTCGGGTCGGCTTATACTCGAGTATATACGGTACATACTGTGGCTGTGTTATGCTAAGCAGTGAATGGTCAAACAGATAAAGACCAATTCCAATCCCCCCCCATGAGTTCCCGGTAGATAACCACATTGACAATTTCTCCACCACTCAGAACATTCTATATTTCCCATAACCACATGCTGCATTATTTGTGCTAAAAAAAACGCTTAGTTCTGGCTTTGAAAACAATGCACAACATTTGTATCATTTTAATAAGTATTTTATTTTCACAGAAATAAAAAAGAATGTCGTTTCTCAAACAAGAGCGGAGATGTCACATGACTCCACACAACCATCGTAGGCCAAACATCGCCTACCCATAATACACACGGGGCAAATATTGCCAACAATACCGTGAATTATATTCAACTTTTATCATATTTACTGCAAATATTGCAGAACATTCCGGGGGGTTTCACCTTCACAAGAAGGCAATGTAGACGATCAATAATAAGGACGATCACATGGTGATTACAAACTGTATACATTGTCATTACAATCGTACATTAATAGAATTCACTGAAAAGCAATGAAAAATAATTAGCCCTCGACTAAATCACATCAAATAAAACTGTCACCGCTGCAAGACAGCGACAGTTCACCGCCTCTCAGGCCTAAGGCTGGGGGGAGGGGGGGGGGGCACAATGGCAAGTTTTGTTAGTGCGATCATGGCAGCGATCGTTACATCTGAAGTTGCATATAGTAGTGATTGATCGCACGCATTTGATTAATTGTGCGCTTATTAGCGATTATTCACTCTACACTCCATTGTTCCCTATATGTCGCATTAAATTAATTGCACAATTGCGCTAAAAAAAAAAAAAAAAATCGCCCATGTGCCCCCAGATTATATTTGTCACCCAGGAATGCTGCATTCATGAACACTCACTGGCTTCTTCATTTCAATTCTGTTGGCATCCTTGTTGCAATATAATGCTGCAAAAATATGCAACACAGTATACAAATATATTTAGGAAAGGTATGAAATTAGAATCAGCCAATCAGATCCCACTTTGTATTCTCCTAAAAAATATATATTATAGGATTATGATTGATTACCGTGGGGGCAAACTAGGCAGTTTTTTTACTCTAAGCTCATTGATTATTATTATTATACAGGATTTATATAGCGCCAGCAGTTTACATAGCTCTTTACAACTTGAGGGTATTGATAAATGAGATCTACAGTATAAAATGTCACTTTCATGACAGACGCAATCACATTAGGGACTTCCTTGATACTCCGGGGTGGATTTACTAAAGGCAAATAGACTGGGCACTCTGCAAGTGCAGTTGCTCCAGAGCTTATTAAACGAGGGAAGCTCTGCTGACTTTCCTCATCCAATCCAAAGTGCAAGCAAAAATGCTGTTTTTTTTTAAATTTCCCTTGCATGTGATTGGGGATTCTTTGCAAAGTGAAGCCTTAACTCATTTACTAAGCTCTGGAGCAACTGCACTTTGCAAAGTCTTTTAGTAAATCAACCCCAGAGTACCTATAATGTAATACAGGCATACCCCACTTTTATGTGCAGAATGGGGTTTATTTACTAAAGCTGGAAAGTGCAAAATCAGGCTCACTTCTGCATAGAAACCAATGAGCTTCTAACCCCCGGCTTGTTCAATTAAGCTTTGGTAATAAAACCTGGAAGCTCATTGGTTTCTATGCAGAAGTGAGCCTGATTTTGCACTTTCCAGCTTTAGTAAATAAACCCCCTTGTGTACTTAAAAGTGGGGTATGCCTGTAGGCTTTGAAGCGGGGCTCCACCCAAAAGGGAAGCTCCGCTTGTCTGCCTCCTACAATCCCCCCCCCCCCTCTGCTGCCACATTTGGCACCTTTTTTTGGACGGGTACCTGATTTGCAAAGTGCAAAGTCTATTTGGGGGTTGATGTACTAAAGGCAAAAAAGACTGTGCACTTAGTAAATAGCTTAGTATATAAGGTAAAGCATCACTTTTCAAAGAATACCCAATCACGTGCAAGGAAAAAAAAAAAAAAAAACAGCATTTATGCTTGCATGTGATTGGTGATGGAGGTCAGCAGAGCGTCTGCTCATTTACTAAGATCTGGAGCAACTGCAAAGTGCCCAGTCTATTTGCCTTTAGTAAATTAATCTACTATTATCAGAGGCATCGACTCCCGATGAAGTAAATTATTGTTCGCGAAACACGTTGAGATTTGTGAAGTTCTAAAGCAACTGCTCTTGCGGTGTGCAACTGCACTTTGCAAGGTACACAGTCTATTTGCCTTTAGTGCATCAACCCCCTTCGTATCTTAGTATATGTGAAATGTTTTAATATAAAACACAATCAATACTGGTTCAAAATGGACTTAGTGTTTTACCTGCAGCAACCAGACGCTTACATTTCGAATCGAGGACTTAAAAAATGAAAGCTGCATTGTGATTGGTTGCTGTAGACACCATGCCATTGGCCCAACTGAATAATTCTAATAGGCTTACTCTGTACCCTTAGGGTAAACAGGCATACATATGCAATATATTACATGTTCCATATTGGAAACCTCACACTAACAATATAATACTTAGACTGAATATTAATCTTACTGTCCGGCTTTACAATAAAGCCGATAGATAGAGAAATACATAAACAGATAATTCCATATAGGAATGTAACAGAGCTGAGATCTGATCTCAGCATAAAATATAAAGTCGTAGAAGATCATTTTATGATCCCATTATGTTAAATATAAAGTTACTCTCTATCAATATGATAAGACACGGTGACGGGGTCAGACCCCTGAGTACTATTGGAAGCATTGTATGCGCCTTGTACACCCAATATCAGGTCACATTGTGATTACGGGTGCTTCATAATAAGCGTACTCTCTATCCTTATGATAAGATACAGTGATAGGGATCAGATCCCCATGTACAGCTGTCAGGTCAGGTATGCTCCTTGTACACCCAACTCTATGTACTCAGCTCACAGTCCTGAGAAGTGGGGACAAGTCTCTACCAGGGTCTCCATAGGGTTTTGCTGCTGTCTGGAGGGCTGTGCTTGCTGGGGGTCTGTGAGACGGAGAATACAGAAGGAAGTGGTGCGCCGGTCACCATCTGAGCCCCATGGAGGTTCTGCAGCAGCCGCAGATTGACATCTGTCTGTGTGTGCAGGGATAGGAAGTTCACAGAGTCCTGGACGCAGGAGGAGTAGCCATCTCTATGGGCTTGGCTGGAGGCATCTGGAATAGGAAAAGACACACATTGGTTATATAAGGTCCACTGTCACCTTCTACAATCCTCAATCCGAACATCTCTCAGCAAGAATCATAAAATCAAGGACAAGGGGGACACTTACTTTTCTCAGCCATTTGCTGCTGCAGGAAGTTGACCGTCATCTCCAGTATGTCGGCCTTCTCCGGTTTGGAGGGCAGTTGGTGTTTCTGGAACTCTTTCTCCAGTAGGAGACGCAGCTGGTCGATGCTGCTGTTAATGCGATCTCTCCTCATCTTCTCAATGGCGGGCTTTCGCAACTGCACAAAACAAGACACAGGATGGTTAGTGACTTCATAGTAATTGCATGGATGTGGAGAATAGAATAGAAAAAGAATAGACTTATTTCCAGAGGAAAAATAATGATTTGGGGAAATCTAGGAGAAGACAGAATGGTAAGACCTAGAGAGGTGACTGAATGAAAGACCAAGGATGCCAGGATGGGGAGATATAGGTCAGGATGGGATATAGAAGGATATTGGATGAGAAGACCTAGAGGGGTGACAGGATGATCTTGGAGGCACCAGGATGGGGAGATATAGGAGGACATTGGATGAGAAGACCTAGAGGGGTGACAGGATGATCTTGGAGGCATCAGGATGGGGAGATATAGGAGGACATTGGATGGCAAGACCTAGAGGGGTGAGAGGATGTGGAGATATAGGACAGGATGGGATCTAGAAGGATATTGGATGGAGATACCCAGAGGGGTGACAGGATGATCTTGGAGGTGCCAGGATGGGAAGATATAGGGAGATATTGGATGAGAAGACCTAGAGGGGGGTGACAGGATGATCTTGGAGGTACCAGGATGGAGAGATATAGGAGGACATTGGATGAGAAGACCTAGAGGGGGGGGGTGACAGGATGATCTTGGAGGCACCAGGATGGAGAGATATAGGAGGACATTGGATGAGAAGACCTAGAGGGGTTAATGGATGATCTTGGAGGTGCCAGGATGGGGAGATATAGGAAGACGTTGGATGGCAAGACCTAGAGGGGTGACAGGATGGGGAGATATAGGAGGACATTGGATGGGAAGACCTAGAGGAGTGACAGGATGATCTTGGAGGTGCCAGGATGAGGAGATATAGGGAGATATTGGATGAGAAGACCTAGAGGAGTGACAGGATGATCGTGGAGGTGCCAGAATGGGAAGATATAGGAGGACATTGGATGAGAAGACCTACAGGGGTGACAGGATGAGAAGATATAGGAGGACCGGATGGGAAGATCGAGAGGGATTGACAGGATGAGGGATCTTCCAGGTGACAGGATGGAAAGATCTAAGAGGATATTGGATGGGAAGACCTAGAGGATGTTCTTAGAGGTGACAGGATGGGGAGATATAGGACAGGATAGGAAGGTTTAGGGGGATGACAGGATGTTGGATCTTGAAGGTGTGGGGATGGGAAGATCTAGAACGGGTAACAGAATGAGAGACCTTGGAAATATCAGGATGGGAAGCTCTAGGAGGACAGGGTCAAAAATCTAGGGGGATAACAGGATGGGGGATCTTGGAGGTGCCAGGATGGAAAGTTCTAGGTGGACGGGATGCAAAATCTTTAGGGATGATAGAATGGGGGATTTTAGAGGTGTCAAGATGGAAAATTCTAGGTGGACAGGATGGAATATCTCTAGAGATGACAGAACGAGGGATCTTAGAGGTATGAGGATGAGAAGATCTTGTAGAAAACAGAATTAAAAAATAAACAAGCTAACAGGAATCTAGAGAGAGACTTACTTTTCTGGGCTGGCGGTCAGCACCGTGCAGTAGAGGGCTGCTGGAAGGAGACATGGTGTCCGGTCAGTGAGTGTAGAGCAGTTCCTAGGCTCAGTGTCCTCTCTGTAGAAGAGATTTCAGTGATGTGCGGTCAGAGCTCACCCTCCCCTCTATATACCTCTCACTCTGCATAATAATGTGTGAGGATCAGACTTTGCAGAGGTTCCCACACTCAGCAGCCAATCAGAGAGCGGCGGGGACAATGGACGTGTGTCACACTGCAAGGTGGCATCTGGAGCCTCTAATAATAGTGCATAATGTAGGATGCAGGGGGGCAAGCTGTAGGACAGAAGTGTGGGAAAGACCTTCTTCAAGATGCCCTTTAACATGTGACATATTGCAAAGTCCACTCTAAATTATATTGCTTATAAAGAGCAGGAGGGGGAGTGCAATATTTATAAAGGTAAAGAAAATAAACACTTCATTCCATTATTTAGTATACAGTTGCCCATGGGACTTTTTGGAGGCAAATCAACACATACATTACAGTTATATATAAAATCGTAATTTTATTCGGTATTCACAAATAAAAACATATACAACGGTAAAAACTTTTATTATACAAAGTACTGATTTACCAGCATCAGCCTCCTACAGATATACGGCT
>CM053035.1:204490627-204526811 GCA_028564925.1 Lithobates sylvaticus
AATTAGCCCTGGACTAAATCACATCAAATAAAACTGTCACCGCTGCAAGACAGCGACAGTTCACCGCCTCTCAGGCCTAAGGCTGGGGGGAGGGGGGGCACAATGGCAAGTTTTGTCAGTGCGATCATGGCAGCGATCGTTACATCTGAAGTTGCATATAGTAGTGATTGATCGCACAAATTTGATTAATTGTGCGCTTATTAGCGATTATTCACTCTACACTCCATTGTTCCCTATATGTCGCATTAAATTAATTGCACAATTGCGCTAAAAAAATAAAAAATCGCTCATGTGCCCCCAGATTATATTTGTCACCCAAGAATGCTTCATTTCATTTCTCTTGCAGCTGTTGGCATCCTTGTTACAATATAATGCTGCAAAACTATGCAACACAGTATACAAATATATTTAGGAAAGGTATGAAATTAGAATCAGCCAATCAGATCCCACTTTGTATTCTCCTAACAAAAAATATATTATAGGATTATGATTGATTACCGTGGGGGCAAACTCTGCACCTTCTAATCCCATTGATAAATGAGATCTACAATATAAAATGTCACTTTCGTGACAGACACAATCACATTAGTGACTTCCTTGATACTCCGGGTTGATTTATTAAAGGCAAATAGACTCTGAACTGTGCAAGTGTTTAGTAAATGAGGGGAAGCTCTGCTGACTTCCCTCATCCAATCAAGTGCAAGCAAAAAAAAAATTTTTTTTTTTTTTTTCCTTGCAGGTGATTGGGGATTCTTTGCAAAGTGAAGCTTTAGCTAATTTCTTAAGCTCTGGAGCAACTGCACTTTGCAAAGTCTTTTAGCCTTTAGTAAATCAACCCCTGAGTATCTATAATGTAATAGACTTTAAAGCAGAGCTCCACCCAAAAGGGGAAGCTCCGCTTGTCTGCCTCCTACCCCCCTCCGCTGCCAAATTTGGCCCTTTTCTTTTTTTTTTGGGGGGGGGGGGGCTCGTTTGGGGGGTTGATGTACTAAAGGCAAATAGACTGTACACTTTGCAAAGTGCAATTGCTCCAGAGCTTAGTAAACAAGGTAAAGCTTCACTTTTCAAAGAATACCCAATCACATGCAAGGAAAATTAAAAAAAATCAGCATTTATGCTTGCATGTGATTGGACGATGGGGGTCAGCAGAGCGTCTGCTCATTTACTAAGATCTAAAGCAACTGCTCTTGCGGTGTGCAACTGCACTTTGCAAAGTACACAGTCTATTAGCCTTTAGTGCATCAACCCCCTTCGTATCTTAGTACACTCAGTATACGTGAAATGGACTCTGGTTTTAATATAAAACACAATCAATACTGGTTCAAAATGGACTTAGTGTTTTACCTGCAGCAACCAGACGCTTACATTTTGAATCATGGACTTAAAAAATGAAAGCTGCATTGTGATTGGTTGCTGTAGACACCATGCCATTGGCCCAACTGAATAATTATTATAATTACTCTGTACCCTTAGGGTAAACATGCATACATATGCAATATATTACATGTTCCATATTGGAAACCTCACACTAACAATATAATACTTAGACTGAATATTAATCTTACTGTCCGGCTTTACAATAAAGCCGATAGATAGAGAAATACATAAACAGATAATTCCATATAGGAATGTAACAGAGCTGAGATCTGATCTCAGCATAAAATATAAAGTCGTAGAAGATCATTTTATGATCCCATTATGTTAAATATAACCTTACTCTCTATCAATATGATAAGACACAGTGACGGGGTCAGACCCCTGAGTACTATTGGAAGCATTGTATGCTCCTTGTACACCCAATATCAGGTCACATTGTGATTACGGGTGCTTCATAATAAGCGTACTCTCTATCCTTATGATAAGATGCAGTGATAGGGATCAGATCCCCATGTACAGCTGTCAGGTCAGGTATGCTCCTTGTACACCCAACCCAATGTACACAGCTCACAGTCCTGAGAAGTGGGGACAAGTCTCTACCAGGGTCTCCATAGGGTTTTGCTGCTGTCTGGAGGGCTGTGCTTGCTGGGGGTCTGTGAGACGGAGAATACAGAAGGAAGTGGTGCGCCGGTCACCATCTGAGCCCCATGGAGGTTCTGCAGCAGCCGCAGATTGACATCTGTCTGTGTGTGCAGGGATAGGAAGTTCACAGAGTCCTGGACGCAGGAGGAGTAGCCATCTCTATGGGCTTGGCTGGAGGCATCTGGAATAGGAAAAGACACACATTGGTTATATAAGGTCCACTGTCACCTTCTACAATCCTCAATCCGAACATCTCTCAGCAAGAATCATAAAATCAGGGACAAGGGGGACACTTACTTTTCTCAGCCATGTACTGCTGCAGGAAGTTGACCGTCATCTCCAGTATGTCGGCCTTCTCCGGTTTGGAGGGCAGTTGGTGTTTCTGGAACTCTTTCTCCAGTAGGAGACGCAGCTGGTCGATGCTGCTGTTAATGCGATCTCTCCTCATCTTCTCAATGGCGGGCTTCCGCAACTGGAAACAAAACAAGACACAGGATGGTTAGTGACTTCATAGTAATTGCATGGATGTGGAGAAAAAAAAATAGACTTATTTCAAGAGGAAAAATAATGATTTGTAGGAGAAGACAGAATGGTAAGACCTAGAGAGGTGACTGAATGAAAGACCCAGGATGCCAGGATGGGGAGATATAGGTCAGGATGGGATCTAGAAGGATATTGGATGAGAAGACCTAGAGGGGTGACAGGATGATCTTGGAGGCATCAGGATGGGGAGATATAGGAGGACATTGGATGGGAAGACCTAGAGGGGTGAAAGGATGATCTTGGAGGTGCCAGGATGGGAAGATATAGGAGGGCATTGAATGGGAAGACCTAGAGGGGTGACAGGATGATCTTGGAGGTGCCAGGATGGGGAGATATAGGAGGACATTGGATGGCAAGACCTGGAGGGGTGACAGGATGAGCTTGGAGGTGCCAGGATGGGGAGATATAGGAGGACATTGGATGGGAAGACCTAGAGGGGTGAAAGGATGATCTTGGAGGTGCCAGGATGGGAAGATATAGGAGGGCATTGAATGGGAAGACCTAGAGGAGTGAAAGGATGATCTTGGAGGTGCCAGGATGGGGAGATATAGGAGGACATTGGATGGCAAGACCTGGAGGGGTGACAGGATGATCTTGGAGGTGCCAGGCTGGGGAGATATAGGAGGACATTGGATGGCAAGACCTAGAGGGGTGACAGGATGATCCTGGAGGTGCCAGGATGGGGAGATATAGGAGGACCGGATGGGAAGATCTAGAGGGACTGACAGGATGAGGGATCTCTTAGGTGCCAGGATGGAGAGATCTAAGAGGATATTGAATGGTAAGACCTAGAGGGGTGACCTAGAGGATGTTCTTAGAGATGACAGGATGGAGAGATATAGGAGGATATTGAATGGGAAGACCTAGAGGGGTGACAGGATGATCTTGGAGGTGCCAGCATCGGAAGATATGGGAGGACCGGATGGGATGACCCAGAGGGGTGACAGAATGAGGGATCTTCCAGGTGACAGGATGGGAAAAGCTGATATTGAATGGGAAGACCTAGAGAATGTTCTTAGAGGTGACAGGATGGGGGAGATATAGGACAAGATAGGAAGGTTTAGGGGGATGACAGGATGTTGGATCTTGAAGGTGTGGGGATGGGAAGATCTAAAAGTGGGGGGGGGGGGACAGAATGAGAGACCTTGGAAATATCAGGATAGGAAGCTCTAGGAAGACAGGATTAAAAATCTTGGGGGATAACAGGATGGGGGAACATGGAGGTGCAAGGATGGAAAGTTCTAGGTGGACGGGATGCAAAATCTTTAGGAGTTGATAGAATGGGGGATTTTAGAAGTGTCAAGATGGAAAGTTCTAGGTGGACAGGATGGAAGATCTCTAGGGATGACAGAACGAGGGATCTTAGAGGTATGAGGATAAGAAGATCTTGTAGAAAACAGAATTAAAAAATAAACAAGCTAACAGGAATCTAGAGAGAGACTTACTTTTCTGGGCTGGCGGTCAGCACCGTGCAGTAGAGGGCTGCTGGAAGGAGACATGGTGTCCGGTCAGTGAGTGTAGAGCAGTTCCTAGGCTCAGTGTCCTCTCTGTAGAAGAGATTTCAGTGATGTGCCGTCAGAGCTCACCCTCCCCTCTATATACCCCTCACTCTGCATAATAATGTGTGAGGATCAGACTTTGCAGAGGTTCCCACACTCAGCAGCCAATCAGAGAGCGGCGGGGACAATGGACGTGTGTCACACTGCAAGGTGGCATCTGGAGCCTCTAATAATAGTGCATAATGTAGGATGCAGGGGGGCAAGCTGTAGGACAGAAGTGTGGGAAAGACCTTCTTCAAGATGCCCTTTAACATGTGACATATTGCAAAGTCCACTCTAAATTATATTGCTTCTAAAGAGCAGGAGGGGGAGTGCAATATTTATAAAGGTAAAGAAAATAAACACTTCATTCCATTATTTAGTATACAGTTGCCCATGGGACTTTTTGGAGGCAAATCAACACATACATTACAGTTATATATAAAATTGTAATTTTATTCGGTATTCACAAATAAAAACATATACAACGGTAAAAACTTATTTACTAAAACTGGAGAGTGTCAAAATCAGGCTCACTTTTGCATGGAAACCAATCAGCTTTCAGGTTTTATTGCCAAAGCTTAATTGAACAAGCTGAGGTTAGAAACTGATTGGTTTCTGTGTAGAAGTGAGGCTGATTTTGCACTCTCCAGTTTTAGTAAATAAACTCCAAAGTTCTGATTTACCAGCACCAGCCTCCTACAGATATACGGTAATCAATTTATATGTTTCTACCAAAATCTTTAATTCAGAATCTTGCAGGATATACAGATGGACAAAATCGCAACACGAATCTCAACGTGTTTCGCAAACAATAATTGACTTCATCAGGAGACGATGCCTCTGACAGGGGGGTTCATTTACTAAAGGCAAATAGACTGGGCACTTTGCAGTCGCTCCAGATCTTAGTAAATGAGCAGAAGCTCTGCTGACTTCCATCATCCAATCATGTGCAAGCAAAAATGCAGTTGTTTTATTTCCCTTGCATGTAATTGGGTATTCTTTGCACAGTGAAGCTTTACCTCATTTGCTAAGATCTGGAGCAACTGCACTTTACAAAGTGCACAGTCTGTTTGCCTTTAGTAAATCAACCCCAGAGTATCTATAATGTAATAATCTTTAAAGCGGAGCTCCACCCAAAAGGGGAAGCTCTGCTTGTCTGCCCCCTACCCCCCCTTTCTGCTGCCACATTTGACACCTTTTTGGGGGAGGGGGGCCTGGTTTGCAAAGGGGGGGGGGTTATGTATTAACTAAAAAATGACTGTGCTCTTTGCAAAGTGCAATTGCTCCAGGGCTTAGTAAATGAGGCAAAGCTTCACTTTTCAAAGAATACCCAATCACATGCAAGGAAAATAAAAAAACAGCATTTATGCTTGCACGTGATTGGATGATGGAAGTCAGCAGAGCGTCTGTTCATTTACTAAGATCTGAAGCAAATGTTCTTGCGGTGTGCAACTGCACTTTGCAAAGTACACAGTCTATTAGCCTTTAGTACATTAACCCCCTTCGGATCTTAGTATACTTAGTATATGTGAAATGTACTCTGGTTTTAACATATAACACAATCCATACTGGTTCAAAATGGACTTAGTGTTTTACCTGCAGCAACCAGGTTTGCCCCCCTCCTTCCCCCGCAGCCTTCTGGGACACAATACAGGTCCCATAAGACTGCTGCCCATTCACACAGCACAGCGCACTTCGCTCATGTGCAGTAGGACTGGCTGTGAAGCTGTGAAGGTTTCCCTTAGTCAAGATGGCAGTGCCAGCACCCAACAGCTGATTAAAGAATTGGCTCGGATGAGGACACCACTGGATGCCAGGAAGTGTCCTAATATTAAATGTCAGCAGCTACAGTATTTGTAGCCACTGACTTTTGGTGGGCAGTCATGTTGGAACAGGAAGGTGCCGTCCCCAAACTGTCCCCACAAAGTTGGGAGCATGAAATTGTCCAAAATGTCTTGGTGTGCTGACGCCTTAAGAGTTCCCTTCACTGGAACTAAGGGGAGAGGTCCAACCCCTGAAAAACAACCCCACACCATAATCCCCCCTCTACCCCACACCATAATCCCCCCTCTACCCCACACCATAATCCCCCCCCCCTCTACCCCACACCATAATCCCCCCCCTCCCCCACACCATAATCCCCCCTCTCACCCCCACACCATAATCCCCCCTCCCCCCCACACCATAATCCCCCCTGTACCCCACACCATAATCCCCCCTCTCACCCCCACACCATAATCCCCCCTCTCACCCCCACACCATAATCCCCCTCCCCCCACACCATAATCCCCCCTCCACCCCACACCATAATCCCCCCTCTCACCCCCACACCATAATCCCCCCTCTCACCCCCACACCATAATCCCCCCTCTCACCCCCACACCATAATCCCCCCTCCCCCCACACCATAATCCCCCCTCTCAACCCCACACCATAATCCCCCCTCCCCCCACACCATAATCCCCCCTCTACCCCACACCATAATCCCCCCTCCACCAAATGATTTGGACCGTTGCACAAAGCAAGGTCCATAAAGACATGGAGGAGCGAGTTTGGGGTGGAGGAACTTGACTGGCCTGCACAACCTCGATAGAACACCTTTGGGATGAATTAGAGCGGAGACTGCGAGCCAGGCCTTCTCATCCAACATCAGTGCCTGACCTCACAAATGCTCTTCTGGAAGAATGGTCAAACATTCCCATAGACACACTCCTAAACCTTGTGGACGGCCTTCCCAGAAGAGTTGAAGCTGTTATAGCTGCAAAGGGTGGGCCAACTCAATATTGAACCCTACAGACTAATGCCTTGTACACACGGTCGGACATTCCGACCACAAAATCCGTCTGATTTTTTCCGGCGGATTTTGTCCGAAACTTGTGTTGCACACACACGGTCGGACAAAGTTGTCGGAAAATCCGACAACATAATCCGATCGGACTTTTTCCATCGGAATATCCGACAGTGTGTACGGGGCATTAGACACCATTAAAGTTCATGTGCGTGTAAACATGACTGGTCCCCTCTATGAAGAGAGATGAGGAGCTGCACTGTAGACATGTGCGCCATCAATAAATTAGTTTTGTTTTGTTCCGTATTAGCCGTTGATTCGTATTTCGTAAATCGTGTCCGAAATTCAATTTGGATTCGTACGAAATATGAATTTTCGCTAGGTTCGTTAACTTTTCGTATGACAAGTATGAACATTCGTTATTATGAATTCAAAAAGCAAAAAATACCATTCTCAATATGGCAGTCGTCGACTCATTATGAGGGGTCCCCACCATCCCTGTGCTGTGCCCATTATGAGGGGCTCCCACCATCCCTGTGCTGTGCCCATTATGAGGGGCTCCCACCATCCCTGTGCTGGGCCCATTATGAGGGGCTCCAACCATCACTGTGCTGTGCTCATTATGAGGGACTCCCACCATCCCTGTGCTGTGCCCATTATGAGGGGCCCCCACCACCCCTGTGCTGTGCCCATTATGAGGGGCCCCCACCACCCCTGTGCTGTGCCCATTATGAGGGGCTCCCACCATCCCTGTGCTGTGCCCATTATGAGGGGCCCCCACCACCCCTGTGCTGTGCTCATTATGAGAAACTCCCACCATCCCTGTGATGTACTCATTATGAGGGTCTCCCACCATCCCTGTGCTGTGCTCATTATGAGGGGTCCCCACCATCCCAGTGCTGTGCTCATTATGAGGGGCCCCCACCATCCCTGTGCTGTGCTCATTATGAGGGGCCCCCACCATCCCTGTGCTGTGCTCATTATGAGGGGTCCCCACCATCCCAGTGCTGTGCTCATTATGAGGGGCCCCCACCATCCCTGTGCTGTGCTCATTATGAGGGGCCCCCACCATCCCTGTGCTGTGCCCATTATGAGGGGCCCCCACCATCCCTGTGCTGTGCTCATTATGAGGGGCCCCCACTATCCCTGTGCTGTGCCCATTATGAGGGGCTCCCACCCCCCTGTGCTGTACCCATTATGAGGGGCTCCCACCATCCCTGTGCTATGCTGACTTCCTGGGTTTTTAACTTCATCATAACGAATAATCGTAATTATTATGACAATAATAAAACGATATTAACAAACATTCTTATTTTGTCCGATTCTGAATCTCCCATTGACTCCCAGTACCAGCCTCTCCCACTCCCATATTAAAAAAGGTCATTTTCCCACCCCTCACTCAGCAGCAGAAGAAAACCTCTGATTGGTAAACAAAACACCAGTCACCTTTCCGTTGTAACGGAATTTGGATCCGAAATTCATCAACGAAATTTCGTATACAATTCCGAAGCATAGAAATTCGTATTTCGGATGCTTTAGAATGTACCAATTTTCGGAAATTTGTACGAACCGCACGTGTCGACCGCACTGCGGACACCTCCAACACTTCTTCAACCTGTCCTCACCTTCTCCTCCTCCTCACCTTCTCCTCCTCACCTTCTCCTCCTCCTCACCTTCTTCTCCTCACCTTCTCCTCCTCCTCACCTTCTCCTCCTCACCTTCTCCTCCTCACCTTCTCCTCCTCCTCACCTTCTCCTCCTCACCTTCTCCTCCTCCTCACCTTCTCCTCCTCACTTTCTCCTCCTCCTCACCTTCTTCTCCTCACCTTCTCCTCCTCCTCACCTTCTCCTCCTCACCTTCTCCTCACCTTCTCCTCCTCACCTTCTGCTCCTCACCTTCTCCTCCTCCTCACCTTCTTCTCCTCACCTTCTCCTCCTCACCTTCTCCTCCTCACCTTCTCCTCCTCCTCACCATCTCCTCCTCACCTTCTCCTACTCCTCACCTTTTCCTCCTCACCTTCTCCTCCTCCTCCTCACCTTCTCCTTCTCACCTTCTCCTCCTCACCTTCTCCTCCTCCTCACCTTCTCCTCCTCACCTTCTCCTCCTCACCTTCTCCTTCCCCCCTTCTCCTTCCCACCTTCTCCTCCTCACCTTCTCCTCCTCACCTTCTCCTCCTCTCCTTCTCCTCCTCACCTTCTCCTCACCTTCTCCTCCTCTCCTTCTCCTCCTCTCCTTCTCCTTCTCACCTTCTCCTCCTCACCTTCTCCTCCTCAACAAGCCTCAGCTGTTGGTGTCCCACAGACATCAGACTTTCTCCTAATTCGGCCAATAGTCATTTAACATTTATGGGCATTATTAGGAGTTGATATCACGGTTACAATTCATAGCAGATCGGAGGTCCCCGGTGAATGAGGAAGATGAATGGGGTATCTGAGGAGGAGGAAGAATGATATATTGTACATTACAGGATGGAACCATTCATTTCACATTTTAGTACAACACAAACTTATCAGTGTGCTCCAGATGTATCATTAGTGAAGATGTGTCTGAGGCTCACTAATGAAGATGGTGATTTCCATTGATTGTATTGGAGATTCCCATGTCTGGGAGGGGGGGAGGGGGGGTGTTCATAGAGACTCCTCTGTGGGGTCTCCAGAGACAGAGGATGGAGCGGTGTGATAAGAGACTGTCTGCATGTCATTGACACCTCATTACCCAGAACATCAAAGACTGACACTGGCCTCCTACAGGTCCTACCTCTGACCAAGGCGGATGGAGTTTGTGAGAGATTTTATGTAATAGACTTGCGTCTTTTTTTTTTGTCAAACTACACAAAGTGAATTTGGACTTCTGGTACTAAGCAGGGTCGCTGTTAGAAATCATGGGGCCACTGCTGTATGGGGCCACTGCTGTATGGGGCCACATGATTTCTAACAGTGACCCTGCTTAGTGCCAGAAGTTTCAACAAATTCCCTTTGTCACCCAGGTGACCTCCGCAGAGGGGTGACACCATCCCGAGGGCACTGGAGGGTCCTGGAGGCAAGAGTCTTTACAGCCAGAACATGCCGGTGTCACCCTAGCCCCTGAGGGAGACGCCTCACTCTTACTGTCACTGCTGCTGCCGCTGCCTCCTGTCACAAGCCCGTTGCCCGGAGAGTGACAGTCTGGGCGGTGGTTGCACACTGAATCCTCCCACACTTACTGCCCAGGTGCATAAGGACAGGGGTGCCTATACTGATGGAGGGGTCTGTACTAAGGGGGTCTGTACTGATGGAGGGGGTCTGTACTGAGGGAGGGGGTCTATAATGATAGAGGGGGGGTCTATATTGGGGGGGGTTAAAATGAGGGGGAGATCTATACTGAGAGGGGTCTATACTAAGGGGGGTCTATACTGATGGAGGAGGGTCTATACTAAGGGAGAGGTGTCTATACTGATGGAGGGGGGCTGTACTGAGGCAGGGGTATCTATACTGAGGTAGGGGGGTCTGTACTGAGACAGGGGGGTCTATACTAGTAGAGGGGGGTCTGTACTGAGGGAGGGGGGGTCTATACTGGGGGAGGGGGTCTATACTGATGGAGGGGGTCTATACTGAGGGAGGGGGTCTATACTTAGTAGGGACTATACTTGATGGAGGGAGAGTCTGTATTGAGGGAGGGGGGTGTGTACTTGGGGGGGTTATACATGGAGGGGGGTCTGTACTGATGGAGGAGGGACTATACTGAGGGAGGGGTGTCTATACTGATGGAGGGGGGTCTATACTGAGGAAGGGGGGGTCTATACTGATGGAGGAGGGTCTATACTGAGGGAGGGGTGTCTATACTGATGGGGGGGGGGGGGTCTGTACTGAGGGTGGTCTATACTGAGGGAGGGGGGTCTGTACTGAGACAGGTGGGTCTTTAATGATAGAGGGGGATCTGTACTGAAGGAGGGGGTCTATACTGATAGAGGGGGGATCTGTACTGATGGAGGGGGTCTATACTGATAAAGGGGGGTCTGTACTGAGGGAGGGGGGTCTATTCTGAAGGAGGGGGTCTATACTGATAAAGGGGGATCTGTACTGAAGGAGGAGGGTCTATATTGATAAAGGGGGGGTCTGTACTGAGGGAGGGGGGTCTATACTGAAGGAGGGGGTCTATACTGATAAAGGGGGGTCTGTACTGATGGAGAGGGGTCTATACTGAGGGAGGGGGGGTCTATACTGATGGAGGAGGGTCTATACTGAGGGAGGGGGTGTCTATACTGATGGAGGGGGGGGGTCTGTACTGAGGGTGGTCTATACTGAGGGAGGGGGGTCTGTACTGAGACAGGTGGGTCTTTAATGATAGAGGGGGATCTGTACTGAAGGAGGGGGTCTATACTGATAGAGGGGGATCTGTACTGATGGAGGGGGGTCTATACTGATAAAGGGGGGTCTCTACTGAGGGAGGGGGGTCTATTCTGAAGGAGGGGGTCTATACTGATAAAGGGGGATCTGTACTGAAGGAGGAGGGTCTATATTGATAAAGGGGGGTCTGTACTGAGGGAGGGGGGTCTATACTGAAGGAGGGGGTCTATACTGATAAAGGGGGGTCTGTACTGATGGAGGGGGGTCTATACTGATAAAGGGGGGTCTATACTGATGGAGGGGGGTCTATACTGATGGAGGGGGGTCTATACTTAGTAGGGACTATACTTGGTGGGGGGAGAGTCTGTATTGAGGGAGGGGTGTGTGTATATGGGGGAGGGTTATATTTGGAGGGGGGTCTGTACTGACGGAGGGGGGTCTATACTTAGTAAAAGAGAGGATCTGTACTGAGGGAGGGGGGTCTGTACTGAGGGATGACTATAATTGGTGGAGGGAGTCAATACTTAGTGGAGAGGGGGTCTGTACTATGGGAGGGGGTCGATAATGAAGGAGGCCAAGCTTGGTGAAGGGGGTCTGTACTGAGGGGAGACTATGGTTGGTGGAGGGGGATGACAATCTGTTTTACCACACCAGCTGACAACAAACCTAGTGATGCCACTCCCATACAGCCCTCCTGACCGGGTGCCCCCAGCCATGCCTACATCCCACTTACCCCTCGCACACTCCTATGTTAGGAGGTCTTTAGTCACCATGTCTTACATTCTGCCACCATCCCAATCTGACACTGAACCCCAAAAATTACTCTTGAAGTACTTCTGGGTATGAGGGGGACATCTGACAGTCCTCTATTACATGTCACAAAAACAGTGCTGTCACCCTGAACAGCCAATCACAAGGCGCTAGCGCTGCCCTTCTGTTGACTACTGAGCTTATTCTGGATTTTGATTTTGATGAGCAGTCAGGGCTCCAAGTCAACGGGTAGTGGGAAGCCCAGGGGAGTAAAGCATTAAGCACGACTTGCCTCCTTTAAAAAGGTACCTAAAGTGGACCTTCAGTCATTTTTTCAACTTCCCATCTATTAAATCTTCTGCCCTTGTTGTTTTAACTTTGGATGGTAAAACATTTTTTTTCTGCCAGTAAATCCCTTATACAGCCCACTTCCTGTTTCTTGTCTGGTCATTAGCCTAGGATTATGACATCATGCACAGCTCTCTCTCTCACACTCTCTTGTGAGAGTTTGCCAGGAAGGGGGGGGGGGGGTGAGTCATAAGAGGGCCAATGAGAGCTGCAGAGCTGGAGGCGTGCCTCTGTGTGTCTGTGTAAATCCAGGAAGTGAACAGGCAGCAGCTTCAGCTGCCCACAGTTAAAATGGCTACAGCCAGACTCAGTGGAGTGAGATTTCTGCAGCCTATTTGCAAAGTACAGAATGACAGTATATATAAAATAACATGCAAAGTGGTTGGAGGGAAGCTTCAGAATGGCAAAGATGTTTTATTACAGACTGTGAGCAGACTGCAGTTCCTCTTTAAAAGTGGCTGTAAACCAATACGTATACCCAGTAAGTTGTACCTGTTTATCTGCAGTCTTCTCTTCTCTACAGCCATTCAAATTGCAGAATTTACAACGCTTGTCTGATAGTTCAGAAAATGGGGTGGAGAGCTGAAATTACACACTGCAGAGCTCAGTGAGGAGAACTCTAAGAGCTGATTGGAGGGAAGTGACACCCCCCCCCCCCCCCCCTTCACACAGGACACAGGAACAGAGCTGAGGCTGTCAATCACAGGGGTGTTGCAGGCATGGCCAGGGAAGCTGCATGTTGGAAATTCCATACTGGGATAATCCTTAGGAAACCCACACATGTGCAGATGTGCCCCAAGGCTCAACTGGACCCAAAGCCCTGTAGCACATCCACATATGCACTGGGTGCCATATTACTCTGTGGGAGAGGGAGGCGGAGAAGGGAGGGAAAACATGTTGTTCTTTGGGGTGAAGCTCCATATTAAAGTGGGATGCGATCACTACCAGGTCAAAACTAACATAAACTCATCCAGTAAAAGAGAAGCATGTAGACTTACCATTCAGGTGGCCCATGTTTTCAAACTCCAGAGCTTGGTTGATCTTTGGCTGCTGCTGGTATTTGGATAGTGGGAAGCACTTATAATGGGCAGAGCGGGTGTACAGACCTGGGAACTCAGCACAGGGATGGTGGGAAGCACTTATAATGGGCAGAGCGGGTGTACAGACCTGGGAACTCAGCACAGGGATGGTGGGAACCCCTCAAAATGGGCACAGCGGGTGTACAGACCCAGGAACTCAGCACAGGGATGGTGGGAACCCTCATAATGGGCACAGCGGGTGTACAGACCCGGGAACTCAGCACAGGGATGGTGGGAACCCCTCATATTGGGCACAGCGGGTGTACAGACCCAGGAACTCAGCACAGGGATGGTGGGAACCCCTCATAATGGGCACAGCTGGTGTACAGACCCAGGAACTCAGCCCAGGGATGGTGGGAACCCCTCATAATGGGCACAGCTGGTATACAGACCCAGAAACTCAGCCCAAGGACGGTGGAAACCACTCATAATGGGCACAAGAGGTGTACAGACCCGGGAACTTGGCACAGGGATGGTGGGAACCCTCATAATGGGCAGAGAAGGTGTACAGACCCGGGAACTCACCACAGGGATGATGAGAACTCCTCATAATGGGCACAGCAGGTGTACAGACCCAGGAACTAAGCACAGGGATGGTAGGAATCAGTCATAATGGGTAGAGAAGGTGTACAGACCCGGGAACTCAGCACAGGGATGGTGGGAACCGCTCATATTGGGCACAGCAGGTGTACAGACCTGGGAACTCAGCACAGGGATGGTGGGAACCCCTCATAATGGGCACAGCTGGTGTACAGACCCAGGAACTCAGCACAAGGACAGTGGAAACCGCTCATAATGGGCACAGCAGGTGTACAGACCTGGGAACTCAGCATAGGGATGGTGGTAACCCCTCATAATGGGCACAGAAGGTGTACTCAACACAAAAAATGGAGCATGAAGCCCAAGAGCCCCCGACAGGTAGAAGAAGCTGGCAGGTGGTTTAATTCTTCAGCATCTACCAAAGCCTAAAATATCAGTTTTGGGTGGAATGACTCTTTCATATGCCACCTGTTTAACTGGAAACCAGTGACATCACACACGGTCAGAGTGGGTTTCCAATTTGATCCGTCATCTGAGCAGATTTCACCAGGTTGGGGTTTTATTTGAACAGATTGTATAGGATTATCCCCAAAGCAAAGCACAAGTCATCCATTCAATTTTTTTTTACCTGACAGAAAATATATAAACTAAGACCCGACTTTCTTTTATACGTGGGGTGCCATTAGCTTATATAGAAATGCAACGTGGCTTTGATGTCCTTAAAACCTGTTATCTCATATTTGACAATAAAAGTAAATAAAAAATAAGTAAAAAATATACAAAAAAGCACCAACTTGGAATAAATAATAATGATTTATTATAAATATTGTAACTGCACAACAATTGTTTGACTTTATACAGTATACGGCATGGAACATATTTGTATATAAATATATAAAAAGTAACAAGTGAGAATGTCATAGCACAATATGTTACATGTACAATGCAAATATTACACACTTCATTCGGAGACAAATTCTGTGTTTAAAATCTGTTACAAATATTGCAAACCATAATATGTTATATTTAACATACAGACAATTCCTGCAAATATTGCATAGACTCTGCATACATAAACATTCACTTTTCAATACATCTTGCAAACATTGCATACTGGATCTGATATGTATTGCTAATATAGCAAACAATAATACTCAAAATCTATGATCTTTGTCTATAAGGCCTGCAAACATTGCAGAACACGGAAGTGATACATCACATATAGTCATTTTCCTTATAAAAGAATTATAACAAATGACAATGTACAATACGTTGCATTTTATACAGTCATGCACCAAATGTATTACTATTGTACTCATTTCCTAACGAGAATTTAAATATTGTATTATATTAATGATTTTATACTTTTTCTATAGAAAAAAAAATTCTAAGCTTGAGCCCTGCTTCGCATTGATGCGATTTGCATCAAATCGGCAGCAATCGCCGGCAATGGCACCGTCTGAATCGGTGCGACGCCGCATTTGCGTTTCTGTACTACTTTCGGGGGGGCGATTTCCATTGACATCTGTGCAGAAACCTGCACAGATGTCTCTGAAATCGCACCCCGAAGTCGGGCGGGAATGACAGTTCAGCTGAACTCGCACGATTTCATTCCTGCAGTCAGCGTAAACCTAGGCTCAATACGTGTTTTGACTTTCACCAAACAATCATGGCCATGCAAAACGCATGGACCTTGAAGATTCACCTGCAGAGAATGTTTGCTGAATGTCAGATTCACTGCTTTATAAATCTGCCCCTTAGGTCTGGTTCACACTGAGGTGACAATCGCTTTCCGACTTTGGAGCACTTGGACCCCATTCAGTGCAATGGAACCGTTCTAATCAGTGTGGCTTGAGTCGCTCCGACTTTGAAAAAGGTTCCTGCGCTGCTTTTGGTCCAACTTTGGTATGACTTGCATTGACTTCTGTTAAAGAAAAGTTGCGCCGAAGTCGCGCTGGGTTCCGGCTTCAAAGTCGCGCAACTTTGAAGCTGCCGTGGTGTGAACCAGGACTTAGAGTAATCATATATGTTAAGCTGCATACACACGATCGGACTTTGTACAAACTCTCCCGTAGGATTTTTGTACAAAGGTCGTTGGCCGCAAGTTTGTATTGCATACACACGATCGGACTTTGTACAAACTTTTCCGTAGGATTTTTGTACAAAGGGCGTTGGCCGCAAGTTTGTATTGCATACACACGATCGGACTTTGTACAAACTTTCCCATAGGATTTTTGTACAAAGGGCGTTGGCCGCAAGTTTGTATTGCATACACACGATCGGACTTTGTACAAACTTTCCCGTAGGACTTTTGTACAAAGGACGTTGGCCGCAAGTTTGTATTGCATACACACGATCGGACTTTTAAGGCAACAAACACGAACGTAGTGACGTTTCAACGTACTGACGACACTTCAAAAGAGGACGTTCAAATAATCCAGCGCCACCTTTGGTCAACTTCTGTATTGTTGTCTGACCTTTTGCATTGGTTCTGAGCATGCGTGTTTGTACTTTGTACAAAAGTCCGATGGTTTTCTGTACACACGATCAGACTTCGCTCCATCTGACTTTTGTTGCCAGAAAGTTTATCCATTCGCACAGCCAACAAAAGTCCGATGAAAACCGAAAAAGTTTGTCCGACGGAGCGTACACGCGGTCGGATGTTGCCACAAAACAGCTAATTTGCATGTTGGTTGTCAAAAAGTCAGATCGTGTGTACGGGCCTTTACAATCATTGTACCATCCACTTTAGATTTACCAAAAATAATATAATAGGAGGACGTACCTAAATGAACGAATTAGTCTGTATCCAATCAGGTGCCCCCTTGAAGCCTAAGGCTGCCCATACATTATACAAAATCCTTTATTCAATTTCCTTTAGATTTACCCCCAAATATATAGTACAAGGACCTGCCTGATTGCATAAAAATGTAAAATGTTTAGGTATGACCTCATATTATATGGTACTGGCAAATCTAAAGGAAAATTGTATAATGTATTGCTAGCCCTAGACCCCTTTCACACTGAGGCAGTTTTCAGGCATTTTAACAATAGAAATAGCGCCTGTAAAGTGCCTGAATACTGCCTCCCATGCATTGCCATGGGTTCCCTCACACCCGGGCGGTGCGCTTGAGGGACGTTCGGAAAAGCCCTGCAAGCAGCATCTTTGGGGCAGGTTGGGAGCGCTCTATTTAGCCCTCCCAAAATGCCCATGCCCATTGCGATGAATGGCCAGCGCTGCAACACGGGAGATTTTAACTCCCTTTATTTGGGGATAAAAGCGCCCCACTAGCGCCCAAAAAGCGTCGCAAAAGCACCGCCTAAATATCGGTAAATCGCTGCCAAAACGAGCGATGCTTTACCGCGAACGTGGCGGCGGAACCAGTGTGAAAGGGGTCTTAAACTACATAGATGTTAGTAAATCTAAAGGAGATCGTACAATCAGGTTGTAACACTTTAATCTTGTATCTGACTAGTATAGAGTTACATATGACATGTCAGTGATACATTGTACCACTGAGAACATCCACAGAATGTAGCAACGAAGAATTATTTGCCTTTATAACATTAGTCAAAGCAATAGAAGAAACGAGTGAACACTGTTCAGAGAGACCAATCCAAAGGTGCTCTACAGTGTTAACTAGTGGGAGGGAGAGAAATGGGACTATTTCGGTACCCAATTGAATTGAATTAGTCAAAGCAAATTACACTGCATTTGCATTGGACCTGAATGATCAGCATCACAAAGTGCACTTTAGGCATGCTAAAGTGACCACTCCAGCATTATTATCCTATGTCATTTTAGCATGCCTAAAGCGTTACTTAGCATATCTCATGTTCAGTTGCAGCTTTATGAACCAGGAGGACCATAATTTCTCTATAGGGAGCTAATATAGCTTACATTGATACAATGTAACACTCAGAACACCCGATGTATGTAATACGGATCCTGATCCATTTTCTTCATAGAAGATAACTATCTATATTTATAAAGATGTAACCACTTCCATTTAAAGGAGCGATGGATATGACCTCTGCTCCTAGACCCGTATATAGGCATGGACGTCCGCAGGTAGGGGCAAGGGGGGTCAAGTGCCCCCCCCCTGGAATCAGGGATCGGATCTTAAATTCAGCACAGTTGTGTCACTGTCGAGGTGCCGCACCCGGGTGCCACCCACCAGTGGGGTGACACCATTAAGGTGCTGTCAAGTGTAGTGTGACTTTGGGCTCTTTTCCCTGCTCAGTCCAGCAGAGAACTCGGCGGTGCTGTGACGGAAGAATGGCGAGCTGCGGGCTATCAGAGGTTTCCCCCGCTCGCCCCACCCATTCTTCTGTCAGGGAGAAGAGACGGCGGCTCTCACCAGGTTCCCCACCCAGCTTCCTGCCCGCTCCGTTCCTTCCCTATTGGCCATAACTGAGGGCCAATCAAAGGCGACTAGGAGAGGCAAGCTTCATGGGACAGGTAGTCCCAAAAGATTGGCGGCTCCATTTTCCACAGGGAGGAGGCTACAGCTCGATCAAGAGAGAGATTGAGAGACTGCAGCCTGGAAAGAAGCTGAGGGAGAGAGTGCTACAGGACGAGGAGTGTGCTGGGCGGAAGCCAGAGAGAGAGCCTGCCAGGGCCACAAAAGAGAGTCAGGCTGTCCAGCACCACCAGAGAGAGAGCCACACTGGCCAGCACCACCAGAGAGAGAAAGACTGAGCCACTACCAGGGTACAGACATGCTACACTACTGACCAGTGTCGCCCCCGGGGAACCCAGAGTGAACGATCGTCCAGCCGGAGGGATCACTGCTGTAGTTTCGCTGGGTCTGGTAAGAGAGCCTGTTGGCCATTACCCATTACTTATCCTAGAGACTGTAATACGTCTGCAGACTCTGACCATAATAATGTGATGATGACATTGTCGAAAAGGGGCGGTGCATGGGTGACCCTAAAATGATGCCCCCCCCTGAAAAAAGTTCTGCGGACGCCCTTGTATATAGGCAACAAATCTATATCTACAAATCTATATAGGACCATAGGAGCTTCTATCATACAATACATAGTACAGATCACATTGTCATTACACCCACTTCATGAAACGCATAGTGAATAAACTCTATAATAACTACTATAAGCTTATTCTCCTAATATTATACATACATATATGTATACAGTATATTTTCTATATTGGAATTTAAATGAGCTGAAATCTGTTCCACTCATAATACGAGATCACACAGTGATTAAACTCTATTAATAATTTCCATTATCTCTGTTCATATACAGTAATAATGCATATATATATATAATAATAATAAATGAAAAGGGGGGACGGAAGGGTGGGTCACCTAGAAGACGAGCCGACGAGGGACCTGTAGGAGGAGGAGGGATATATACCCCCTCAGACTCCTCCTACAAATCCAGGTCGGCCTACGGCCAGCCTTCTGACATATGGACAGATATACAAAAATTCCATATAGGAACGCAGCAGAGCTACGATCTGCTCCCAATATATAATAAAGAGGAATATCAAGTCACATTGTGATTACGACCACTTCATAATAAGCGTACTCTCTATCCTTATGATAAGATACAGTGATAGGGATCAGATCCCCATGTACAGCTGTCAGGTCAGGTATGCTCCTTGTACACCCAACCCATTGTACACAGCTCACAGTGTAGACAAGTCTCTACCAGGGTCTCCATAGGGTTTTGATGCTGTCTGGAGGGCTGTGCTTGTTGGGGGTCTGTGAGACGGAGAATACCGAAGGACATGGAGTGCCGGTCACCATCTGAGCCCCATGGAGGTTCTGCAGCAGTTGAGCGTCTGTCTGTGTGTGCAGGGATAGGAAGTTCACAGAGTCCTGGAAGCAGGTGGAGTAGCCATCTCTATGGGCTTGGATGGAGGCTGCTCTCACATCTGGAATAGACAAGACACATGTCAGTTATATGAAGTCCACTGTCACCTTCTACAATCCTCAATGATAAGTGTCCGTTCAAAGTCATGCAACTTCATCGTGGCTTGGATACATCTTCTTTAACGGAAGTCAATGCAAGCTGCTCCGAAGTTGGCCAGAAACCTGTCCTAGTCGGAGCGACTCGAGTCGCACTGATTTGAACGGTTCCATTGCTGTTCATGGGGGGGGTGACTTGTCAGTCACGGGAGTATGAACCAGCCCTAATGGGGGTTATTTACTAAAACTGGAGAACGCAAAATCTGGTGCAGCTCTGCATAGCAACCAATCAGCTTTCCAGGTTTTATTGTCAAAGCTTAATTGAATAAGCCGATTGGCTGCCATGCACAGCTGCACCAGATTCTGAGTGCTCCAGTTTTAGTAAATCTCCCCCCAAAGTCTCTCAGCAAGAAACACAAGATCTAAGACAAGGGGGGACACTTACGTTTCTCAGCCATTTGCTGCTGCAGGAAGGTGACCGTCATCTCCAGTATGTCGGCCTTCTCCGGTTTGGAGGGCAGTTGGTGTTTCTGGAACTCTTTCTCCAGTAGGAGACGCAGTTTCTCGATGCTGCTGTTAATGCGATCTCTCCTCATCTTCTCAATGGCGGGCTTCCTCAACTGGAAAAAAACAAGATAAGGGATGGTTAGTACCTCTGTTATCACCAGCAGAGTCTATAGCGATCAAACATTGATTTACTGATACAAAACGTATAATGTATATCCCTTAAAAAAAAAAAATAAATAATAAAAAAAAAACTTTAATCCCATATAAATAAAATGTATCCCATAATAAATACAAGTTAACAGTTTATATAAAAGAATTTCCTCTAGAATTTCGGAATTGTTTATCAGCTACAAAAGTTCTAAAGACGGGCTCAGTTAATTAACAAAAAAAAAAAAAAAAAAAAAATATATATATATATATATATATATATATATATATATATATATATATATATAGATAGATAGATATATCTATATATATAACAAATACAAGTTAACAGTTTATATAAAATAATTTCCTCTAGAATTTTGGAATGTTTATCAGCTACAAAAGTTCTAAAGATGGGCTCAGTTAATAAACAAAAAAAAAAGAATAGGAGCAATATCAAAAATGTCTTAAATTTGACTGCAAATATATCCCTTAATAAATACAAAATATTAATCCCATATAGTTCAAGCGTATCCATTAATAAATACAAAACATTAATCCCTTATAGGTAAAACATATCCCTTATTACATACAAAATACTATTTCCATATAGTTAAGCTGTATCCCCTAAGAAATACAAAATAATAATCTCATATAAATAAAATGTATCTCTTAGGAAATACAAAATAATAATCTCATATACATAAAATGTTTACCTTAATAAATACAAGTTAACAGTTTAGAATTGCCTCTAGAATTTTGGAATGTTTATCAGCTCCAAAAGTTCTAAAGACTGGCTCAGTTAATTAACAAAAAATAAATAAATAAGAGCAATATCAAAAGTTTCCTAAATTTAACTGCAAATATATCCCTTAATAAATACAAAATATTATTTCCATATGGGTAAAATGTATCCCTTAATAAATACAAAACATTAATCCCATATAGTTTAAATGTATCAATTAATAAATACAAAATATTAATCCCATATAGTTTAAATGTATCAATTAATAAATACAAAACATTAATCCCATATAGTTTAAATGTATCAATTAATAAATACAAAACATTAATCCCATGTAGTTTAAATGTATCAAGTAATAAATACAAAACATTAATCCCATATAGTTTAAATGTATCAATTAATAAATACAAAACATTAATTCCATATAGTTTAAATGTATCAATTAATAAATACAAAACATTAATCCCATGTAGTTTAAATGTATCAAGTAATAAATACAAAACATTAATCCCATATAGTTTAAACGTATCAATTAATAAATACAACAAAAAAAATGTATCCTTTAATACATACAAAATACTATTTCCATATAGTTAAAATGTATTCCTTAATGAATACAAAATATTAATCCCATATAAATAAAATGTATCCCTTAATAAATACAAAGTAACCGTTTATATAAAAGAATTGCATCTGGAATGCATACCAACTCCAAAGGTTCCAACGATAAGATGAATTCATTAAAAAATAAACTCGATAACCCAGATTTTATCAAAAAATTTACGGCAAAAGTGGAAATACACTTTAAGGCAACTAAAACAATGATGCATAATGACTGATGGGGGTCTGATAAGTTGCTACAGTTGCACACTACTTACTAGCAAAGCTAAGATGTAATACATACTAATGGAATGGAAATAGGAAGTTGGCACTAGAGGGAAATCTCACCTTTCGAAGCCCATTGGCCTCTTGATGATCCAATGTCCTCATACTGCAGGGTGCCATGTTGGGGGAGCTGGTAGCAGTCAGGCAGAGGTGTGCTGGGGGGGGGGGGGGGGTCTGTGTGTCTGCTGGTGATCAGTCCCACCCCTCTATATATATATACCCCTCTCTCTGCATAACAATATATGGAGAGCTGGCTTAGAAGAGGTTCCCACACTCAGCAGCCAATCACAGAGCGGCGGGGACAATGGACTTGTGTCACTCTGCAGGGTGACATCTGGAGCCTCTAATAGCTGAGGATAATACAGGATGCAGGGGGTAGTGTGGGAAAGACCGGGGACAAGATGTTATCTCACTGAATGACACATTGAAACATTTATTGACCCATTGATTGTCCACTTCTGATCATTTCAGTTGGATTCATGTTTTGAAGAAGCTGCAGAATCTATGTATAAAAAAACAAATAGATGTATTTTCCAAACACGCGTTACTAATTGTTGATTAAAGCCCCATACACACGATCAGAAAATCGTACAAAAAAATACAGTTTTCTTAGCGATCGTATGATAATCTGATCGTTAGTACACTTAGATTATCTGAAGGGACAAACGCGAAAAACCTTTCACGTACAATACCAGATCATATGATTTTCAATTAATCAGTACACTTTTCGTATGTAAAATACAACACAATAAATTACATAATTTTCTAATTTTTATTCTGTTGTGCAAGAATTTTCGTACTTTAGTAACCTTTACGTTTTTAATATGGAGACAAGCATGTAAAAAAAAAAAAAACAGACGATCGATCATTCGTCCGATAATCTCATCGTGTGTACTAGGCTTAAAAGATATGCAATGTTCTTTTTCTTTTTTTAAACAAACATGTCATACTTACCTCCTCTGTGCAGTTGGTTTTGCACAGAGTGGCCGCCTGTCCTCCCCTTCTGGGGTCCCTCTGCGGCACTCCTGGCTCCTCCTCTTCTCGAGTGCCCCTTCGGAGAAGCGCACTCCCTCGGGACACTCGCGCGGGCGCGCTACCCTGTCCTGCTGCTGCGTCCATTGACACAGACCGCAGGACTCGGCCCCCCCCCCCCCCCCCCGCTCCACCTCATTGGATTTGATTGACAGCAGCGGGAGCCTATGGCTGTGCTGCTATCAATATATCCAATCAGGACCCGAGACACCGGCTGGAGCGGGTGTGCTCGTCCCTGGCGCAGGAACGATTGGGCTCAGGTAAGTAAAAGGGGGGCTCTGGGGGGGCTGGTGAACTACAAGAGGTGAAAAACCGCGAGGGTTTACAACCTCTTTAACCTCTTGCTTACTGGGCACTTAAACCCCCCCTCCTGCCCAGACCAATTTTCAGCTTTCAGTGTTGATGCACTTTGAATGACAATTGCGCGGTCATACAACACTGTACCCATATGAAATTTTTATATTTTTTTCCCCACAAACAGAGCTTTCTTTTGGTGGTATTCAACCACAGCTGGGGTTTTTATTTTTTGGTAAACAAACAAAAAAAGATGGAAAATTTGGAAAAAAATAAATAATGTTTAATAGTTTGTTTTAAAATTTTGCAAACAGGTAATTTTTCTGCTTCATTGATATGCGCTGATGAGGCGGCACTGGTGGGCACTGATAGCCTTCACTGGTGGGCACTGATAGGCTGCACTGATGGGCATTAATAGGCACAGTTAAGGCAGCACTGATGGGGACAGATAAGTTGGTACTGATGGGCACAGATAAGGCGGCACTGATCACTGATAAGATGCCACTGATGGGCCCTGATGGGTGGCACGGATGGGTGGCACAGATGGGTGGCACTGATGGGTGGCACGGATTGGTGGCACTGATGGGCACTGGTAGGTGACACTGATGGGCACTGATAGGTGGCACTGATGTGCAGCACTGTTCTTGAGGCACTAATTGTGGGCACTGATAGGTGGCACTGTGGGCACTAACAAATGGAACTGTGGGCACTAACAAATGGAACTGTGGGCACTGACAGATGGCAATGTGGGCACTAATGGGTGACGCTGGTGGGCACTGGTAGGCGGGACTGTTGCCTACTGCTAGGTGGCACTTGTAGGGGGCACAGGTGGGCTCTGAGGAGCTGGCGGCAGCTCGCAGTGATCGAGACTGATGTCCCTCTCATTGTGATCGGCTTTTTTTTTTTCCCCTCACACTGTCAGCGTGAGTAGAAAAAATAGCCGATTACCGGCTGTGTTGACATCACATGATCAGCTGGCATTGGCTGACAGCTGATCACATGGTAAGGGGTCGGGATCGACCCCTTACTCCGATCTGTGATCCAGCGAGTCTCACAGACTCGCTGATCACAGAGCACGCCGAGTGTGCCTTCAGGGGGCGCGCAGGCCACTCGTGCGCGGGACGACATCAATAGACGTCGTCCCGGCAATGCAGGTCCGCGCTGTAGCCGTCATTCAGTCGGTCTTGTAAACTCGCGTTCGTAATGGAGAATTAACATTCGTGGCGTAGAAAATTATGAAATCTCGATATGCAGCGCACAATTCTCTTCTTCTTTAATTTCTTTAATGGGATAATAATGAAGCTGCTTTGCTGGTAAAACTGATGGAGTTATTGCAAATATATTTTCAAAGGCTTTTTTTTTCTAGTGCTATCAAGAATAATATTATTATGTTTTTTTTTTTTTTGGGCAAGTTACCACAACACCACTATCCTGTAGATTTTAAGATCAAAGATACAACTATGTTGGTGTCCCTTGTTAACCACTTCACATCCCGCCCATGTACATATGACGCCCACAAGGTGGATCTCCCATCCTGGGTGGGCGTCATATGACGTCCTCCCATTCCCGGCCGCCTAGGGAGCGCGCGTGCGCCCCCGCGGGGCGTCGCTCGGGACCCGATGCGCGTGCACGGCGGCCGCGATGTCCGCCGGGCACCCACGATTGCCCGTTAAAACAACGGGACCGTGCGGGACCGTGGAGCTGTGTGTGTAAACACACAGCTCCACGTCCTGTCAGTGGCAAGGAGACCGATCATGTGTTCCCAGTACAGAGGAACACCGATCGATCTCCTCCCCTTGTGAGTCCCCTCCCCACACAGTTAGAATCATTACATTAGGGAACATATTAACCCCTGCAGCGCCCCCTAGTGTTAACCACTTCCCTGCCAGTCACATTTACACAGTAATCACTGCAATTTTATAGCAACGATCGCTGTGTAAATGTGAATGGTCCCAAAAATGTGTCAAAAGTGTCCGAAGTGTCTGCCGCAATGTCGCAGTCACGAAAAAAAAATCGCAGATCGCCGCCATTACTAGTAAAAAAATGCAATAAATCTATCCCCTATTTTGTAGACGCTATAACTTTTGCGCAAACCGATCTATATACGCTTATTGCGATTTTCTTTACCAAAAATATGTAGAAGAATACGTATCGGCCTAAACTGAGGAAAAAAACGTTTTTTTTAAAAAAAAAAAAATTGGATATTTATTATAGCAAAAAGTAAAAAATATTGTGTTTTTTTTCAAAATTGTCGCTCTTCTTTTGTTTATAGCGCAAAAAATAAGAAACCGCAGAGGTGATCAAATACCACCAAAAGAAAGCTCTATTTGTGGGAAAAAAAGGACATCAATTTTGTTTGGGTGTAACGTCGCACGACCGGGCAATTGTTAGTTAAAGCGACGCAGTGCCGAATCGCAAAAAGTGCTCTGGTAAGGAAGGGTGTAAAATGGCCCGGTGCTGAAGCGGTTAATTTTACATTGTGTTTTTTTAAATGTAACTGCCGACTCCCAAACTGTCATTTGAAGTAAAACACATAACCAACTATTATTCTACACAATTCTTTTTTTGTGCATTAAAAAAAGAAAACAAATAAAATTTGACATGATATCTGCCAATAGAACTTAACCAAAAAGTGCATTCTATGCATACAAAAATATAGATGCTTCTTAATTTAGGGGGTCAACAATACCGAGAGTTGGTGAAAGCAGGGGTCCGTCATCTGGAGATAATTCCGAAAATCATTTGGATTATTCTCCTGGAGCTCCCGCAGCAAAGGCATATGACATAATTGGTCACGATTAATAAAGCAACCAATTTTTGGTCCAAGAAATCCTCCTCCTCCTCTTCCTTGACTGGACTTTGTTGCAAAGCACAAAAGGTAATAGATGCGGGGAATGATTGGATGGGGGTGTTAGGTGGGTGTGGGATCGGCTAAATAAATAAATAAAAGATAATACGACTAACATTTTTTAACTTTAAGATGTTAAAAAATGTTAGTCATATTATCAGTTATTTAAAAAAAATATCAAAAGAAAGTCCACACCAGTTTCAAGTCATTAATAATGTTTATTGTTTGAGGTTTGCACTCGACACATAAAGTTTTTATGTATTCATTCAAAATTTGCTGCACAAAGTACATAAACATGAGCTTGTACATAAATGTCTTATTAATTGCAAATATTGCAACGTCCAATATGTTAGAGAAAACATTAGAATAACCTTTGCAAACTCTGCATACAAAAAACAAACAAACAGCGACAACGCAAATATTGCGTACGGCATTCCGCGTCTCGTTATTGTAGGGTATTTTGCAAATATTGCATAACATAAATATCATCGATTTGAATGAATTAATCCTGCAAACATTGCAGAACATTGTGAATTGAATACATTGTATCATCCTGCAAACATTGCAGAACCTTTTCCTAGTGAATTGTATCACCAGTAGCATTACATTGTACTTTATACACAAAACATCCAAATACTAAATGGTCTTATATACTCATTTCTCATTGAGAATTACAGAAGTGTAATATGAAATCAAGTTCTATACTTTACTGTATAAAATACTATTCACTAATATTCCTAATATAACACCATAATATATGGTACTCCCATAA
Organism: Lithobates sylvaticus; assembly: GCA_028564925.1. Taxonomy (NCBI): domain Eukaryota; kingdom Metazoa; phylum Chordata; class Amphibia; order Anura; family Ranidae; genus Lithobates; species Lithobates sylvaticus. The sequence goes on from CM053035.1 coordinate 204,517,730, forward strand.
ACACTAATAGTTTAAATGGGCGCTGAAAAATCTGCAGCCTATCCCATGGCTGGTCATACATTATACAATTATCTTACATTTTTTTCCTTCAGATTTACCAAAATCATATAATATGAGGTCAGACCTAAACATTTTCAATTTTTATGCAATCAGGTAGGCCCTTGCGCTACAAAGTTGAAGCATAGGCGTGCGCAGCGTATTGCATTTGGGTGTTCACCCTAAGGCTGGGCTCACACTGGGGAACGCAGCGGCTCCCAGCAGGAGTCCGGTGCGTCTCCATTCATCGTTGCAGGTCCGATATCAGCCCAAATTTTGGGCTGAATTTGGACCTGACATGGACCAAAAGACGCACAGGACTCCAGTGCAATTTGCACCGGAGCCGCTCCAGAGATGTGTGAACCGACTCCATAGAGACAATCTCCTGCTATGCGAATTGGATGTAGAGAGACCCCCATCCAATTTGCAGCAATCATGTAAACCCAGGCTAAATCTCAAACACACATGTGTGTCTACATATATACATATATATATATATATATATATATATATATATATATATATGACCCCGGCACATTGATCTCCCTTCCGGCACAGGGAAAGAAGAGAAGTGCATAAACACATCTCTTATGGCAGAGCCGGTAATAGGGAGATCTTTCCCACCTTCCCGCTGGCACACAGAGCGATAATGCTAATGTGCATGGGAGTGATTAAGATGTGTCCAAGCACACCCGGCACACCCTGTGCACGCCCCTACGAGTTGAAGGTAAATCTAAAGGAAATTAAATAGGAAAATTGTATAATACTGAGAGGACCAGCAGAATGTGACAACAGAGGACAACCTCAATTATCATCATTATTCAGCATAAGCTACCTTGCATCACTCTTGTAATAGCACGCATTCATTTGTATGCCTACAGAGCTATTGCAGTTTGCAATGGAATCATTGCAACACAGAGAGCATTCATAGAATGCATCCAAATGGAATTTGATCTATTTTCTTCATAGAAGATAACTATACAGTTGTATAAATATACAATATATTCTAAATAAGAAGAACAACTAATTGTGATAGGGGCAAGTTAATGGTAACCCTACTTATTATCTATATAAGGATAGATACAGTAGATAGATAGATAGATAGATAGATAGATAGATAGATAGATAGATAGATAGATAGATAGATAGACAGACAGACAGACAGACAGATAGATAGATAGATAGATAGATAGATAGATCATTTTCTAAGATTACAAACAAAGTAATATTAGATTATACGGTATTTACACAGCCTTAATCATAAGATTACTCTCTCTCTATATATATATCTATATATATATATATAGATATATATATATAATATATATACATATACTGTATATATAAAATCTATAATGGAATTCAGATGAGCTAAAGTCATACGCAAATCATAGCATAGATCACATAGTGAATAAACTCTATAATAACTACCATAGGTTTACTCTCCAATATAATATATATATACATACATATATGTATACAGTATATTTTCAATATTGGAACTTAAATGAGCTGAAATCTGCTCCACTCATAATACAAGATCACACAGTGATTAAACTCTATTAATAATTTCCATTATCTCTATTCATATACAGTAATAATGCATATATATATATATATATATATGGACATATATAAAAAAAATTCCATATAGGAACTCAGCAGAGCTACGATCTGCTCCCAATATATAACAAACAGTAATATCAGGTCACATTGTGATTACGGGTGCTTCATAATAAGCGTACTCTCTATCCTTATGATAAGATACAGTGATAGGGATCAGATCCCCATGTACAGCTGTCAGGTCAGGAATGCTCCTTGTACACCCAACTCTATGTACTCAGCTCACAGTCCTGAGAAGTGGAGACAAGTCTCTACCAGGGTCTCCATAGGGTTTTGCTGCTGTCTGGAGGGCTGTTCTTGCTGGGGGTCTGTGAGACGGGGAATACAGAAGGACATGGAGTGCCGGCCACCATCTGAGCCCCATGGAGGTTCTGCAGCAGCTGCTGTTGAGCGTCTGTCTGTGTGTGCAGGGATAGGAAGTTCACAGAGTTCTGGAAACAGGTGGAGTAGCCATCATTATGGGCTTGGATGGAGGTTGTTCTCACATCTGGAATAGACAAGACACATGTCAGTTATATGAAGTCCAATGTCACCTTCTACAATCCTCAATCCTAACATCTCTCAGCAAGAATAATAAAATCAAGGACGAGGGGGACACTTACTTTTCTTAGCCATTTGCTGCTGCAGGAAGTTGACCGTCATCTCCAGTATGTCGGCCTTCTCCGGTTTGGAGGGCAGTTGGTGTTTTTGGAACTCTTTCTCCAGTAGGAGACGCAGCTGGTCGATGCTGCTGTTAATGCGATCTCTCCTCATTTTCTCAATGGCGGGCTTCCTCAACTGGAAAAAAAACAAGATAAGAGATGGTTAGTAACTACATTATGATTGCACGGACAGAGAGAAAAATGACTAATGTCAGGAGAAACAAGAATAAAGTTGGAGGAAATGCTAAGAGGACTCTAAGGGATCTGAGTTGACAGGATGGGGAGATCTGGAAGGACATTGGATGGAATGGCATAGAGGGTGGCTGAATGAGAAACATTGGAGATGCCCAGATGGGAAGGTTAAGGAGGTTTTTGGATGGGAAGATCTAGAGGGGTGACAGAGTGAGGGACCTTGGAGGTGACAGGATGAGGACATATGAGAAGACAAGATGGGAAGATATAGAGAGGTGACAGGGTGAGGGATCTTGGAAATGCCAGCATTGGGAGAAATAAAAGGACAGGATGGGAAAATCTAGAGGGGTGACATGGTGAGGGATCTTGGAGATGTCAGAAAGGGAAGTTCCAGGAGGACAGGATGGGGTGAGAGGGTAAGTGATCTTGGGGGTTGTCAGGATGGGAAGTTCTAAGAGGTCTGGATAAGCAGATCTAGAGGGGTGACAGGATGAGGGTCCTTGTAAATCAAAGGATGAGGAGATATAAGAGGACACAATGGGAAAATCTAGAGGGGTGACAAGGTGAGGGATCTTGGAGATGACAGAATGGGAAGTTCCAGGAGGACAGGATGGGGTGAGAGGATAAGGGATCTTGGGTGGTGTGCGGATGGGAAGTTCTAGGAGGTCTGGATGGAAAGATCTAGAGGGGTGACCGGATGAGGGATCTTGGAGGTCTCCAGCACTTGGAGATCTAGGGAGTTGATGGGGAGAGGAATCTTGGAGGTGCCAGGATGGGAAGATCTTGGAGGACAGGATGGAAGATCTAGAGGGGTAACAGAATGGGGGGTCTTGGAGATGTAGGGTTTTGAAGATATAGGGGGAAAACAGATCAAAGAACTCAAGGAACAAACAGGAATCTAGAGAGATACTTACTTTTCTGGGTTGCTGGGTCAGTTGGCGATCAGCACAGTGCAGTAGAGGGCTGCTGGAAGGAGACATGGTGTCCGGTCAGTGAGTGTAGAGCAGTTCCTAGGCTCAGTGTCCTCTCTGTAGAAGAGATTTCAGTGATGTGCAGTCAGAGCTCACCCTCCCCTCTATATACCCCTCACTCTGCATAATAATGTGTGAGGATCAGACTTTGCAGAGGTTCCCACACTCAGCAGCCAATCACAGAGCTCGCGGGGACAATGGACGTGTGTCACACTGCAAGGTGGCATCTGGAGCCTCTAATGGGGGCAGAGGGGGGAGGAATAATGGGACTTTCTGCTGAAAGAAGCTTGCAGTGTGGGAAAGGGCTACTTATTCTATTATCTGATACCTGCAGAGAAGGAAAGCTTCCACAACAGCCTGCAGCTACATGTGGACAATAAAAATCGTTGATGACTTCAGATGTCACTGGGAAATAATGACCTGGGACACATCAATAAAAAAAAACACAGAGAAATTAATAGAAGATTAGGATTTTGTTTACCTTGAAAGTTTGATATACAGTATTTGCAAGCAATGTTTTCGGGGTAATCCTTGTAAAAGATACATCAGCTCATGTCAAGTATGAGAAGAAGTGCAATTTTTATTATTATTATAATTATTATTCAGGATTTATATAGCGCCAACAACAGTTTAAGTAGCGCTTTAGACCCCATAAACATTATTCGATTTTCTGCAGATTTTTGTCTTCAGATTTAGCAAAACCATATAATATGAGGTCAAACCTTAAGAATTTCAATTTGTATGCAACCAGGCAGGACCTCGCACTACATGGTTTTGGTAAAGACAAAAATCTGCAGAAAATCTAATAGCGTGTATGGGGTCTTAGACTATTCTATGTCAGGATGGGAAGTTCCAGGAGGACAGGATGGGGTAAGGGGATAAGGGATCTTGGGTGGTGTGAGGGTGGGAAGTTCTAGGAGGTCCGGATGGGAAAATCTAGAGGGGTGACAGGATAAGGGACCTTGGAGATGACAGGATGAGGAGATATAAGAGGACACAATGGGGAAATCTAGAGGGGTGACAAGGTGAGGGACCTTGGAGATGACAGAATTGGAAGTTCCAGGAGGACAGGATGGGATGAGAGGATAAGGGATCTTGGGGGGTGTCAGGATGGGAAGTTCTAGGAGGTCTGGATGGTAAGATCTAGAGGGGTGACAAGGTGAGGGATCTTGGAGATGTCAGAATGGGAAGTTCCAGGAGGACAGGATGGGGTGAGAGGATAAGGGATCTTGGGTGGTGTGAGGATGGGAAGTTCTAGGAGGTCTGGATGGTAAGATCAAGAGGGGTGACAAGGTGAGGGATCTTGGAGATGTCAGAATGGGAAGTTCCAGGAGGACAGGATGGGGTGAGAGGATAAGGGATCTTGGGTGGTGTGAGGATGGGAAGTTCTAGGAGGTCCAGATGGGAAGATCTAGAGGGGTGACAGGATAAGGGACCTTGGAGATGACAGGATGAGGAGATATACGAGGACACAATGGGGAAATCTAGAGGGGTGACAAGGTGAGGGACCTTGGAGATGTCAGAATGGGACGTTCCAGGAGGACAGGATGGGGTGAGAGGATAAGGGATCTTGGGTGATGTGAGGATGGGAAGTTCTAGGAGGTCCAGATGGGAAGATCTAGAGGGGTGACAGGATAAGGGACCTTGGAGATGACAGGATGAGGAGATATAAGAGGACACAATGGGGAAATCTAGAGGGGTGACAAGGTGAGGGATCTTGGAGATGTCAGAATGGGAAGTTCCAGGAGGACAGGATGGGGTGAGAGGATAAGGGATCTTGGGGGGTGTCAGGATGGGAAGTTATAGAAGGTCTGGATTGGAAGATCTAGATTGGTGACAGGGTGAGGGGATCTTGGAGGTCTCCAGCACTTGGAGATCTAGAGAGTTGATGGGGTGAGGAATCTACCCTGTAAAAGAAAAGACGCTTATACAGTACTTACCTATTCAGAAGCCACCCTGATTAGGTCACATGAAACTTCCAAAGCTGGCTTCAGTATACAGTGTTTTTTACCATCTGCGTCCCATTTGGGAGATTTTCCTTAATTTTTCTGTCCTCCTCAAGACAAAACAGGAAGTGAGAAAACCAGAACAAGTCTCCTTACCGGGAGATTTCCTATCTATTTCTTGTATGGTGGATTACAACTTACAATTTTAGATTTTCCCATCAATTTAAGTCTTGGTGACGATGGTGACCAGGGCAGATAGTGAGGGTGAAGCTTTTGGTGATTCACTGCTATTGGTGATTCTGTACAATAGCTCAAAATATAGAAAGGTTCAGCACTCCATGCAAAACTTCTGCAACTTTTTGAGGTTTCATCCAAAATATTGGGGGAAAAAAAGACATGTTCTACCTCCAAGGGGATGAAGGAAAAACATGTATTTTCATTCTCCAAGGAGATGTAAGAAGAACATATCTTTTCCACTATATTTTTTATGTGACCTCAGTAAATTGCAGAAGTTTTGCATGGAGTGCTGGACTTTTGTACATCTTGACTCAGCTATAGCATCACCGATAGCCAACCAGCAGCATTCAGGGGGTCTGCTGCTGTACTCCTGTAGGCAGGTTTAGTCTGTATTCCCCACTGTAGGTTGGGCTTGACTGAAGCGGCAATGCAGAAGTGGAAGGAAGTTGTGAGAAAGTCGGCTCCTCTATGACTACCAGTGGTAACTAGGAGACATCTGTCTGATTGGACACTGGTGCCCCATGTGACCTTTGTGGCCATCTTGGGTCAGGCAGAGTCTATTTAAGGCTCCAGCTCCCGGGTTTGGCATGCTTTATGTGAGTGGCTAGCATAGGGACAGGATCCCTGTCTGGCAGGGACAGTGCTTAGAGGTAGGGAAAGGTTCCAGAGGAGTAGGGAAAGCCCTACGCTATCTTCTCATTGGAAGCCTCTTTGGGGTGTGGAACAGCCATACCGCATTCCATTTCAACTCTTCACTGTAGAAGCTATAAGCATCATTCCAAGATCTCGATCCTCTGCTACTGTTTGTAAGTGGCTCTGGTTGATTTTGCCTACCAACCGGGCCTGTTTGTATGTTGGATGGAACTCTTACAACAGTGGTCTTCAAACTGTGGCCCGGGGGCCGGATGTGATCCTTTGCTCACCTTTATGCGGCCCTTGGGGTACTTTTCCTCCCACTGATACAATGCGCTATTCCTTCCACTGAGACCAACAATGGGGCATAATTCCTGGTGGTGACATCAACAACAGGGAAACTATTTCTCCCATTGATCGTCAAACTAACACCAACAATGGGGCTCTATTTATGCCGCTGACACCTACAATGAGGCACAATTCCTTCCACGGATAACAATGAAAGGGCACTAACTATTCCTTCCACTGATACCAATGATGGGGCACTAACTATTCCTTCCACTGACACCAATGATTGGGTACTATTACCCCTACTGAAACCAATGATGGGGCACTATTACCCCTACTGAGACCAATGATGGGGCACTATTACCCCCACTGATACCAATGATGGGGCACTATTACCCCCATTGATACCAATGATGGGCCACTATTACCCCCACTGATACCAATGATAGGGCACTATTACCCCCACTAATACCAATGATGGGACACTATTCCTTCCACTGATACTAATGATGGGGCACTAACTATTCATTCCACTGACACCAATGATGGGGCACTATTATCCCCACTGATACCAATGATGGAGCACTATTGCCCCCACTAATACCAATGATAGGGCACTATTACCCCTACTGATACCAATGATGGGACAATGTTCCTTAAACTGATACCAATGATGGGACACTATTCCTCTCCCTAATACCATCCTCCCCCTAATACCAAAGATGCAATGTTTACTCCGACTGATGCCAGGGCAAAATCTACTCCCAATGGCCACAGTCAGGCTGCTCTAAAGTCTGAAGGATAGTAAACTGACCGTTTGTTTAGAAGGTTTGGAGACCCTGTCTCTATACTGTTTGCATCCACCTCAGCCTCCGAGTGTATTCTTTGCCACCGGCGCCCCATGCTGCCCCCTACCCACACTCCAACAATGGCTGCTTTGCAAGTCCCATAATGGGTTTTCCAATGGTGACAGCACGTAATGTGTTAAAAAGCCTACTTATAGCCTCCATTGAAAGCTTATGTGCCAGGGTGACAACACAGGAGCACAATGGGGAGAGAGAGTTAGAGCCTTGTAACCATATAACAAGAAGATTCTAAACAAGGACCTTCATTACAGGACCGCCAGATATTATTTCAAATTTATATCGGCTTACATGAGATTTTAGTGACTGGGTTTTTTGGACAAAGTTCTAAAGCCTCATACACACGATCGGACCGTGGACCAACTTTCCCGTGGATTTTTGTCCAAAGGGCGTTGGCCCCAAGTTGGTATTGCATACACACGGCAGGACTTTTTCAGCCAACTTTCACCAAATCACTTGGTTTTTCTGCTCTTTACCGCCACCTTTGGTCAACTTCTGTATTGTTGTCTGATCTTTTGCATTGGTTCTGCATTGGTTTGTACAAAAGTCCGTTGGTTTTGTGTACACACGGTCGGACTTTGGTCCATCGGACTTTTGTTGGCAGAAAGTTGGTCCATTCGCACAGCCAACAAAAGTCCGATGAAACCTGGAAAAAGTTGGTCCGATGGAGCTACACACGGTCGGATGTTGGTCCAAAACAGCTAATTTGCATGTTGGTTGTCAAAAAGTCCGATCGTGTGTACGGGCCTTTAGATCTACAGACAATGCCGAAAAAAGTTCCAGTTCCTTATGGTAGGAGTTCTGTCCATGAAGGATGTTGAGGAACCATCATAGCTCCGAGAGTTGACAAGGTGTCTTTGTCACAATTAGGTGTCACATCTTCCCCCCTACATCAAAGGGTCAATACAAGTCAGCCAACACAATCACAACACACAACAACCCAGCTCCATTATATTAATATGTTAATATCCTGCTACTCTATTTCCACCTGAAAAGGTAGAGAAACCCAAACACAACACTCCGGTATAAAGGATCAGGAATGGCGGGGGGTGAGGTTTAGCTCCCATTACCTTCTCACATATATCATTAGAGGAAAACATTCATATTGTTTCATTTATTTAGTAAACTCTCAGCTGTAATCACACGTATCATGTTGGTATCAGTTACAGGAAGCAGAGATAGGCACTAGGCAGATATACCATCACCAAGAAGAACTGGACAGGTATGGTCATGACAGGTGAAAAGGTATTTTATTTTTCTCCATAAAAAAAGGGAACAAAAAAATAAAAAAAATAAAGAATAAAAAAAATAAAGGACTGGGGAATCTCTGTCCTCGGTACCTTTCTCTGCTAATTTACCAAATCCCCTCAATGGAGCTCCAAGCAAATTGTAAAAAAAAAATAATAATAATAATAATAACCACTTCAGCCCCGGAAGAATTGGCTGCTCAATGACCGGGCCATTTTTTGCGACACGGCACTGCGTCGCTCTAATGCCCCATACACACGGTCGGATTGTCCGACGGAAAATGTCCTATCGGACAATGTTGTCTGAAATTCCGACCGTGTGTAGGCTCCATCTGACTTTTTCCGACGGACAAAGTTTTATCTCCTGCACTTTTTCCGATCGTGTGTAGCGAATTCCGACGGACA